>CM076609.1:81696549-82296549 GCA_038502775.1 Hippodamia convergens
CCCTCAACAGGTAGTACTCACAGCAGTTTGAGTATCCACTCTCCATCAAGGTCTTCATCTGGTGCTTCTAGTCCAATTCACTTCAATAGCACAACAAACAACACACATTGTAAGTCAACAATATCAAATTAGAGATTCAATACATAATACTCAACTATCGCTATTTTTCAAGCTGCTCTATCGTCCCCAGTATGTCAAAGAGCAGCTTCTCATCATGGCCATCGTACCACCACTACGACTCCTACTCACATCTCCCCAAACACCCACGTGACTGTTACTCCAGCCCCTCCCACTCCAACCCACCATAGAGCGAACAGTAGTGGGGGAACCTCGACTTCGTCCATATTGTCAACATTGACCTCACCAGAAAATGACACGCTAATCTCTTGGCAGGTATGTTTAACTCATCTTATCAGGAATTTCCAGAAGATTTTGATTTTGTATTGTTGTTTAGGCTCAACAATTTTATCCCAAATGACACCACCAGGATCTCCACACTCTAGCTCAACTCATCATTGGAAAAGTAGACTCACGACAATTAAGAACAGTTTTCTAGGTTCACCAAGATTTCATAGGAGGAAATTGCAGAGTGAGTAGTTGATGTACCAAAATAAAAGATTCAATGAGTAATCACTTGATTGTCCAGATGTCTCCACTGCATCAGAGGAGGCCCACTTGACCCCCGAGTCTTCACCAGAGCTGACCAAGAAGTCCTGGTTTGGAAGTTTGATGACAACAGAGAAAGACGAAACATCGACGATTTTAATCAAAGGCAAACCACTTGCAACAGTGAAAGCTGATCTGATCCATGCATTTTTATCGGTAAGTAAATTAAAGTTTCTCGGAAGGATCCCTGAAGCACACCGTAATATGGAATTATCTTGTAGATAGCTGAACTGAGTCACTCAGTCTCGAGTCCAATGAGCTTCAGGGTGGAGTACAAAAGAGGAACAACAGGTCCTGCTATGTTTCAAAGACATGTCAGGTTCCAAGTTGACATTTCGACGATCACCAAACAGGTTGGTGATAATTCCAAAGAGAACCTTTTCGCAATCACCTTCACCCTTTTGTCAGGTAATGTTTGAACACGTGGAACTGGGGTTGAATGAAATTATAATGCGAACGTTTGTTCATAGGAAACATAAGGAGGTTCAGGAGAGTTTGTGAACATTATTCAGGCTCAAGTTTGCACTAGAAGGCCCCCACCGAGTCCGAGAGCTCAGAGGAAGTTCACCACTGAACTGAGCGAGAGTTCTAGTTGCGGATCTGATTCCAGTGAACTTTATTTGAATACTAGACAGGTGAGGGTTACAACTGAATTGAAGAGAAGACTTTCAGTAGGCAATTTGACATAGTGTATAGATTCATCAGAGTAGGAGAAACCTTCCCTGGGAAGTATAAGAAGTAGCAACGTATTATTATTATGAATGGGGGTCGTTGTGGCTAGGTTCAGCCTTCGGGAACGAGGATCTTTTGTTCTTTTACCCAACTACTTCATTCAAATCCTAAGCAGGATAAATCCAACGATATCCTCGCGATTCATCAAAGATCTTCTTCAGTTGTCTTTCCCTTATCCGCTTATTACTCCTGTAATAAATGGGGAAATTGGTAATTTCCTCATTAACAATTCAATACTGAAATCTCTTAATACGGCACTGTATCCGAGGAATGCATATCGGTCCCACAGCTACCTTATCATCAATCAATCAACACGCATTATAATAAATCCGGTCAGCGCAGTCTAACGACGAGACGCAAAGAAATCAAACTGTGACAAATATTAACTATTCACTCCGGCATCATAAATATTCGAAAACGGTCGTTTTCGAATAAGTTTATTATAAATAAAAGTTGTGGATTTATTAGAGTTCATGATCTTCAAACTCATGAAAACTAACACTTCCACACTTAAGAAAAACAAGAAGGTATTATTTATGATTATGGGTCAAAAAGGGTATCTAGAACCGTGGGACTTGAAAAGGGCCAACGGGTATCTTTTTTGGAAACTCCCACAAGAAGAATAATCTTTAAAAAAGGAATCTTATTGGTAATGCCAACTTTTGAAGGGGGAAAGAAACACCCACAAGTAGAGGAATAGTTAATTTTTATCGTCAAGGGATAATCAGTACCGTCTGGGATAAGAACAAAGGGGTTCATCGACGTGCTCGCGTAGTTCGGCTCGCGGTATATTTTTGGGAGTGAAATAGAAAATTTCACAGTCAGTTTTTAAGTCTCAAGCGGAGACTTGTAGATTTTGTATTGTAAAGTCACGTACTCGTCGGTAAATCACGAAACCGAAACGGAAGTGCGTGTAGGGAAGACGGTGCACGGAAGTTGATCAAAGAGGAAGGATCGTTTCGTGGATACCAGTGGAGAAAAGCCAAATTATAAGAAAGAGATCAAGGTCAGAATTTTCCAATTTTTTTTATGAGAATAGTCAAGTCCAAAAGTCTTGTCATCTCTCATCTCCTATCTGCTCACAACTTACATTCATAGTATTAGGTTATTTTGGATTTTGGGTAATTAAGTACCCCAGGGAACAGGGAAACTTATATTTTCTTCTTTAAATTTTCTTATATAATCTGAGGTATAGACGTAGGGATTACTTTGTTACCTCAGAATATTTTGTAGGTATTTTGGAAAATAGATTTTTTTTTGTTAAGTTACTTCAGTGGTTTCAATTATCCCTAAAACTCAGAACTCTCTGAAGGAAAAATAACACTAAGACCTTCTCATTTCTGCAGAAGGCCGTACCCACTCAAATTTTGTTTATTGGGTTGACATGAAGCCGCTCTCATTCGTCAACCCCCTTAACATCTAGACAATCCCTTATGAACAAAGTCACTTTTTATACGAAAAGGACAATGCTCATATAAAAAGGGGTCTCCTTCTCTCCAGGTGAGACGCGGTCTTCCTCTCTTTCTTCTTCTATGCGGGGTCCATGTTAGTATCTGTTTGGGCAATCGTTGTTCAGGCATCCTACATGGCCATCCCATCTCAGTTGTTGTGTATAAATATCGTCCACTATTGTGTGCTCCACCTTCATGATCTCCCTTATTCTGCTGTTGGTCACTCTCTCAAGTCTAGACCTTCCCGCAGAACGTCTCCAGATGTCCATCTCCGTTGCTTCAAGTTTTTTCTTGACTCTCTCCTTCATTTGCCAAACTTCACTGCTGTACGTGACTATACTCTTCCCGATCGAATTGTATATGCGATGCTTATTGTCATTCGAGATAGACTGATCCCAGAGGACACTGTTGAGGAGCGCAATTGCCTTTCTTCCCTGGCTGTTTCGATCCACATTTCCCTGATTTGTGATAATCATACCCAGGTACTTGTACCATTCACAGCACTTTCCAAAATGAGGTCCTGCTGTCTGACAACTTCAAAACGAAAAATATAACTGAAACAATGCTGTAATGGGTTTCATTACAGCACTACTTTTAGTATTGTAATGAACTCATTACGATACTGAAATAGAGGAATTCTATCACGCGTCTTTTTTTAAACGTTTTAAACAGCAACGTTTGAAGTTCTGCTCTCTTTCCAGTTGAACGTCCTCCAGCTGGAGAACAGCGACCTGGAGAGCGAATGCAGCGTTTTCGACGTGAGGACAGCCACCAGGGAGGTGTCTCGAAGGGCTTCCACCAACAACAACACGGAAAACCTAGAGCCTAACGCCCCCGGGACCCCAAAAGCCGTCAGATCCAACTCCGAAAACACAGATTCATCCTGCGAAAGGACTTGCATAACCACGATGTCTGGGAGTTCGATAGCGTAATACAAAGGTTCCTTCGATCTTTCGAAAGGTTCGTCTGATGGACGCAGGAAAACTATCGCTTTTCCTGTCTAGAGCCTGCGAAGAGTTGCGGAGAGGAAGTGAACATATAGGATCTAGCGCATCTTTTCCAGGGTATTCCGTCACGACTTTTAGGACACTTGTATATGAGAGATCAGTGGCGTAGAGAATTTAATATTGAATTATGTAAGATTAGGTCTATTTTGAAATCCTAGTTATACGTGCGAGTTCTGATAGTGGGGAAGGATCTGGAGCTACATCTTGGATTGGAGATGCAGCATGCTTCTGGAAATTTAATCTCAATAGAAAAATTGTTACCTCGAATATTAGGTACACAATGTTAACCTGATACTTTTATGGACTAATTTGCTTATAGCAATTTTTAAAAACAGAAACATAGATTTGAAACGTTTTCCTCTAACTTAGCCAAAGAAACACCGAAGGAAAATAACAAATATACTACTTAGCAACAATTAAAGGAACAGAAAAATTCCCAAATTTTTTGGTGTTTTTCAAAAGGCTGTATCTCAGTGCAAAATGGTCGAATGAGAAATAGAAAAATCAACTTTTTAAGCTTGAAGACTCTAGTTTTTGAATTTATTGGTAAACAATTTTTCCAAAAAATTTGGAAAATTTTTCTGTTCCTTTGATTGTTGCGAGAAGTGTATTTGCCACACAGCTTTCGATCCGTATTCCACGTTTAGGTTTTCTTGTGGCACCCTTCAACTGTTTCATAAGATTCCCCATCATTTTGACACAAATTAGCTGATTCCTTCACTCATATCCTTTTAAATGTTTTTATTTTTTCAATTTAGCTTGAGCAATAGACTCCATGAATTTTTGCTGGATCAGCGAGTGTTCAACATCAATATCAAAGACATCCTTTGAGCTTAAATTTTGATGCTTCTTGCTGAAGATATCAAGAGTTTTGTCCAATAAAAATTTCTTCACTCAACCAACAATTGAAGTCTTGTTATTTGGTTACAACGCTCACTATCTGAGATTGGTTGATATTTTAAATACTGAATCCACCTGAGCTACCATATTGTCTGATAATTCTGTCTTTTTCGATTTCAACAGGTTAGTATTCCAGCATTCAGAGCAATTTGGGATTTTATACTGGTAATGTTGAGAATAGCTTGTGTACATAGCAAAAAAGCTTATTGTGATTTTTCGAGAAATCTATGTTGTAAAAATCATATGAATATGGAACATGAGTGTCAAAAGGTAAAAATGCTTCAAACCGGATTGTTTATAGTCAGTATCGCCCAAAACTGTTAAGATAATTAATTCAGGTTCCTATTTTGGATGAACGACATTATTTCACTCAATATATTTTATTGTAAGAAAGTTTTTCTGAACATCATTTTCTGTTTCAATGTTCGACTAAAAGAAGTCTTTTCGAATTTTTTCAAATTATAACATTAAGGTTTCTAAAACAATCTCCACTAACACCAGAAACTATAAAGGTTTCAAATTTCTGGACTGATCAACATTAATCAAATGGAACATTATTTCTCTATTTCAGTATCGTGATGAGTTCATTAAGTACTAAAAGTAGTGCTGTAATAAAACTCATTACAGCATTGTTTCCAGTTATATTTTTCGTTTCTTGGTTGTCAGTACTGACCCCGGATCTTATCAATTTTCAAATCAAATCAATTCGAATATCGTAATCTGTCAAATTTCGTGAGTCAAACCAACTGTAAAGATACAATACAAAAGTCACTAATCTGAATTTTTATTTGAATTTCGACAGTATTTCACACAACTTGACTGAAATAGAGAAAATATCGTCTGATACTCGTTGCAGAAGGCAATTCCAAACTCATGCTTTCGCATTTGTGTTGGAATAAGAGCTCATTCTGCAACTTGTTTTAGAATATACTATTTTGCTTCAATGTGTGTGTGTGTAGATTTTGTTGAGCGGAATGATGTCGTAACAAAATTTCCGAAAATCTCATGTCGAAACAAAACTACAATTCTAAATAAGCGAGTTACAGAGATGCATAAAAATACATAACTGAAGTTTCTACGTGAAAGAAACTATCGCGATAATAACATAGTTTGAAATTGCCGGCCATATTTACCTAGTAAGATATAAAAGATATTCAATATAATACTTACAAATGATGATATTAAAAAATATTTTTTCCTTTCGTAGATACTTATGTGGACATATCAATATTTTAATTAAATAGCTCAATCTTCGAAGTGACATGTGTGTTCGGTTGTATAAAACCAAATTCCTTCGTTAGATATTTTCCCCTGAATTTGTATTTTGGAGGCATCCAAAGAACTCGAGACATGATCTAAGTTTGAAGTTTTTGCGGAGTTGGTCTGTTTTTCAATCCTTTGTAAAATGTACAGGCTGTCCTACACCCTATTAGGGATCACTTAACATTGTTCAAGGAATTTCGGGATGGGTATGTGATTTGATATTGTGAAAGAACCCTGAAAATTTGTTATTATTCACATGTTGAGTTTTTATCGCAGTCTGTACAAAAAAGTCCGAACTTTTTGATGTGATTGTGAATGTTCTTTCATTTGTTATCTGTTAAATTTTCGTTATCGATTTGTATATATCCGTTAGTTCAATATATAAGGTGTTCAAGAAATAATATGAAATACTGAAAAATAGATTCCGATTTTGTATTATTAGTTGAATTCGAATTAATAATAATAATGATAGGGAAAATATAACAAATTTTGCGAGAAATAAGAGTGTAAATTATTTTAATAATTATTGAATTGAATATTGCCCTATGACTGTATTATTGAATTTTTGTTTCGGATGTTGGAATTCTTTATTTGAACGTGCTCTTTGATATATTATGTTCTGGAAATATTATATAGTTTGAAATATGATATTATATGTATAAGTGCTTGTATATAAAAAATTGTGATAAATAAAAAGATTTGCACAATAAAAGATTGTTCCAAGGTTCATATGGTCCAGAAGATAAAAACGTTGATAACAATGAAATTCCGAGAAAAAATTCTTTCGGATAAATTCGCCACTCTTTTTGGTATATTTGGGATCTAAAAGTGAAAATATGGGAAGATATGCATATTTCGTAAGACTCCTCCTTACTCTATGATATAGATGTGGAAATTATACTCGGAAACATAAGAGTTCTAGTGGAATAGTTGGAGAATCGAAAACTAAGCGCTATGCTTTATCGAATAAAGTGGGTGCTCTATTTTAATGGTAGTGTCGATCGTGATGGGAATGTTCTTGGATCGCTAAGATGCGAGATGGGTGAAATCTGTTGAATGACGCAAACAATTTGGTGTGAAAATCAAATACTAAACTTAACATACGAGACATCAATACAAATAGTTGCATTCAATTCATTAATACTGGATGATCTTTTTAATATTTTATTATATAGTTTAGTAATTTTACTTCAAAAAAAAATATTCACATTTTCAGGATGAGACTTGTCATATTTCGCTAATGTTGCCCTTTCCATGGAAGAAGGAGCCATTTTCCACAAGAAGTATGGCTTTTTGCGGGAGAAAAGGAATAAAAGGAGGAAGAAATTGAAATACCAAATAAATTTTTTGCCCTTTCTTTGGCTGTATGTCTATTGAGTATTCTTCAATATCATTGTTTACATTACATTATTTTTTAATAAAAATATCGTAATAGAGTGTATAAACATATTTCTTTGTGAGTGAATTCTTCAAAAAGCTTTGGTTGATGCCAAAAATCAAGCATTTCAACAAATCTAACAATATAAGTAATAAAAAGGTATCAAATTTTAATTATGTCACTTTTGAATATCGATCTTCCACTCTCTTCATTCCTGCTTTCCTGGATTGGGGAATTCTTCGTTACTATTGCGATAAGTGCATATCGGCGAATTTTGTTGTTGTTGCTGAATTAACACAAAACTGATTTGAATTCAATTCTGATTTTTTAGCGTCGCCCACAAGCTATTTTCTTCGTTTCAGAACTATTTCTTGATATTTTGTGTCTTATTTTGATCTTCTGCTTATTTGTGTATCCTACGTTTTGTCCTTTCAATTCCATTTCCAACGTTTCGTCAAATCATTTATCTCTCCTCGATTCTTCAAATGATTCGATTCTTTTTAACATTTCATTTAGTTATAAAAAGCTTAAATGTAACTCTGTAAGGCGCTCCTTTTACCGTAAAAAAATCCTTTGACTTGAACTTAGAATTTTGTTACTGAATTATCGGTTTCTTCGGGCTGGACTGTGGAGATTCCTGAAAAAAAACAAATCAATTAGACACTTTAGGTCTCTGTATGTCATGTATGAACATGTATTTAAGTTGTTTATTCATGAGTAGAGTTGTAATTGAGGCCTATTTTATTTTTCCCTCAACTCATATCAGTTTTCCCCGTAAGAATCAAGTGTTTTCATTCTTACCAAATCTAATTCGTCTAGGGATTCTAGTTTGGCTATAGGGGCTGTGGGTTCATCCCTCAAGTCCTTTTCTTTGAACGCGGGGGCGTCAGTCAGCGTAGCCTCACTGTTTTTATCGAAATCGAAGGCTTTGTTGAAGGACGCGAATCTGAAAAAAATTGGTTGATTAGAGTTGGCATAAACAGAATCAAAAAAATTAAGAGCTGTATACATTTCTTGCTTCAACAACAGCTCCATAGCTGGCAAGAAGTGCTTCCTTCCACAAGCAATGAAAAATAAAAATGTCGTCCAAATTAGAAATAGCCCAAATAAAAAATTATTTATTATTTATTTTCAATCTTTTTTTTCATTTCATCACCTGTACTGCTTCAACTTATTTTACTTTTACAGCCATATTTTCTGAGAGCTCTTTCCCCTTTCTTGAAAACAAAACGTTTCAATTGATTTTTCCACAGGGAGAAAATCTCAGCAATAATGACATAGAATACTATTTCAACATAATAATTCAATAATGGAACAAAATCTAACTGTTGCAGTTATGCACTAACCTGTGCAGGATTTGTGATGACTGTTGGCTCCTGCTGATGGGTTTGGGCTCGCTGACGGATCTCTGGAACGTATATTTATTTCTACTAGTGTCTAAATGTACATTTTCATATTCTGGAATCTGAAAACCACAAGACAATGTTAGAAACTATTCGATAAGTATTTTGAAGAGTTATTTTTTGGGCCAAACGTAAAAATTGGAGTTTGGTGAGAATTGAACATCACCGAAACCTTTATTTATATATTGGACTACTTCATAAGATTGACAAGCATCTCGTAATGGATTACGATTATCAAATTCAAACTTTCGAGATCTATTATATAGAGAACTAGCTGACCCGGCAGACTTCGTACTGCCTCAATCGATAAATGAAACAGCAACTTTAATATTATAATAAACTATTATGGTATAATACCTGAAAGTGGACATAAAATTATTCTGTACAATATTTGTTGCGCCAAACGATGTCGTCTGGAAGCATTTATATTTTTGAATGTTGGCCAAGAAGTGTTTAGAACAGCGTAAGGGATCTGGTGGTGGGACCAATTGTGGCAATTGTCAATTAGATAAGATAGCTGACCCGGCGAGCTTTGTTTCGCCTTAGAGATGGATAAAGTGGGTTTTTTTTGAGGAGCAAATATATAGTGAAATACAAAAAAATTAATTGCATTGAAATAGGTATGTACAGGGCGATTGTTCATATTTTTACTAAATAGCTATCTCAGTTAATATTGGTCGTACAAAAACGTTTGAATGGGCAAATTTGAAGTATTTTTTATAGGCATTCAGAATTCAGTGCTAAAAAATTCATAAAGGCATCGAAAACCTGAAAATTTGTTGTGAACTATTGTTTTTAAAATGATACACCCTACATTTTATTTTTCTAATCAGTAGAGCTCTTCCTTCCGATTTCAAATATACATACTTTATCGAGGTTAATTTCGACAGTTTTTGAAAAATATGGATGGTTTTTTCTAAATCTAAGGCAGCTGTGAAATGCCACACGATAACGATGCGATTTCTTTATATCAAAGGAACCGTGAATAAAAAAACAACTGATATTTATTTTATTCATATACTTATTAACTGAAAATTGAATTAAGTGTTCAAATGACCCTCATATACGTCTACACACAGTCGATATCTTTTAATTTATTTTTTAAGGGTTTTCCTTACCATTCATGGAATAAATTGAAGTTCTCAATTATTTCTTCCTCTATTCTGAAATTAATTTCTTTAATATTTGCGGAGGGGCATATACACTTTATATTTCAAATATCCCCATAAAAAAGTGTCCAAGGAGGTTAAGTAGGGACTATCAGGAGGCCATAGAATAGAACTTCGATATAAAGGATTCACAGCATTCTCGAGTGGCGTTACACAGCTGCCTTAGATTAAGACGAAAAAACCTATATTTTTCAAACACTGCCGAAATTAACCTCAATAAAGTATATATATTTGAAACCAGAAAAAAAAGCTCTACCTATTAGAAAAAAAATATAGGGTTACCATTTAAAAAACAATAGTTCACAACAAATTTTCATGTTTCCGGAGCCTTTATGAATTTCTAAGTACTGAATTCTGAATGCCCATGAAAAATACTTCAAATTTGCCAATCAAAAGTTTTTGTACGACCAATATTAACTGAGATAGCTATTGAGTAAATTATAAACAATCACCATGTACACTGTACATTGTTATTCATACATCAGAAGAATTCTCTTTATTTAAGAGGTAAATAGGTAACTTCTTCTTCATATTTTACAATTCCTTCGTTGTAGTACCTTGTACCTTGTGTTCGGAAGAAAGATGGACGCAGATGCGTTAATATTATTAGAAAATGTAGTTCACCGAATCAATATCAAATATAATACTTTCACGATTAACCGTAGCGACACCTACTGGCGTTATTCGAAAGAAAGAGAATTATTTCCTATTTTTTTTCCATTTCATCAAATTTTTCAGGGTTTCATGGTATTTTATGTTGACTCCGCCGTAGAAGAATCCAACAGAAAAACTTTCATAACAAACAGTTCATCCAATCTTGGGTTATAAATGGTGTAACCAACAGTATGGCTGACTTAGTTTTATATATTAAGATTCAGATCTACGATCAACGGCCGGATCACATGTGGAGTCACCCAAGGCGACTTCATTGGTCCACACCTTTTCTCGAAAAACTATCGAATCACCTAATGAACACAATGGCAAGAGCAACGAATGGTGTCAATATTTGGATGAATTGTGACAGAAGTGGAATTTTGAACAAAGCTATATTTTGGTTGAAAAAAGGACAGGGTTCTTCAGTAAGGGCGACTATGCTATTGACCTTTTTTCCTCCCTAAGGCCACGAAGCAAAGACTAAATAGACCTTCTTATCCTTTCTTATTCCGAACTTTCGACTTCTCTATGAGATCAAAACATCTGTCCCTGTCTGCATCTCTGTTTTGGAGGATGTTAATATTTAGCAGATACCCACCATTTCCAAGAAATATAAAAGGGTTAATAAAAGAGATATTGCCAAACTTACATCGTGTCTAACAGCGCTGTTCGTCCTTCCCTCTACAGCCGTAACGTTGTTCGTCCTCGCCTGCTGATGCAACAACATAAGGATACTTTTAACATCCGCCGCAAGAGTCCTCTCCAAACTGGACACCCTCATCGCCAAATTGTCAATCTTACTAACTACGTTTTCGAATTGAGACCTACTGACTAAAATGTTATCGTATTGCGCTTCTAAGCTGGAATGTTGATACGGATGACCCAGGACGGAGCCCTGGGGAAGCCCGCCGCCGTCTAGCAGCTGCTGCTCGGGCTGATGGTGCTGTTGACCGGCCGCCATGTTTGGAGGGGATGGACTGTTGGTGTAGTAGCTGGTGCTACTCGATACTGGAACGGAATTCTGAACTGGATGCTGATTGGCTGGGGGTGCCTGCTCTTGGTAGGCACCTATTGAAGACTGGCGGCGTATTGTGCGTATCCTATGGGTCGATGGAGGCGTCGTTTGGGCTGAAAGGAGGATTGAGGAGTTTGAGTTGATGACGGTATTGGAGGTTTCAGCCTTTACTCCAGATTTTCGAAAAAAAATTGGTTCATTTCTTGCTAATTTACATACCAAATATTCAGAAGTCACTTAAACCAAATAGAATAATAAAAATCAACTTGTTTGTTTATTCTTTAATTATCGTAATTCTGTAGTAACTCGGCTGAGACCTCAAAATTAGAACTATGCGTCTTTTGAAGGATTTTTCTGGGTTTTTAACATGAATCATTCGATTGAAATAGAGGTTAATCTTTATTCTCCACATAAGATTGTTTTGGATACAAATTTAAGCATTAAAACAAACACAAATATTCGTTTTAGTAAGGGTAATCATTCCTGAGGTTGAATTTTGAACTTAAATTTTTTTTCTAACTTTTCATTTTTCAAGCTATTGCATAGGTTTCATCTCAGGCTTTGAGCGCGGCGACCGAATGTAGAAATTCCGTAACGAAAAAAACATAACACTGCCGTGTATCGTCGGTTCAGTTCGGCAGACTTCGGCACGGTGTTCCCATTGAATTACGAACGGCAAATATTTCATTAAAATCGGATAGAAAAAGTAAAGCCAAACGCAAACATTTTCCATTAACTTCAGCTCTTGCTCTAACTAAACATAAGTCGCAAGGTGGAACTTTTGACGAAATAGTATATGAGTATAGTAAATCACATTCTTAGGAACTCGTCTATGTTGTACTCTCCCGGGTGACTAATATTGAAAAATTGTATATTACGACAAAAATTGATAATTCTGCAATTAAGTTTTATCATAATCGAAGGCAAGCTTCATGGACTGCATCTTTGTTGCAAGAATTCAAAAGACTGTCTTTAAATAATGTTCAGACGATAGCTCAAAGTGTCTTAGATTTCATTAGTAATAGAAATGGAATTTCAATAATGACTTTCAATTGCCAAAATTTACATAGTCACAAAAACGATTTACAAGATTCAGTTACGAGATAAACCAATGTGTTACTTCTAACCGAAACATGCATGACGCGTGATAATCCGATTGAAATACCTAATTTCAATAATTGTATTGTGCAATTCCAACGAGATACTGTTCTAAAAGGTGGGGTAGCTATTTACCAAAATAGTAATAATATTACCAATACTATGACTCCGAATATTGGAATAAATATTGAAGACGTTAGAATGTTAATGTTAGACGCTCATTTGTTGGAGATATTTGTGCATGCTTATGCAAACTTAGAAATGGCCTACACATAGTCATGGTAGCAATTTACATTACTCCGAATCCAGAATTGGACGAGGTAGAGCATTTTATTCGTCGCACTTTACTGGAGTACACTGAAGAAGGGTCGAAAATACTTGGTACAAATGGTAATAAATTTCCACTTATCTAGGCTGGAGATTTCAACATTAACTTCGCTGATCAAAAATCAGAGCGGTTGACAACTTTTCTTTCGGAAAAATTGAATTTAAAGATGAATAATGATCCACAAGAATCCACAACAAAATATTGGACCACTATTGACGCGGTATTTTCCAGATATTTAGAAGACATTAAGTCTCAAACTTATGTTTCTTATTTCAGTTACCATAAACCTATAGTTTCAATGATAAAAATTCTTGAATAACCTACATGTATTGTAAGATAAATAAATATTTTAAAACCAATATTTTCTTCTTATTTCAGAATAGATGCTATGCAATAGCTTTTCCGCGGCAGTCCTCGAGTGTTTTTCATTCAATCTGAAGATTGAAATACATATTGAAATACTTCTAAATTCATAATAGGTATATAACCTCGGTTTGATTTGCTTGATCGACTGGTTATTATTCTGGTTATCTGAGTTAGAAAGCATTGAAGTTTAGTGAGATGAAAAGATGGTCAAGGTAACAAAGATAAGGTCCCACTCATGATCTTCATAAGACGTTTAGTTTTCTCTTGACAAACCCGGATAATTCCCAACAATACATACATATAAGATATAAATACTTCATGCAGTGTACCAAAACAGTGAGATTTCTCTATTCATATTTCCTTGAGTGATGCAACATGCAGATGTTTCTCCAAAAATACCTTCTAATACTAAGTACCTAACCAATTCACTACACCACAGTTCAAATTCTCGAGTTAGCTGAAGTATACATACAGTTATTAGTCGACACAAAACTTATCCGCTGTCGAAATATCTAGCTTTTTAAGAGGTTGCTCAACATTTGAAAGTGTGTAGTCCAGTCTACAAACTACTTCGATTTGTATGTACAAGAGTTAAGTGCTTTTAGGTATCAATTTTTTTTTGCGAAAAAGGTGTAATTTTCAAATAAATTCGTTTCTACTTACCAATCAAGGGTTGATGTTGGGTTTTGTGTATTCTCAAATCTGGTATACTTCGCTTAAGGTGATTTAGCATGCCTAAAGACATTCATAAAATGCAGGTTATTCTTTTTAATTGCAAGTTTTCATTTTGCTTTTCTTGGAGGAAAACTCTTCTTTATCGTAGGCGCATGCACAAATGTGGTAATCAAAATTCAGACCGAGTGTACTAAACATCAATCACGAAATTAACAATATTTTTTTTTGAGGAGTCTTACAGAAACAAAAGATATAAATGAGATAACGTAATTTAAATTGATACGATTAACTTATCCTTCCTTTCTGTGAAATTCGAGACCATGACAATAAGATTAATACGATGGTTAAAAAAAAGGTATTTCTAGATTTCTTCAACGGTTTTCTTCCGTAGAAACAAAATTCGAAATTCTTAAAATGCTCTAATGAAAATGTTTCTGCAAGAATCCTATTCAAACGAACGAATCAAGACGGTTATTTTGTTGTGTATTGTGGTTGCATTTTTGGGTTGTTATTTGTATCTCACTGAATTTCTTTTCTGTTTGAAATTTTTTCAAATTTCTATGATTTCTTTTCTATAAGATATGCAAGATTTTCAAATTTCCTCTTTATTTCTTGATCATTTAATTCATTGGAGGAATATCTAGATATGAATTTCCTTTGGGAAAGAATTTACTTGTTCTTTTTGAGTATTACCGCAAAGCAACATCTATAACTGTGTAATGACAACATGGACTCTGTTACTATAAAGACTAAAATAAGTGTTCATTGTTCATACAACAGATGACGATAAATACTAATCCCTCAACCAAGAAAAAATCGTGTGAAACAAAATCCGCCGATGAGAATTGATTTTTTAGTAATGAAATGTGCAGTAGGGAAAAATAGCATTCAGTTTCCATACAAGCTAAACTTGTCAACGCTTCATCAAAATTGCAAAAAAATGACACTAACAATATCAAATTAAAAACTGTTAAAATTACCTGTTATCGAGTTTAAAGTTGAGCTCCTCCTTTTGTCGTCGCCATAGTCCAAGTTCATGGGAGTGACATCTTGTCCAGCCTTTTCAGTCGTAAACTCCAGAATTCCGTGACCTTTTTTAAAGATTTCGATGTGAAAAAATTGAATTGGAAGTGATTTTTGTTTTTCATACCTGATTCGGATTCATCGCTGTACTGAGAATCCTGCCTGCCGGTCAAGGAATGCCTCCCCGATACCCCATTAGACCCGACGCCTCTGAAGTACCTGCTCTCCTTATCGTGGGACTGCGTTTTGGAATAAAACATCCTCCTTGGAATAACACCCGCTTGATCCACCTTAAAACCGACAAAATTCATCAGAACCCGGAAAAAATCCACCGGTATCATGTTTGGTATTTCAAGAGGCCATGCAACGTTTCATAGCTTGAGGGAATGCACTCACGTCTCTCAGATCGAAGGTTATCTCTAGATTATTCAAAAATTGATTATAAAATTCCGGATATAACTCCAGCACGTCCAACAGATCGTCTCTGTTAATTTTATGCAGATCACAGTAGGTCAAAGCTCTAACGTTACAACTGGACTTTCCCAATGTTGCGTGAAGACAAGGATTTTCGCCGAATATGTCATATTTTCCTGGAAGGAAGAAAATTATTGGAACAGCATAATTTGGAATGATTTGCATGATTTTCATAAGAACCAGATTAATTATTTCTTTGTTTTGATGAATGATCTTTTTAAGTTTCAAGGGTTATTTCATTTGGATAATTCGTTCAAGAAATATTACAGCACAATGTTTTCAAGAAGACAGTGAAGAAGCTAGTGTTGATTAATTGCTTTTCTCTATTTTAGTATCTTAATGGGTTCATTACAGTCCTAAAAGTAGTGCTGTAATGATACTCATTACAGCATTGTTTTCAGTTATATTTTTCGTTTTGTGGTTGTCTGTACTGACCTCCGATCCTAACAATTTTCAAATCAAATCAATTCAATCGCAATCTGTCAAATTTCATAAGTCACGCCAACTGCCAAGATACAATGCAAAAGTCACTAATCTGAATTTTTATTTGAATTTCGGGAATATTTAACAAAACTTGACTGAAATAGAGAAAATATCGTCTACTACTCGTTGCAGAAGCCAATTCCAACACTCATGCATTCGTGTTGGAATAGGAGCTCATTCTGCAACTTGTTTTAGAATATACTATTATGGTACAAGGAAATCAACTGATATTCTAGGGAATATTGTTTTTTTTTAAATATTGTCCTATTTTTATCCTTTCTATCTTGTTTTGTCAAATCGTATACATGCCTAGTCTTATACGAATATTTATTTCTTTCAAGAAAATTTATAAATTCTTTCTATTCTTAAACATGATGAAAAGTATCAAAAGAGTAGGTACATTTTCTGTAGAAATTGAAATTTTTTGCCTTTCGGCATCAGACGAGAAATTTCATATTCAAATTACTTGAGTAATACATACCTAGTATGGCCATAACTATATCATCTCGTAATATCTCTATGGAACCTCTCGATATGAAATATAATGAGGATATAACGTCCCCTCGATGAACCAGAGTATCCCCTGGAGGAGCATGTGTGGTTTTGAATTTTAACGTTAACGCTCTGCAAAAAACAAAAAAGTCAATGAACTTCATGAAAAAGTCCTGCTTCGACAACGAAATTCTGTTTTCATTATCAACAAAGCTAATAAACACAAAGTTTCGCTAATTGGGATGCTTCAGGGGACCATTCTTGGTCCCACGAACTTACCTAAGACACCCCGGCGAAGCCCCCTCAAAAGCACCGCAGTTCTGCAGCAGATTCCTGTTGAGATGCAGACAGATATCAGCCTGTAAGCACTCAGGGAAGCCCTTTAACACAGAGTTCATGTCTATACCGTTCGTGTAGGTCCACGCATGCTGGAAATACTCCTCCAGCCTCTGGCGCAAGGGGTTGGGGATCTGGTGGAACCTTATGAACTCCCTAACTCGCAGCATCTGGGTGTGGTACCTTGCCGTTCCCGAGTATAACCTTTGGATGATGGCGGAAACGTTACCGAATATGCTTGCGTACATCAGAGCTGAAAAAGGAAGAAACAAAAATTAAATCGAGGGATCATAGACCCCTTCTTGTGTTAAGAGATGTTTGGTTCATCTATGGGAGATGATTTCCTTTCATTAGGGTCCCGTAGCGGTCTTCAAAAATCTGAAGTTCCGAAAAATCATCACTTGGATGGTCGTACCTGATTTAAAAGAACCCTCACGATCAGAGAGCAAGGCTGAGAATTTAAATTTGAATATTGGAGGAATTGGAAGGACAAGAGTGATTACGTTCCGAAATTAGCCACAGAACATGGTGTTGAGATCTTCTAAGAAACCCACATGGCAACAGAGAACTTCTTCGTGAAGGATAATTGAAAGTTATGTACTCGTTGATTTGTCACTTAGTCCAAATTACGGTTTAGCTTGTTGTGTTATAAGTTTTCTTATGTTTAGCAATTCAAAAAGAGGAAATTGATTGGGTTTTTTAATTTCTTTCAAGAATTGTGACATTCCTGTCATAACTAATTTATGAAAAAAGAATTTTTGCAATGGGTGGTTAATTCAAAAATCATTTAAATGATTATAATAACTAGTTTTTTCTGCTTTTGTCTTTTTTTATTTCAGATATAGAATTTCGGGTAGATTGGTGAAGAGTCCCTTTTTCTCTGCTTCCCATAGAACTACATGAAGATGTTCTTCTGATCACGTAGATGTCCTCCAAGATCCTCTGATATGATATTTTTAGTAAATTTTTTTCGAACACGAGTGAGGTCAGGGTTTTTTTTCTGAGGTTTTTTCCCTTTCCTCATTTTATCATACTACAGACCTGTATGGTTTCCCTGTGTTGCACTAACCCTAGCTAGGTCCTTTTTTGTTCCAATATGTATTGTATTATTTTAGCTCTCTCAATCAAACGAATATCTATATACAAAGATGAGCAGTCGAAAATATCAAAGAGACTGAGTAATTCCACGATCATTGCATCGTCTACTTATCGTACGTACTTGAGCTTGAAAAGGTCCACAGAAAAAAGTAAAGATTCTAAGAGACAAAAGCTTTTTTGTTCCCAAAATTCCATCCTCCAATAGTCCTACTCTTTTGCAGAAGGCCCTACCCACACAATCTCCGAGTTGGAGAGAGCCAAATTTGATTGTTAGGTAGACGGGAAGCCGCTCTCTCGTCAACCAATTAAAATCTAGATAATCTCCTATGAACAAAGTCAAATTTTATCACGAAAAGGATAAGGATCATATAGGGAATATCTTTAACGCTGGTCATTGAATTCAAGAATTTATTCTAACACGTTGTGCAAAGATTAACTATCTCATGATACAATTTGTAAATTGCTGAATATGTCGATATGAAACACCGATATGATGTTCAAGATCAAATTACTTGCAGCGTCTGTCAAACCGCTTCAAATTATGATACATTTTTCGCTCATAGAATTGTATTTCCTGATTGCTAATTAAAGAAATCAATGGAAAAATATTGCTTCCAGTTCTTGTCAACCAAATATTTCTGTTTACATCCTCCTGACAAACCTAAAGGTCAACACCTAATTTCGAATATTTCCATATGAAATACGTCATGAAACCGCCGAGCGAAACCAAAATAACTCTTCAAGCACACAAGACATAGCCAATCTCCAGATACGACATTCTTTCTACGGTAATGGCTTGTCGGATTAAAAAAAATCGCGGTTATCCCCTTCAAGTTGAAGGCTCACAAATCACGGTCTTGTAGTTGCATAACAAAATGCGGAAAGATTACGAGAATGGGGGGACTGTTTGCGTATCAACCCCATTCGGAGGCGGAAGAAGCATTTCATCTCTGCAAATCAAGTTCAGGGTCATGTTCCTCATCACGGTATTGAAAATAGAGGCGGTTGATCTCCTAGGCGGATATTGTAGTCGGATCTTCGTAGTTGATATATCTGTGTTTTGCTACAAGATATGTGCGCCAGAATTCATGGAATGATGAACTTGAAACCTGATGCCGCATGTTCCATTTTTCAACACAAGACCTGATTCACGGGTAGAAAGGTCGAGCAGGATTGGAAAATAGTTTTTTTTTTCTCAACGTTCTTGGCCTCATAAATTGATATGCACATGTCACAGATTGTATATCCTGTTCTCTTAATAGTCCAAGAGCTAGTGAACTTTTTGAGAAACGGTTTGTCTGTAAGGCTAGAAATTTTTATAGCGATAGTTCCTAGCATGCTGAAGACGAAAACCATGACCTGGCACCCCTCACCCCTGCACATCATCAACCCCTATATCTTTGAGAGTGTAAAAAAAAATAAAAAAAAAACTTGTCGTTGTAAGGTTGAAACTTACATACGATTTTGTTCATTCATTGTTGAGTTAAAAAAAAAATTGACAGGCAATGTCGATGAGCACAAGTACCTGCCAGGCGATTCGAAAAGAGTGTAAAATACGAACAAAAATGAACTTTTTTCTGTATGGTTGAAAGCCGCATGACTCTATTTTCAATAATAGCTGAGATATAATGCAGTCTCAACCAATTTAGGACACAGTGTTCTACGCTTGAAACGACTGTACTATATGATGAAGAAATTAATGATAACATATCAGATGATGATGAAGATTAATATTAAAACTTATTTTTTCATTCCCTCAGACGAACACATATAAATTTCAACCTTACAGAAAAAACTTCATTTTTGTTCGTATTTTACACCCTTTTCGAGTCGCCTGGCAGGTACATGTGCTCGTCGAAATCGCCTGTCAGTTTTTTTTTTTAACTTAACAATGGATAAACAAAATCGTATGAAAGTTTCAACCTTACAGCGACAAGTTTTTTTTTCAATTTTTTTTTACATTTTCAAGGATATAGGGGTTGATGATGTGCAGGGGTGAGGGGTGCCAGGTTATGGTTTTCGTCCTCAGCATGGTTGGAACTATCGCTATAAAAATTTCTAGCCTTACAGACAAACCGTTACTCAAAAGGTTCACTAGCTCTCGTACTATAATGTTTTTAGTATTTAATTATATCTTCAATGATGAAATGAAAGCTTGTATTTACCCTGGTACTGCCACTCAGATGTCGAATTTTGCTAGAGACTTCACCAACGTTTGAAAATCTGTCCAGGTTGAATATCTAGACAATTCCTTGGTCAAGAAACTTTTATAAATGAGAAATTAGCCTCGCTGAAAATTGAATTTCAACCTCAGCTTGCAAATCGGTTTCTGTATGCGAAAATTGGGATTCAAACTGAGGTTGAAATTCAATTCTACGTTGACACGTTTGGTAGATCCTTGTTTAGGGTCGCTTTATTCAACACTCTGTAAAGTCTTCGTTAAATACAGCTGACTTTGACCAGAGTTTCAACCTGCGCGAATGCTTTAAAATACAGAAAATGGCCTCCAAACTGAGATTGAATTTCAATCTTCGGTCAACTGACGTTTATAACACCGGCTTTTAGGGTTGGTGTCATAAATGTGTCAACCGAGAATTGAAATTCAACCTAAGCTTGAATATTGGTTTTTGTATGTCAAAACTGGGTTTCAAACTGAGGTTGAAATATAACCGCTGAGGTTGAAATTCAATTTTAGGTTGACAGGTTTGGTAGATTATTGTTTACGGCCACTTTATTCAACACTCTGTAAAGTCTTAGTTAAAAACATCTGAGTCAATACGAGTTTGACAAGAGTTTGAATCTGCGCTAATGCTGTAAAATGCAGAAAACTGCCTCCAAACTGAGATTGAATTCTAATCTTCGGTCAAATGACGTTCATAATACCGACCTTTAGGGTCTGTTCCATAAATGTGTCAACCGAGAATTGAATTTCAACCTAAGCTTGAATATTGGTTTCTGTGTGTCAAAACTGGGTTTCAATCTGAGGTTGAATTTCAATTGTCGGTTGACAGGTTCAAAATACCTGTTGTTTCAAACTTGAACTTACATCCTATGAGCATCACACAAATGGTGAAGATCTTTTCCGTGTCTGTATTGGGTGCGACGTTGCCAAAACCGACGCTAGTCAACGAAGTGAAGGTGAAATACAAAGCAGTGACGTATCGACTCTTTATACTGGGCCCTCCGGTGTTATTAGGCAGGTAGAACTGGTGGGTGTCATTCGCTAAGATGTCCAACCAGCCTACTTTGGCTTTCAGCATAGGTCTCTCGGCATTCCCGATGGCATACCTGGAAAATTAGGATTTTTTTATTATGTTCAACGGGGAGGAATCCAACATACCAGACGCATGCGAACCAATGGGCTATGAGGGTGAAAGAGCACATCAACAGTAGAAGGACGGCTGCACCATACTCGGAGTATCTGTCTATTTTTCTGGCTACTCTGACCAATCGAAGGAGTCTGGCCGTTTTCAGCAGGCCAATGAGGGTGGTGGTCTGGAAATAAAAGATTGGTTTTTGGAACTTAAGATCTTCTCGAGATGAAGACAAGATGCGTCATTCACAGTCTAACCAATTTCAAATTCATTTTATATCTCGTCATGATTTATAGATTATTTTGTTTGTTGTGTTTCTATGCTGCAAATTTTATCACCATGAGTGACATAGATTCTTGAGGCATCGACTTATTGGGCTGCTAAGGTTCTTTAATTTTATTCTATTGAAAATCATCATAGCACACACAGTATGGTTTCCATTTGAAAAAAAAATTTTTTAAATTTCTCTGAAATCTGAAGGGGCACTTAAATTTCGATAGCACTGGTAAAAAGTACTAAAAAAACTTAACTGAAGATGTTTTTATTTCGAGAGCGTAGCAGCAACAGTGGGGAAGTCACAGCCAATTATAATAATTGGCCAAATTTAAAAATCACCCTGTAGCATGGAAACTAGATTCTTGTATATTACTTTTTTTCTATCTCGATTAATTGAGGAGATGTAGTACTAAAACATCGCAATCTGACCACCCTGTACATACAAAGAACCCTCAGTAGCTCTCAAAAAAATAATCTTTAAGGGAATTAAATAATTATGATTGTTTTATGAGGCGAAGCTTATTGAAATCAAGTACAATAATAGTATATTCTAAAACAAGTTGCAGAATGAGCTCCTATTCCAACACGAATGCGAAGTTCGAAAACGAGCGACGAAGGAGCGAGTTTTCGATAGCATGAGTGTTGGAAATGCCTTCTGCAACGAGAATTAGACGGTATTTTCTCTATTTCAGTCAATTTTTGTGAAATACTCTCGAAATTCAAATGAAAATTCAGATTAGTGACTTTTGTATTGTATCTTGGCAGTTGGTGTGACATACGAAATTTGACAGATCACGAAATATGAATTGATTTGATTCGAAACTTGATTCGATCGGAGGTCAGTACTGACAACCATAAAACGAAAAATATAACCGAAAACAATGCTGTAATGAGTTCCATTACAGCTCTACTTTTAGTACTGTAATGAACTCATTACGATACTGAAATAGAGAAATTGATATTTCACTCACATCAATATGATTCTTCACATAACGAACATTGAGTTGTGAACGGAATGAAAATTTCAAATCAATTTTTCTCAAACCGGTGAAAGTAGATGATGTCAAACAAGAGCACCTTTTTTCAAGAAAAAATATCAAACTCACTAAAAATACCCCTCGACCTCCCAGAATAATACGCTTATGATTGAGATGAAAAAAATTCACTCGAACCATTCGATACGTATTCTTGATAGTAGCCGATGTGTGAAATTTCAACACTTCAGGTGATGCAGTTTTGGAGATATCTGACTAAAAGTGTTGCCATCTTCAGAGGGCCCTACAGTATTAACGAAGCATTTTTGTACTATATGATTCTGGTCGAACTAGTCTCAAATAATGTCTAGAACATCCACTAGAAGTTTTTCGGATTTGTTATGGGACACCCTCTATTTTTGTAACGATTTCTAGCACAATTTAATAATATTGTTTTTAATTTTATTTTTTTTATGTTATTTGAAATGTCGAAATTTATTGCTTCCCGAAATAAAGTGTTAAGTTGTGTTGGGAAGGAATGAATCCTTCCAAAGCGAAACACTATTATTTTCACTTCAGATTATACCTCTTTCGCCCTCTCATAATCCAAATTCAAAAGGCGCTTGTTACAAAAATGGATGAAGTTCGAAATTGGTTAAAGCATTGAATGACACATCCTGAACAATGTCCAAGCAAAATAACAAAGTATCATCAAGTCCTTGTCTCTCAAGGTTTCAAACTTCCACAAAAAGAAATTTCAAAAAATAGAAAAAATTCAAGCTGAATTTAGGGTTGAGTTAATCGATATCAAGCCAATTTCATGTACAACTTGAGGATCGAAATATGTGAAGCATTTTCGTTGAACAAGATCCTTCAGCTTGTACAAAAAATTAATACAAAATTTCACCACCTACCTACTCACTAAACGAACAATTACAATGTACACACATAAATAATAGAAAGTAAATGACGCTCTTTCACAAAGAGCGTTGCTGAAGTAATAAAAATTCAAACTTACTGCTGGAGAAACATTTCTGCAGAAAGAACATGCCAAGCATGCCAAATTTCGTGCAAGCACACCTTCAGAATGTGTAAATTCTGCAAAATTGTAAGAATGTAAACGCTACAAAAACGTAGGTATCGAAAGTTTAACTATCATTGCTGCCAATTGAAGGAACGTTTTTGTAAGGTTTCCATTGTGAAAAGGACCCTACAAAAACGTTTTTTTTGACGAGTTCGAATTTGGAAGGAACTAGAGTTTTTTTTTTCAAAACGTTTTTGTAAAGTTTGTTGAGAAAAAAGTGTCTCTACCTCATCTTTGTCCAAGCCCAACTAATAACAGAAAAAATGTTTCGTTTAATTCTCTCGGAATACAGCTGCTTTCTGGAATTTTAATTCAGTTCAAATGACTATCTGTACACCGTTCTGAAACAGTCATCGCGATTTTATCAACAAAATTCGTTGAATTTTTGAAAATTCTCTAGGATCTGTTTTGAAAACGCCGAACTGCAATGTTACATAGCACACTCAAATTCTGTCGTACTACCTGATGTCCCAAATTCCCTTTCTAGTGAGGGGACCTTGAGCTAGAAAAAAATGACATTTCGAAAGGAATTTTATTTTATTTCAATGTTTTTTAATACAAATTTGGGTGTTTTTCAATGAAGGTGAATCATAAGAATTTCTGAAACACATAATATAGTTTTTTTGGCCATTTTGATTCTCCCAAAAATCAAACTGAAAGGGTGCCATTCATTTTGTCCTAGCTTAGATCACCCCATTGGACAATGAATTTGGGACACCCGGTACATTGGAAGAAAATTCTCCCCACGAAGAAATAGAAGAAAGTGCCTGAAGTTTATTATGTTGTAGTGCGAAAGGTTATGAGAAAAAAGTGTGGGTTTCAAGTTTTTATAAGTCTAGATTCAGATTTAAGGGGCCGAAGTTACGAAAAAAAATAACGGTTTTGTTGGTTGGAATATGAATAAGGTACCATGAGAAGGTATCCTTGGACTTCACAAATATGCCCGATTTAAATTTTAACAATGGAGAAGAGAATGGATTCACATTTTGCAGCACTACTTTGAAACCTAGAACCTTCATGATCCAAAATGTTTTCATGAAATTGTTCGAAAACTGCTCACTTGACTTGCTCCCTCATTCACTTATACCATTTTGAAAATGTCTATTACTAATATAAACGGGACTGTTCCTCAACTTATATGTTGATTTTCTATTATATAATAGACTTAAAAAATCCATATGGATTCACATAAACTTACGTAAACTCACAACATACACAATGAAAAAAATTATAAACGATAATCGTCATTTCCGAAATGGTTTCATGATGACATTAGGAAAAGTTTTTATTAAATTCAAAAGTCAATAAAATATTATTACCCAATCGAGAAAACACAAAGGTTGATTTTATCTAAATAAAAAGTTATATCGTAAAACTTAGAAGTAGCAATTTCCTATGTTATATCAAGAGTTAAAAATTGATTCATTTCCTTTTGATTTAGAACAATGTGTTGATAATTGTTCTCAATATGGAAATATACTGCTCCACGAGAGTTAGGGATGTCATATTCAATCTTTTTGAAAAGTATGTAATCTTCGAGAAAATCGCTGTAAAATCATTTAAAACTCGACTCTGGAATAGGTTCAGGGAGACAGGTTCCGTGTTGGAAAGACCAAGGCTTGTTGGGCGACGAAAAACAACACCTGCTCAGGATCGTTTCATCACCGTTTCGGTGAGAAGAAAGCCTACATCTACGTGTAGAATGCTACAGAATACTCTTCAAAATGTAGATGGGGTCCAAGTTTCCATTGAAAATATCAGACGACGTTTGAGAAAGGTGAATCTGGCTTCTAGACGTTCATTAAGAGGAGTTCCATTAACATGTGACCATAAGCGTCAAAGACTGGAATGGTCAAGGCAACATATCAATTGGAACGATCAATGGCGTAATGTCCTTTTCACTGATGAATTCAGATATGGATCATTTTCAGATTCTCGAAGAATTATGGTATGGACAATCCCACGCATACCCCGTAGTCGTCGCTATGTCCAAGAAGTTCATCCATTCCGAGGGGTTAGTGTTATGGTATGGGCCGGAATATGTTTCAACGGGCGAACAGATCTACACGTTTGTCATGGGAATCTGACCCTCTTACACTATAGGGAGCATGTCATTGACAATGTTTTACCAAATTTTCACTCTGCTATTGGTGAAACTGTTCTATTTCTAGACGATAACGTGCAGCCATAGTTGAGAATGCGCGCGAAGAGCTTGGTATTCCACATTTACCAATACCTCCGCGCTCAGCAGATTTGAATTTCATAGAACATGCATGGGATATTCTCCAGAGAGGGTTAGATAATCATCAACCTACCCCAGAATCCTTAAATTATCTGAGAGAGCTTCTGCACGCATGCAAAGAAGATGTCAAGCTGCCCATGGAAGCCATACATTGTATTGATAGTCTTGAAATGCTTGAATTCTCTGGGAATGAAATTTCGTTATTTTACTCGATTTTTCTAAACCACCCACATCCTGTTTCTTGCAACTTGAAATCATATTAATAAGAATTTTCATCACAAAATCTCATTTAAACTATATTTTTTTGCAACTTAAGTCAATACCCTAACTCATGTGGAGCAGTTTATTTTAAAATTCATAGTTCGAGAAAAGAAAACAAGAAATAAAACACCTGAAATCCACTGAAACTATGATATACAACAGAATGAACCATTCGGAATATAAGGTAAAAAAAAACGAATTTTGCTATCTTTTCACCTTACTTCAAGTTTCATTAAAAGATTATGATTGGACATGTTTATGGGTTAGGATTATTGTGTCCTATCTAACCATTTGTTCGTCAAATAAACCCTAATATTTCCATAATATCCGCGAAACATATAAATTCATTAAAATTCAAAAATTCCTCTGATAACCAATCCAACTACAACTCAAATTTCAGCCAATTTCTCCTATGCCATCGTGAAGGCCCCTTTCACACGTCTTCTCGAGTTTAACTGACTAAACTTTCGAACCCCCTGAATCGTTTTCTATGGTTCTACCGAAACACTCAACATTCAGGAGATGACGCCAGAAAAAAGTAACACTGAAAAAGATCATAGAACAAACGCAGGTCCACAGAACGATTCAAAAATGCATCGCTTCATGTCATAACGAACATCGAACAATTCTCGAAACCACATATCGCCGATTCTATGACGATCTATGCATGCCACGATGAATATACTTACCTCGTCTGTGTCGCTGTTGAAAAAGAGAAGATCGAAGGGTACTGCCGCCACTAGGTCGATGAAGAACCAACCTTTGAGGTAGTGGATGGCAATTCTTCCAGGGTCGGATACTATTTCGTCGGTACCACTCACGTATGTCGTCCTGAAGTTGATCAAGATGTCTATGATGAAAGTAACGTCCACTGCAAATAAAATCTTTGATGAGCATCAGCTATAAGATGAAACGCAAAATGAACGCAATCGTCAACGATGTCTCCTCCCAGATATGTATTGAAACAAACATTTATATGAGTAGTACATTATATTCCTATACCTTTAAAGGTGTAGGCAGCGTAGGCCACAGTAGATTTTTTAAGCTATCGCATAGCTTTTATCTCAGGCTTTGAGCGCGGCGACCGAATGTAGAAATTCCGTAACGAAAAAAACATAACACAGCCGTGTATCGTCGATTCAGTTCGGCAGACTTCAGCACTGTGTTGGTGCTTGCGACAAGACGGATGCGTGCAGCCACTCTAGCAGTGCAAAATGGAGTCGGCAATCTCGCTGTTCCCATTAAATTACGAACGTCAAATATTTCATTAACATCGGATAGAAAATGTATAGCCAAACGCAAACATTTCCATTAACTCCAGATCTTGCTCTAACTATACATAAGTCGCAAGGTGGAACTTTTGACGAAATAGTATATGAGTTTAGTAAATCACATTCTCAGGAACTCGTCTATGTTGCACTCTCTCAGGGACTAATATTGAAAAATTGTATGTTACGACAAAAAATTATAATTCTGCAATTTAAGTTTTATCATAATCGAAGGCAAGCTGCATCGGCTGCATCTTTGTTGCAAGAATTCGAAAGACTGTCTTTAAATAGTGTTCAGACGATAGCTCAAAGTGTCTTAGATTTCGTTAGTAATAGAAATGGCATTTCAATAATGACTTTCAATTACCAAAGTCTACATAGTCACAAATACGATTTACAAGATTCAGTTACGAGACAGACCGATGTGTTACTTCTTACCGAAACATGCATGACGCGATTGAAATACCTAATTTCAATTGTATTGTTCAATTCAAAGGAGATACTGTTCTCAAAGGTGGGGTAGCTATTTACCAAAATGGTAATAATGTTACTAATATTATGACTCCGAATATTGAAATAAATATTGAAGACGTTAGCAATGTTAATGTTAGACGCTCATTTGTTGGAGATATTTGTGCATGCTTATGCAAACTTAGAAATGACCTACACATAGTCATGGTAGCAATTCACATTTCTCCGAATCCAAAATTTTACGAGGTAGAGCATTTTATTCATCTCACTTTACTGCAGTACACTGAAGAAGGGTCGAAAATACTTGGTTCGAATGGTAGTAAATTTCCACTTATCTTAGCTGGCGATTTCAACATTAACTTCGCTGATTAAAAATCAAAGAGGTTGACAAATTTTCTTCGAGAAAAATTGAATTTAAAAATGAATAATGATCCACAAGAATCCACAACAAAATATTGGACCACTATTGACGCGGTATTTACCAGATATTTAGAAGACATTAAGTCTCAAACTTATGTTTCTTATTTCAGTTACCATAAACCTAAAGTTTCAATGATAAAAATTCTTGAATAACCTACATGTATTGTAAGATGAATAAATATTTTAAAAACAATATTTTCTTCTTATTTTTGAATAGATGCTATGCAATAGCCATACCGCGCCAGTCCTCGAGTGCCACACGTATATTTTTTTATTATGATGAAAGTTTTTCGTGAATTTGCGTTTGATGAATTCCAATTTCAACCATTTTTCCACATCCAACAGAAGATTTTGTGGAATATATTTTAAAAAAAAACCTATCGCTTTCCCGGAGTAATGCGAATATGGTGGATACCATGAAACGAAACACCAATTGCAGGTCTTCCAATTACGAATTTCCCAATTTTCCTGTAGGAAATTCCCGACGAAATAATTGAAATCGGAGCGTCGTTATAGAAAAGTGGAAAGCCTTTGTCTCCGCATTAACTCTCCACAGTTTTCCGACCGATCTGCGAGCGACAAAGTGAAAATTCATAATTTTGTTTCGACACAGTTTCAAAAACGGCCCGCGGATTGACTTTAGGTTTTTCCTCGAAAAAAATTGGCGTTCATTAATTCAGTTATTATGTAGGGTCCTGGGAAAATTCGGAGTTTTTCAGCGTGCAGCTCGCGTCTGCGTTTAATAGGAACGCCTGCCCGAATTTCCCGAAGAGAAAATTGATTCTTTTGGATCTCCGATGACATTTCCCTAGGAGAGCCCAGCTTTTCATCGGACGTTGGGAAACTGGAGTGGAAAATGACTCCCTATCTCGAATTTCCTCCAGGTGTCCTGATTTTAAGCCTTGGTACTCTAAGAATGAGAATTATAGCACTTTTTCAAGCTTTCATTTTGAGGGAAAATCTTCAAGACAATCAGAATATAACCTAAAATTTGAAGCAAAAATAATATCTCTTGAAAAATTCTTAATTTTTTTCGTACAACTGCTATTAAAAGTGACACTTTTAATGACAGCAAACAATGTTGAAATTGATTGTTTACGTGGAAGCGTGTTAAAAATATTTTCAACATTAGTGTTAAAAATATTTTTAGCACTCCATTTTCTCATGATGAAATAAGATGAGAAAAATTCAGCAATTGCAAATTTTTATTATCAATATTTAACAATCATTACTCATGAACATTAATATTAATATTAATCGTAAAACTAGAACAAGTACTTGTAGTACTTGTAGAAACCGGAAGTACAATATTGGATGATGATGATCCAGAATCTGTTGAGGCTGGGAGAATTTTTTCAGCAATGACATTTCTATATGCAATGGAATGATCAACATAGCCCTCGGCTACCGTCGTAGACTTCCATCCACCATTTTTTTTTATATCCGTAATATTTGCTCCTGATTCTGCTAGCAATGAAGGGGAGGACCTTCTGAAACAGTGTACTGTATATTGCTTTGGTTCTGGCAGTTTGAGGAATTCGGCAACAATAGAGGGAATTTTCCCAAATGTATGAATACAAACTGGATTGGCAGTACATTTATTATTCATGTATTTTTGGAAAAAACGACGATGTTTGATGACAGAATGGCACAGCGCAAAGTAACCTTAACCATCAAGTATTTCTCATCTGGTGTCTCCTTTATAAACTTTTCAACTCGTTCACGAGTGAGTTTTTTTTCGATTTTTTGGGACAATATCCTTCACTTCTCCGTTTTAAATGTGCTATTACTTTAAAATATTCACTAACATCCACACCATTTTTAACAAGGGCGCTTGATTTTATCATGGAAAATTTGCTCCACAAAGTTGATGTACTTCATACTGAAGGATTTTTCTTCTAAGTATGTCAGGAAAACATACTTCTACATTTTTCAATTTACACCAGGCCAGGAAATTGTTATATGCAAGAGTTCCAGATTTGCTCTTCTTGCAGACTCTTCAATTTCCAGAGGAACAACCAAATCGTCACTTTTATTAATAATTGGACTCTCGACAAACATATTAATCAGTTAAAAACCCAAGGCGAAAATTGGACAGGAACGAAATTCAAATGACAGTGTCTTTTCTCATTTGTTAGTAATCATAACGTTGGCCATTCACAACAACCTTTTGATTATTTGAATATTAAAATGCATTTCGAAGTTTCTTGTCATTGCAAATTCGCCCATTTCATTATCAAAATGGGGCAGTTGTACAAAAAACATTGTATGGTATTTGTGTTAAAAGTGATTTTATTTTCTTCGTGAAATTGTTCAAATCGCTCTGCTCATATCATAGACTTTTTCTATCACATAATAAAACGTCACTTTTAACACTCATATCATAAATATCTATTTTCGCATACAATTTTTTTCACTTCAGCCTAGATAAAATGATAGAGCAATTTTAAACTGTCATAATGAAGTATGTCATCAAAAATTTCGGTTTAAAAACGGCACAATCTACCAGCCTCCTGTTTGGATTCACCTTGAATTGAAATTATATTTATGCGTGCACTATTTCAAAGTAGCAAAATTATACACGCTATCACGATTGATGAAATACTGACTACGATCGAACATCACTCAGCTTATCGTTTGAATGAATACACATTTTTAGGTGTCTGAGGCCCTTATTCACTCATACACCCTGTTTATTCAACAACCACCTTCAGAAGTGAAGAATACAATCGGAAATAAAGTCGGGAAGCGAAATCCTTGGGAATCAATATAAAAACAGCCATCATTTGTCGAATATCGATGCTTTATTGGGTGATAATGATTCCCATCGATTGGTTTGTAATTCGAGAGATCCTCAAACCTCAATTTTCGATAGATTACTGAATGGGACGCTACTCATCCTCGTCCATTGTTGGAATGAAATGATTTCCTCTTTGTTAATCCCCCCGATACCCTTTTGTGTCAAAACTGAACTGACTTCTTGTCGGAATCGATGGAAAGATTACGTGACTAATTTGCCTTTACACCCTAACCTAATGATTAATCGAAATCGATATCACTCTGATTGGCGACTCGTTAAAATGAGAAAACCGTGTTTAAATGGCTCAGGATAGCTTAACCCTTTTTCAGATATAAAGAAGATGAAACCATTGAAAGGCTCGATCGATCGACTTTAAGAATTCTTTCGGCGTTTTACGTTTGTTTCGTTCGTTTTCCTACAGAATTTTACATGTTTCAAGGCCTAATACTTCCCCTGGGTAATTTCTGCAGAAATTAATAGTTATTACTTCTAAATTTATTACCCATTTTTCACGAGTTATAAAAATAAGTTATCTCAGTGGATCGTTGGAACATGACAGGAATTCGATGAAGCTTATTCTTACCCTAACAGTGACTTGGATGGATTCCAGGATGAGCAAACTCAGATATTTTGCAATATTCCCTAAAATATATCATTCAGCAGAAGACGCACTCTTCCATTCACCATCATGATTCAGCTCCAGCTTCTGACAGAAGTGGTTCACAATGATATATTGGATTCTGCCAAATGAGTTTTTGCAACCGGTTGAACCTATAGAAAAGGCTCTTTATCTTTTACGTTAGAAACTGGCATAATAAAAAGCTATTGCAGACAGTTACAACGAATATCGATCTAAGACAGTGCATTAACAACGTTACATTCGTTGTCTTGTAACTAAATTTCAGATCGTCAAGAGGAGCCAAGCAAAGCACTACCTATTTTTTCTCGAAGTGTTTCGTCGTATTTTTCAACCCCCATAACTTGAGTTTGGAATACAGTAGATGAACAGAATTTTCAGGATATAATGCCAGTACTGAACTTATCAAACGTGCAAAGTTTCAAGTGCATAGCTCGTACACTTCAGTTTCTATAGATATCTAGAAACCCCCGATTTCGTCACTCACTCACTGATGATTATAAAAACTGTTAGTGGTCTAAAATTATGAATGTTAAAAAAATATTCGAGAATTCTGGTTAAAAATCACCCCCATGTTTTGAATAAGGTGATAAAAAAAGCGCTTGAAAAACGCCTCATGTGTATTTACACCAATTCTCTGTAATAAACTCAATCACAGTTTCCATTGTAAAATTACCCGTTGTGATCATTGTACGTATAAAGATAGGATTCTTCATACAATGGTTGTGATGGCAGCTCCCAAATACATCGCCATCGCAGCTTGAACCTACATAGGTAGGAAAAGGTATATTTCTATTGAAAATTATTGCCGAGCAGATAGAATTGAATTCTGGAAAAATAACCCTCCCGAATAGGATTTCAATTTTTTATATGATTTTCAGACGATAGAGACATTCATAATTTATATTTCTATTCTTCGTCTATTGTTAATTTTGAACATGAATTGTGACTTGAAATAGATCTCGGAATAATTATATTTTATTCAATCATTATTAGGGACGAATAAACAAAATTAAAGGATTTTGTCATAAGCAAAGTACAAAAAGAACTGAAATCTGAAAAATCTGTTCAGCAGTACGATATTGCATATAACAATTTCCAGTGAAATTTTTTTCCTAGCATACTTAGAAGAAAAATAAAAAATATGGAGTTCATCAACTTTGTGGAGCAAATTTTCAATGATAAAGTCAAGCGCCCTTGTTGAAAATGGTATGGATGTTAGTGAATAATTTAAGGTAATAGCATATTCAAAACGGAAATGTGAAGGATATCGCCCCAAAAAATCGAAAATACTCACTCTTGAACGAGTTGAAAAGTTTATAAAGGAGGCACCAGATGAGAAATACTTGACGGTTGAGGTTGCAACTATTTTCGGATCATTTGGAGCCTGTCGGCGTGAAGAATTGTGTAATTTATCAGTGGAAGACATCAAGATAACAAATAAATCATTGGTTATATAACTCCCAAATACAGAAACGAAAGTCAGTCGTTCCTTCAGTATTATTGGGAAGTATGTAGACTATTTTCAAAAGTACTTTGCACTGCGCCCTTCTGTCATCAAACATCGTCGTTTTTTCCTGAAATACATAAATAATAAATGCACTGCGAATCCAGCTGGTATTAATACATTTGGTAAAATTCCATCTATTGTTGCCAAATTCCTCAAACTGCCAGAACCAAAGCAATATACAGGATACTGTTTTCGAAGATCCTCCGCTTTATTGCTAGCATAATCAGGAGCAAATATTACGGATATGAAAATACATGGTGGATGGAAGTCTACGACGGTAGCCGAGGACTATGTTGATCATTCCATTGCAAATATAGTCATTGCAGAAAAAATTCTCCCAACCTCAACAGATTTTGGATCATCAACTAATATTGTACTTCCGGTTTCTATAAGTACTGATGGTGCTAAGGATTCTAATAATGTGTTGCGAATCTCCCTAACGTCACAGGGCATTAATGTTAGTAATTGTTTCAGTTTCACGATTAATATTAATGTTCATAAGTAATGATTGTTAAATATTGATAATAAAAATTTGCAATTGCTGAATTTTTCTCATCTGATTTCATCATAAGAAAATGGAGTTCTAAAAATATTTTTAACAATAATGTTAAAAATATTTTTAACACGCTTCCACGTAAACGATCAATTTTAACATTGTTTGCTGTCATTGAAAGTGTTACTTTTAATGGAAGTTGTACAAAAAAAGAAATTTTACTTCTATCAGTTTCATAGTTTCATCAAAATATCCTCACCTATGAGATCTATGATGACGATGGGATCTTCGCTGTACTTCTTGTTCTTCTTGCTGCTGAACTCTGGTTCGCTGAGAAGGAAAGCCGCTACGTAGGGGGTGAAGATGGCTGTGTATATGACTAGGATGAGGATGATCCAGTCCCAAACGGCCTTGAAGGGGGAGTAGTGCAGGATTGTGTAGTTGTGCAACCTCGGGTTCTGAAGTTTGTATTCCGGAAGAACATCTGCTCCTAACGATAACACCTGGAAAGAAACAAAGGAGGGGGTTAGTAATGGAGGTTTGGATGCTTGTGAACTCAGGTCAATGAGAGGGAACTTCTTCATTTATTGTCAATGTTTCCTTCAATCTCGGTTGTTTTTCGATTTACACACTGTATATGAGTATTCTAAGTATGATAAATTCTCCATTTAGAAGGATCTCTAATTATTTCGAGTCGACAGATATCATTGCAACAATCATAATTAAGTAAACTACGACCATTTTTGATTGTCACATAATATTTATATTCTGGATTATTATTTATTTTGAATGATAGATATTCACATTGAAGAAACGCTAAAACACTCTCCAGCTACTGCAATCAAATCTCCTAACCAAAGAAGTCAAGAAAAAGGATCATTTTTCATGCAATGATCTAAATATGTCTAATCAGCTGCTGTCTAGTAATAAACAGGTGGTCATAAAAGAAAATTTTTCAAATGTAATACGTTTCTACCCCAATGGTTTTCATAATGCAGGTTTGTTGAGGTTATTGAGACCTTGATAGGGAATATGCTTTTATTCGACGAGTCTTCCGATATGAAGGGAATTCAAGGTTTAGTTTTGGTCTGTTTTTACAGAATCGATTTCTAACTACCAGAAATGAAGGATGGATTTATATATACAGGGTTATTCACGAATATGGCTCTATAGAATATTTCTAGGAAAGACACAAGATTCAGGATTGAAATTCTGAAGGTGAGCTTCAAGTAAGAAGAAGATTTCTCGTATATTTTTTGAAGGTTCTAGGACTTCCCGTTTTTCCGGAAGTGACATCAACTTTCGTTTTCCAAGTGGAAAGACCCATTTTTTATTGCATAAATAGATCCTAAATTGACTTCTGAGTCTTTTTGATTCCAAAAGTATGAATTTTCCCGAGAAAATCCTCTTCAAATGAGGAAATGCGGAAAAAATCTCAAAATTGCACTCTGTTGAAATACAGATAACTTCGAGGTTTTTTCATTAAAAATTCTCATTTTTGAGGGTCCCCGAGAAGAAAGGCTGGTGCTTCTTTTCCGATAGCGTGATTTTCAGAATATGATACACACACAAATTCTTTGTCAAAGTTAGAAGTGACGAAACGCCAAAAAATCGTTTTTTCAAATTGGAACAACCTTTCTTCGAAGCATTATAGAAATCTTCGTCAACAAATAATAGGAGCATACATACAAGACTTTCATATCAAAATGAATATTTTCCGAGATATTCAGGAAAAACGATTTTGTTTGTGTTTTTTCTCTGGAAAATAATTGGGGGTCACTTGAAATTTTTGGAAACATCTGTTACCGAGAAATATTTCCTATAGATAAAGTTCTCAATGTGAGTATTAGTGAAGTCAACGTAAAAAATTTTCAGGACTGCAGAAAAAAAATTATTTGTAATGAATTTCAATGCTTTTGAAAGAATAATTGACAGAACATGTAACAATTTCATAACTGAAAATTCAAATTTCCCTACCATAACAAAAAAGAAATTCTCCAGAATAAAGAATTTCCGGAAGTTATCCTAAGCTTTAAAAAAATAGAGAAAAACTGAACTCGTCTGAACTATAAGAGAATATTTTCTCGATAACGGAGATTTCCAAAAATTTCACTTGACCGCTTATTATTTTCCAGTAAAAAACACATTCGGAATGAGGTTGAAAATTGAGAATAAAATTGTTTTTCCTGAATATCTAGAAGAATATTAATTTTGGGATAAAAGTCTTGGACGTATGCTCCTATTATTTTTTGACGAAGATTTCGAAATTGCCTCGAAAAATGGGGTTCCAATTTGAAAAAAAGATTTTTTGGCGTTTCGTCACTTCTAACATTGACAAAGAATTTGTGTGTGTATCATATTCTGAAAATCACGCTATCGGAAAAGAAGCATCAGCCTTTCTTCTCGGGGACCCTCAAAAATGATAATTTTTAATGAAAAAACCTCGAAGTTATCTGTATTTCAACAGAGTGCAATTTTGAGATTTTTTCCGTATTTCCTCATTTGAAGAGAATTTTCTCAGGAAAATTCATACTTTTGGAATCAAAAAGACTCAGAAGTCAATGGAGAATCTATTTATGCAATGAGAAATGGGTCTTTCCATTTGAAAAACGAAAGTTGATGTCACTTCCGGAAAAACCGGAAGTCCTAGAACCTGAGAATGCAAAGTGACACTCAGCACCTCGGATCAGGTCAACGTTGTATGGGTACTTTGTCATACAGGAGTCAACTTTCAAGAGAAAAAATAATGACTCGATTCATTGGACGAAGACTATTTTTCGGTTTCCAGGCATCAAGCCATGACTAGTAAGAAATTCGAAGAGCTGGACCAAAGAAGTCCTTCCACTCAGTAAATCAGAACTGAGAAAATTACTCAGAAAGAGGCATACTCAAAGTATATCAGCCTGTGAATCATTACTGGCAACACATGTGACTGATGGTACCTGCTTTATGATTGAAAAATCTGCAAGAACACGATTTTAAATGTTCTTGTGGGAGAAAAATGACCAGGGTTGACTCATGTGTTATTTTTAATGACACCAACGGAATTGCATTGAAGTTAAGACAAATCAATTACTTAATGTATAAGAAATAGAAATTGTTATTTAGCAGAAAAAATAGTTGAGTATAGAAAATGGGAAAACTCTGGCGGAATCTCCCAGGAATGGCTCACTCCAATAAGTTCCTTCCCAACTCTGAAAATACAAGATCCAAATGGTACTTGGATCTTAGTAAGAATCAACTACACCTCTTCACCGGCTTCCTTACGATTGTTGCCTAAGAAAGCATCAGTGGAGAATGGGCTTATTAGACACTGACGAGCGGAATGCTTTGCCAAAGGAAACAATGCCTTGGTCAAGAACCAAGGTTGTAGGAGTAAGGAATTTGCCTTGCTGAAACCTTGCCAGATATTGGGTTCCATTAGACCTTTGGAACTGGAAGGTGAACTGTAAGAGCAGCTTTGAGAGAGGCACAAGGTTGCAGTGGAAACACTCTGGCAAAAAAGGATCGATTACTACGAAAAGTTCTTTCAGTACTCTGAAACAACAAAGTCCAAAAGGTATCTGAATCTTAGTGAGAACCAACTACACCTCCTTATCGGCTTTCTTACGTAGCATTGTCGCCTTAGAAAGCATCTGTTGAGTATGGGCTTATCGGGCACTGACGAGTGTGGAGGAGAAAGAAACTCCTCTTCACCTAGTCACGCAATGTGTCGCCATTGTAAGCTAAAGGAAACAATGCTTTCATTAAGAAACTTGTAGAAATGAGGAATCAGCCTTTCCAGATAATTGATTTCATGAGATCTCTAGAAATGAAAGGACCAGAATAGCTTCAGTCAGGAGGTACCATTGATCATAAGATTGCAGTGGACTGCACCTCCTTTCAAACTAAACTAAACTAAGGTTGAGGATTTGATAAAGAAAGAATAAATAAAACCTCTGTAACACTTTTACATCAACCTTCAGCAAAGTGAGCTGGGGCGCCTTAAACTCGTAGAATCATCATGCAAAACATCGAAACTCTCACGCACAACATCAAGACTCACGTTTCCGATGTTACTCATGTTCCCCTGCGTCGGCTCTTGAGCCCCATCAGTTTCTCGTTGCCTTTGTTGCCGAGCCCGTTGCAGGGCTCGATCTTCACTATGCTCTTCCGGCTCTCCTCGAAGCCGGTACCTTTGATCCTCACGCTGGACCATTTGGCCGGAAAGCCGATCAGATTCGACACCGATCGATTTCGCCCTATGTCGTACTTGAGCGAGCCGCCGATGCCCCTGCCCTTGGCGTCGGTCGTGGACAGTTTCCGGTAGCCGGCGTCGCTGATCTTCCGCCCGTCGCCCGCGGTTTTGCGCCCGTCGCTCGCGCGACTGGACTTGCGCGTCTCGCAGGTGTCTTGGCTGCTCTCGCTGCGTTTCCGGTTCTTGCTGGAGGCGCGCTCGATTGGGGTGGGGGTCTTGTCTTTGCGCGGGAGGTCGGGCGAGGAGGTCGTTGAGGTTATGATGAGCGGTATGTCGGTGGGGCGGAGCAGGTTGTCCGCCATTTTGAGCAAAGAGTCGGGATGGTTGGTGTGGTCGTCACTCGGCCTTCGAGAGTGGCTCTTCATTGTGGGGCATTTTGGGGTTAGAAGAGCTTGGATTGTTGATTTTCACCCTGTGGAATTCAATGTTGTTTGTGGCTGTTTTGGGGGAGGAGCAATCAAGTGGCTGAGCGAGCAGCCAAGAGAATTGCTGAGGGCGGAAGCTTTGTGACGATGACTCTCAGCATAGCTGAAGATGGTGAAGAAGTTAGTATAGGAATAGACATCTCGTTGTGTTACATCAGGAGCAGGAAATGAAATTTCAACAACTCTATACTCTATTGAGCCAAAGGAAAGGAGGAAGAGGCCAAAAGAACATATAGAAAAATATTGAACACAAGACCAAACCTCATCATATTGTTGAAAGATGAAAATAAAACAATTCTTCTTGACGTGGTCATCCAGAGTAACAAGAATACACTTGATAAACACGAAGAAAAATATCCAAATGGAGAGATCTTGAAAAACAACCCAGGAGACAGTGGAAATCGACTGATATTAAAATCGTGCTTTTTGTCAGTCTTTCATAGACCTCATACCTAAAAAACCTCCAGAAAATTTGAGACTGCTTCAATTAGGTGAGAATTTTATTTTATTCTGAACAGAGGGTCGTTGTGGCTACGTTCAGCCTTCCAGGAACTTCGACCGCAAGGATGGATCTTTTGTCTTTTACCCAACTCGTTCATTTAGTTCCCAAGGAGGCCGCCGATGGCATTGATGAATCCAACGACATCCTTAGGAGAACCGACTTCCCCATGTAAACCGATAAAGAATAAAATAATATGTGAGAATATCTATAAGATCATATACTGCTGGAAACAGCAAGAACGATTCGTTAATATACTAGTGAATATACACGGTGTTCTACAAGCTCTATGACAAACATTGACAGATGGTAGCAATGCTTATTCTGAACATTTTTTTTCTATGAACATATATCCGATTCGTTTTTGTTTAGAAGATAACAAGCATTTGAAATTATATTTTTATGTTCACGTCCATTTACCTATTCGGTAAATGTTTATTCAGCCAACTGACTACTTGTCTTTCTTTATGTGTTGGTGCACCATCAAATGCTTGTAACTCCGAAACGAAAACGAATCGTACCTATGTTCATAGGAAAAAAATGTTCAAAAAAAGCACATCTACCTTCTGTCAAGGTTTGTCATCGAGCTTGTAGAACACTCTGTATAGGGGAATCCAGGGCAAAACGGGGTATCTCCACTACCAATACTTTTTCCCTCAATAGAAGCTGTAAGAATCAGATGGACGTAAGTTTGATTTTTTCCGCCATCGTGTTATAAACGCCTTATGTTGTTAGAGTAGATCATATATTTTCTTAAGGTATGTACTTTTTTCAAAAAGTTATTGATATTTTGTTTATGCCATATCGATATTGCTCTCATATAGATACTTTATCGAACGCATGGCTTCAAAAATCCTTTTGCACTAATTGTTTTTTCTTGTTTCATTCAAGCAGGTCCTTTGGGTCAAAATTAGATCCCGTTTTAACCCATCTTTGGGTACCATGTTTTGCCCCATGCAAAGTATTGACATTTATTATGTTTTTGTATTGGTTTCAGATGGTACAAAAATATACGAAATGGATAACTCGTTAAAATGAAAAAAGCGCCAGCAATGTGTTTAAGATTATGTTATAGATTGTAAAATATATAATGGAGATCGTCGACAGTTTCCGGTAGCCCGCGTCGCTGATCTTCCGCCCGTCGCCCGCTGTTTTGCGCCCGTCGCTTGCGCGACTGGACTTGCGCGTCTCGCAGGTGTCTTGGCTGCTCTCGCTCCGTTTCCGGTTCTTGCTGGAGGCGCGCTCGATTGGGGTGGGGGTCTTGTCTTTGCGCAGGAGGTCGGCGACGAGGTCGTTGAGGTTATGATGAGCGGTATGTCGGTGGGCGGAGCAGGTTGTCCGCCATTTTGAGCAAAGAGTCGGGGTGGTTGGTGTGGTCGTCACTCGGCCTTCGAGAGTGGCTCTTCATTGTGGGGCATTTTGGGGTTAGAAGAGCTTGGATTGTTGATTTTCACCCTGTGGAATTTGATGTTGTTTGTGGCTGTTTTGGGGGGGAGAAATCAAGTGGCTGAGCGAGCAGCCAAGAGAATTGCTGAGGGTAGAAGATATGTGACGATGACTCTCAGCATAGCTGAAGATGGTAAAGAAGTTAGTATAGGAAAAGACATCTCGCTGTCTTACGTCAGTAGCAGGAAATGAAATTTCAACAACTCTATACTCTATTGAGCGAAAGGAAAGGAGGAAGAGGGCCAAAAGAACATATAGAAAAATATTAAACAAAAGACCAAACCTCATCCTATCGTTGAAAGATGAAAATAAAACAATTCTTCTTGACGTGGTCCTCCAGAGTAACAAGAATACACTTGATAAACACGAAGAAAAATATCCAAATAGAGAGATCTTGAAAAACAACCCAGGAGACAGTGGAAATCGACTGATATTAAAATCGTGATTTTTGTCAGCCTTTGATAGACCTCATACCTAAAAAACCTTCAGAAAATTTGAGACTGCTTCAATTAGGTGAGAATTTTATTTTATTCTGAACAGAGGGTCGTTGTGGCTACGTTCAGCCTTCCAGGAACTTCGACCGCAAGGATGGATCTTTTGTCCTTTACCCAACTCGTTCATTTAGTTCCCAAGGAGGCCGTCGATGGCATTGATGAATTCAACGACATCCTTAGGAGAACCGACTTCCCCATGTAAACCGATAAAGAATAAAATAATATGTGAGAATACCTATAAGATCATGTACTGCTGGAAACAGCAAGAACGATTCGTTAATATACTAGTGAATATACAAGGTGTTCTACAAGCTCTATGACAAACATTGACAGATGGTAGCAATGCTTATTCTGAACATTTTTTTCCTATGAACATATATCCGATTAGTTTTTGTTTAGAAGATAACAAGCATTTGAAATTATATTTTTATGTTCACGTCCATTTATTTGGTAAATGTTTATTCAGCCAACTGACTACTTGTCTTCCTCTATGTGTTGGTGCACCATCAAATGCTTGTAACTCCGAAACGAAAACGAATCGTACCCATGTTCATAGGAAAAAAATGTTCAAAAGAAGCACATCTACCTTCTGTCAAAGTTTGTCATCGAACTTGTAGAACACTCTATATAGAGGAATCCAGGGCAAAACGGGGTATCTCCACTACCAATACTTATCCCCGCAATAGAAGCAGTACGAATCGGGTGGACGTAAGTTTGATTTTTTCCGCCATCGTGTTATAAACGAGTTATGTTGTTAGAGTAGATCATATATTTTCTTGAGGTATGTACTATTTGCGAAAAGTTATTGATGTTTTGTTTATGCCATATCGATATTGCCCTCATATAGATACTTTATCAAACGCATGGCTTTAAAAATCCTTTTACACTAATTGTTTTTTCTTGTTTTATTCAAGCAGGTCCTTTGGGTCAAAATTGGATCCCGTCTTAACCCATCTTTGGGTACCATGTTTTGCCCCATGCAAAGTATTGAGATTTATTGTGTTTTTGTATTGGTTTCAGATGGTACGAGAATATGCGAAATGGATAACTCGTTAAAATGAAAGAACCGCCAAAAATTTGTTTAAGATTGTGTTATAGATTGTAAAATATATAATGGAGATCGTCGACAGTTTCCGGTAGCCGGCGTCGCTGATCTTCCGCCCGTCGCCCGCGGTTTTGCGCCCGTCGCTCGCGCGACTGGACTTGCGCGTCTCGCAGGTGTCTTGGCTGCTCTCGCTCCGTTTCCGGTTCTTGCTAGAGGCGCGCTCGATTGGGGTGGGGGTCTTGTCTTTGCGAGGGAGGTCGGGCGACGAGGTCGTTGAGGTTATGATGAGCGGTATGTCGGTGGGGCGGAGCAGGTTGTCCGCCATTTTGAGCAAAGAGTCGGGATGGTTGGTGTAGTCGTCACTTGGATTTCTGGAGTGGCTCTTCATTGTGGAGCATTTTGGGGTTAGAAGAGCTTGGATTGTAGGTTTTTACCCTGTGGAATTTAAGGTTGTTGGTGTCTGTTTTGGGGGAGGAGCAATCAAGTGGCTGAGCGAGCAGCCAAGAGAATTGCTGAGGGCAGAAGCTATGTAACGATGACTCTCAGCATAGCTGAAGATGGTGAAGAAGTTAGTATAGGAATAGACATCTCGTTCTGTTACATCAGGGGTAGGAAATGAAATTTTAACATCTCTATACTCTATTGAGCCAAACGAAAGGAGAAAGAGGGCCAAAAGAACATATAGAAAAATATTAAACAAAAGACCAAACCTCATCCTATTGTTGAAAGATGAAAATAAAACAATTCTTCTTGACGTGGTCATCCAGAGTAACAAGAATGCACTAGATAAACACGAAGAAAAATATCCAAATGAAGAGATCTTGAAAAACAACCCAGGAGACAGTGGAAATCGACTGATATTAAAATCGTGATTTTTGTCAGCCTTTCATAGACCTCATACCTAAAAAACCTTCAGAAAATTTGAGACTGCTTCAATTAGGTGAGAATTTTATTTTATTCTGAAAAGGGGGTCGTTGTGGCTACGTAGAGCCTTCCGGAACTTCGACCGCAAGGATGGATCTTTTGTCCTTTACCCAACTCGTTCATTTAGTTCCGAAGGATACCGTCAATGGCATTGATGAAACCGACGACATCCTTAACAGCCTTAGCTGTTACTTCATGAGGATCCAGAACCGACTTCCCCATGTGAACTGACTTCCCAAATAGAATAAAAAATAAAATAATAGGTGAGAAAACCTACCTATAACATCATCTACTGCTCGAAACAGCAAGAACGATTCGTTAATATACTAGCGAATATATAGGGGAATCCGGGACAAAAACAGGGTATCTCCACTTCTCCACTACCAATACTTTTCCGCTCAATAGAAGCTGTACGAATCGGGTGGACGTAAGTTTGATTTTTTCCGCTTTATGTTCTAAGAGTAGATCATATATTTTCTCAAGGTTTGTACTATTTTCGAAAAGTTATTGATATATCGATATTGCCCTCATAAAGATACTTTATCAAAGGCATGGCTCCAAAAATCCTTTTACACTAATTGTTTTTTCTTGTTTTATTCAAGCAGGACCTTTGGGGCAAAATGGGGTTTTTGATGATGGGACAAAACGGGGGTCCCATTTTAACCCATCTTTGAGGACCATGTTTTGCCTCATGCAAAGTATTTGGATTTATTATGTTTTTGTACTGGTTTCAGATGGTACGAAAATACGCAAGAAATGCGTAAAACCGAAGCTTAACCTTGGGATGCAAAAACGTCCATTAAAATTTAATGCTCGCTTTATTCTCCCTTAAACGGAGTATCCATAGGCGGTAGCCATGGATAGTTCGTTTAATGGAGAATTAAGGGAGCATCAAATTTAATGGACGTTTCCGCATCTCAGGGTAAGAGGTATAGATTATGAAATATATAAGGGAGATAATATAACTAAGAGTTTTGTGTCAATAAAATGTGTTATTTCACCTACAGGTACCTAATACATGAAGCCAGACACAGTACTCCATTTTGACCCTTATACGGTACAAATCGGGGTAAGGCCTGTTTTCCGAAAAATACATAAGAAAACTACGTAAAAATTTTTAGTTCGTTATTCAGTTGACTATCCGTACAAACAAAAATCCAACTACTATAATGAGATGTTTGATAAGGCCCAGAATCGAAGAAGAATAGACACCGGACGTCGAAGGAGCACGAATGAAGTTCAAGATCGACGTCTGAGACTTATGGCCATTAGAGACCGATTTGAGAAAACTCGATCTTTGTCGGTTAGTGGTTAGGAGAACAAGGCCATCCTGTAACTGTCCAAACGGTTTATAAGGTCCTTTGTACTGTAACATTATCGACTCCATCTTGTGTTACCTCTTACGGTTTAGCATTGCCGGCAACGATTACAGTGGTACGAAGAACGACAACATTGGAATGTTGAATGCCATAAGGGTGTCTTTTTCTGATGAATCTCGATTCTGCTTGGGTGTACATGATGGCCGAAGAAGGGTTAGACAACGTCTGGGAGACAGACGTGAACATCATTATCATTCTGATGTTGAGCTCCATGTACTCTGGATAGTAAGCGTTATGGTATGGGGTGCTATTGCACATGCAAGTAGGTCACCTTGAGTCTTTATTCGAGGTAACTTGACTGAGCTGCGTGACTTTCAAGAAATAGTGAAGGCATATGTTCTCCCCTACTTTAACTGGCTCGAGAATCCAATATTTCAGCAAGGTAATGCCGGACCTTATGTTGTCATAGTTAGTTTAAACGTTTTTGAAGGGACTCATGTGAATCTTCAGCCATAGCTTTCCTATTCCTTCGATCTTTCACCCATAGAGCATATTTGGGAGCTCATGGATTTAAGACTTGGAGCTTTACCCCAGTCTCTACAGACTTTGGAGGCTCTGAGACACGTAGTACAGGTAGCTTGGAAAAGTATCCCTCAAGGAGAAATAGACTTGCTTCTTGCATAAACCCTCCGTTATTTGTCTCCAAATTTTAATCATTCACTCTTTGCCATACGATCTGTGTTTTATAAAAAAAAATTGAAATTTAAACAGCTCCTTCTGATCGTTGTAGTTTCTTTATCAGCTTGTATAGTATAGTATGGTAATGTGGAAAAAACATCGGCGGCTGCGACAGGATGAACATAATCTCCTCTGAAGTCAACTAGTTGAACTATTTCTTTTTTATGTTCTACTTAAAGATTCTGCTGTAATAGAGATTCATCATCTGTCATATTTCTTCTGATCTCTTTGAATTTCCTTAAACCTGTTTTTTTATCCAGAAGATCCTTTTGAGTTCGCGAAATTGTTCACCCAATAGCTGAAAACACTTGTGGCAAAAGACCCAATTATCGACTTCTTAAAGCTGAGGTCAAGTAAAACATCGCTAACTCATTAAGCATCACAAGACTCGGCTTTGATGAAATATCTCATATTTGCGGATGAAACTAAACTTTGGATTGCCGCGGGGATGGTCCGTTGAATAATTAACGCAATCCCCTGGTGGGTCCAGAAAAAAGGTTCATTTCCACCGGTTGAAAAGACAGAATCGAATTGATTGCGAATTACGTTTGGCGGATTCAAACGTTCGTTTGCTCTGTTGAAAGTTGTTCTTGGTGGGAAATCTATGTTTTTCCGGAGTTCAGGATCGCGGGAAAACGTTTTGATACCTTGTTTACGCACCCTGAAAAGGCATGATTGAAGCAAAGTTAAAAAACGTAGATGCAAAATGTCCTCCGAAAAAAAAATCTTTGGAAATTAATACGCGCTATTTGAATCGAATATCTGCAGACAAGAAAAATTCAAAACAGAAATGAAATTAAGAAGAGCGACAAATTGAACAATTCATGAAAGGTTATTTGCATATTAATATATAAACTAAAATAACACCCTCAACGTATTATGTATGTTGCTAGAGTTTCAGATCTTTACTATGGTGTACACAGGGTGTTTGTTCTCAGACGAGCAACCCCGTATATTTCTTATATATATCCTGTATACACAGATCTGGAATAAAATAATGAAAACATAGGAATTTCAATGTCAAATTCGAATGAGCTCCGAGTCTAGTAGAACAGTGGAATAATTGAAACCTCATTGCGATTCGACAACAAATAAGGGACTGGACTGTTGGAATGGCAAATCTCGGCAGGAGAGGGAGAATCTCTGCTGCAGTTTGCAAGTCGATTTGGGCGCTAGAACTGTCCGGAATATTTTGAAGAGAAATGGTTACTGATGTTATAAGGTGCGAAGCTCTCAAGAAATTTTCCCAGAAGACCATTTCGAAAGAATGAAATTTTCAAACAATCTCTCGTTCGGGTGAAACTAAGGACTAATGTGTGGATTGCAAACAGCAGCAGAGATCCCACACTCCTGCCGAGATCTGCCATTCCAACAGTACAGTCCCTTTTTTTTTATCGAATCGCAATGAGGTTTCAATTATTTCACTGTTCTACTAGACTCGGAGCCCATTCGAATTAAACATTGATATTCTAATGTTTCCATGATATTTTTCCAGATCTGTATATCACAAAGCATTCCATTAATGTCATCCAACCGGTTCTTATTACTTTGTATTGACTATCTTATACTTATACCGTATTTTCAAAGTAGGTAGTGAGTTCATTACAGTACCTAAAATAGTGCCGTAAGGAAACTCATTTAAGCATTGTTTTCAGTTATTTTTTCGTTTTGTGGTTGTCAGTACTGACCTCAGATCCTCTCAATTTTCAAATCAAATGAATTAAAATTCCATAATCTGCCAAATTTCATATGTCACACCAACTGCCAAAATACAATACAAAAGTCCCTCATCTGGATTTTTATTTGAATTTCGACAGTATTTCACAAAACTTGACTGAAATAGAGAAAATATCGTTTAATACTCGTTGCAGAAGGCAATTTCAACACTCACGAATTTCGCATTCGTGTCGGAATAGAAGCTCATTCTGCAAGTTTTTTCAGAATATACTATTATTAATTATTCTGAGACAAATGATGACACCTTATGTACTCTCAGTCTGGCAACACACCTTCATTTATGGAAATTATGTCATTTCATTTGTGTTTCGTAACAAGTTTCCAGGGTGAATGCCATGTCAGTAATTATTTGCTGTTTCTTTATTTTGATATTCATCATTCATGCTGAGAATTATTTCATGGTTTTCCTGCATTTTTCCATTTATAGTGGTTTCAGTTAGAAGTCCATGAAATTATGGTTTTTTCAAAGACCATATGAAATAGATAATAATGATTAATTTATTCCAGATGAGCAATTGGGAATTTTCAATCATTTATTCCTTTTATGTTCACCATGATTTATTCAGTTAACTTTCCAAGAGCGAATATACTCTTCAAAAAATAATCAATCAGAGCTTAAAAATAAGAGTTCTGTTTTGTCGTTGTCATTGAATAACTCCTGAACTGTTATTCCTTTTTGTTGTGCTTCAAATTGTCTGGAGAAGGTTTTCGTGCAAGAAAAAATTCAAAAAGTTGTGCTAAACATAAGAAATAAAGAATAAAATTGATATTTGTCAGAAGCATTGGCTAATTCGTTACTTGAAGAAAGTTTCAGATAAAGATATACCGAAAATTTTCAAGCTTGTGAGGAATAATTCATAAAGTCACTTCGACTTGCTAGAGAAACAATAACACAAAGACGACCAGAAAAAATGCTAGGATATATCTTATCATGTTGTTTGTTTGTCTTTCTTTCCTTGTTAGTAAACACGTGTTCCTTCTCAGCGCTTGAGAGAAAAAAATTCATATTGATAATATGAAATACCCTCTAGATATTTATTGAACGAAAACTGATCATCACAAAGTTGAGAAATATGAATTTTTCCGACAAATCCCTTGTTAGCAGCCGAATTTCTGCCATACCACAAAAAACAAGACTGCTTCCCTCCAGAATTACAAGAGGGAGCATTTCGTGATACTCCTCGATGGCATTTTTAATATTTAATGCCCCGAATCAATCTTTACCCTTATTTTCCGAATGTCGTTAGGGCCAGGCTGACGGCATGAAGAGGTACCAAATTGAATGAGGCTCGTCATTTTCCCTTCGAGCGGCTTCTATTAGCTATAAGTGAAAAAGTGAGTTAGAGGCCAGAATTGCCACAATGATAGCAAAGTTCCGGTTGGGAAACCTGGAGATGCTCTTATTGTTCATTATTTCGAAATGAGCCGATAGAGGGGAAGGAGCGGTACGCTTTTCTATGTTATAAACTCGCAGACAATTGAAAGCTTCCCATCAACTTGATTCGTCTATTTTTTGTTCTCATCTCTCCCTCTCCCTCACTGTCTTTTTTATACAGGTGTCCCAAAACTAGACAACCGAACATCACATCACGATAGAGTAGAACAAATACTATTGAATGAAACCAACATTAGTTCAGCGAAAATGTACCATTTCAAAAATGATCAGAATTTAATGAATACTAGCTGACCCATGCAGACTTCGTACTGCCTCTATCGATAAATAAAAAAGCCACTTCAATATTATAATAAACTATTATGGTATAATACCTTGAAAGTGGACATGAAATTGTCGTGTACAATATGTGTTGGGCCAAACGATGTCGTCTGGAAACAGCTGTTATATTTTTGAATGTTGGCAAAAAAGTGTTCAGAAACTAAAGAGAGTAAGGGATCTGGTGGTGGGACCAATTGTGGCTATTGGCAATTAGATAAGCTAGCTGACCCGGCGAACTTTGTTTTGTCTTAGAGATGAATAAAGTTGTACTAACCTTTGTTTTTTTTTTAAACAAAATATATTAGGTGAAATACAAAAAAAAATACAAAATATGAAAAAAATTAAATTGCATTGAAATGTACATTGTTATTCGTACATCAAAAGTATTCTTTTTATTTAAGAGGTAAAGTAATATTTTTTTTTCATATTTTACAATTCCTTCATTGTAGTACCTTGTGATGAACAACATTTTTAGTTTTTTGCCGGGTGCGAGAATAAATAGGGCAGATTGTCCATTGTGAATTCGCACTCACTTCTGCGCAAAGACCTTAGAATTCCAAGGCTAAGACGTTTAGGCAACTCAAAATCCACAGTTATTGTTTACATTGCCATCTTATGGCGATAATAGTAGAATGGGAATTTTTTCAAAACATTTCGTCATAAAATTTTTCGTAGTGTTCGGAAGATAAATTGATAATAACCCATGGACTCAGATGCGCTAATATCATTAGAAAATGTAGTTCACCGAATTAATATCAAATATAATACTTTCACTATATTCTCAAGAAAAAAAATTTTCCTTTTTTTTTCATTTCATCAAAATTTTCAGAGTTTTAACGTATTTTATGTTAACCCCACCGTAGAAGAATCCAAAAAAAAAACTTTCATAACAAACAGTTCATTCAACAAAATGGCCGACTTAGTTTTATGTATTAAGATACATACCTAAAATTGCCGATTTTTGAACTATATTTTTCAATTATATGACCAGTATTTGATTGTGGATAGAGATTCTAGCCCATAATGTTTTATGGAAGTAATGTGAATTGAAAGTTTATTTTAATACATGATTTTTATCACTCTGAATGAACCCTCTCCAGATTCATGCAAGGAGGTCTGAAAACTTCCTCATTTTCAGGAGATATCCAAATCACGCACATCCCGCTTATGGCGCCTTTATTAGAACCGAGATTAGAATGAGGAGCGAGTTTTCGAAAGCATTGGTGTTGGAATTATCTTTTGCGACGAGTATTAGGCGATATTTTCTCTGTTTCAGTCAAGTTTTGTGAAAAACTCTCGAAATTCAAATGAAAAATCAGATAAGTGACTTTTGTGTTATTGTTTCTCCAGCAAGTCGAAGTGACTTTATGAATTATTCCTTACAAGCTTGAAAAGTTCCAGTAACTCATTGGCCAATACGTCAGACAAATCTCAATTTTATTCTTTATTTCTTATGTTCAGCTCAACTTTCTTGATTTCTACTTGCACGAAAACCTTCTCCAGACAATTGAAAACACAACAAAAAAGAATTGACGATATTGGCTTAACAGTTCAGGAGTTATTCAAGGAAAACGGCAAAACAGAACTTTTATTTTTAAGTTTTGATTGATTATTCTTTCAAGAGTATTATCGCTCTTGGAAAGTTAACTGCAAAAATCATGGAGTACATAATAGGAATAAATGATTGAAAATTCTCAATTGCTCGTCTGGAATAAATTAATCATTATTATCTATTTCATATGGTTTGTAAAAAATTATAATTTCATGGACTTCTAACTGAAACCACTATAAATGGAAAAATGCAGGAAAACCATGAAATAATTCTCAGCATGAATGACGAATATCAAAATAAAGAAACAGCAAATAATTACTGACATGGCCTTTGCCCTGAAAACCTGTAAAAACGAAACACAAATCAGTGAAATTACATAATTTCCATAAATGTAATGAGTTCATTACAGCACTTCTTTTAATACTGTAATGAACTCATTACGATACTGATATAGAGATAATAATTTCAATAAAGAGAAAGAAAATTTGTGCGAGAAATATAAGCGGGCTTGCCGAACATGAATTGTCAAATTTTTTTTCATTCATTTATTCTTGCTACTTTCACCTCAAACTGAAAATGTATCTTACTAGGCCCCTACTACCTAAACAGTTATTTGGCCAATGTTCTGCCTTTTTAACAGCGAGTGTTATTACAACTTCTTGAATAACTGAAGTGACGTGGAAGTTCTACTGAATACGTTGCAAATTTCTCATTCAAGAAGTGTTTTTATGTAGAAATTCTTTGATTCTTACCGTTCTCGAGCACTGCCTAGAAGGTTCAGTTTGATTTTTCATGGCCGAAATCCATAAATGTAATTTAATTCTCGAATGAATAAAAAAATTAGTTTAACGGAAAATTCAAGGAAAAAACTTTCCACTTCGTTGAATGCAGCCATGAATCAAAACGTGAACATTACCCCAACCCAACCCTCTGATATGAGAAAATTCTGGTCTGAATCGAGGAAATTCGGCGAAATTTACTCGCAAAAAAAGTTTTCCAAGATACGAGAAGCTGCCGTCGTTTTGAGTTTACAAAACAAACAATCAACAATTCGGCATTCCGCAGTTTCGCGAACTCCGACGTGAAAATGAGCCGAATTTCCTGCGAAATCGTTATTATTCCGACGAAATTAAAATCGGACGGGAAACGGCACGTGTAAAAACAAATTCCTCCCCTTAAGGTCGGATCAGACGAGCAAAATTTCATCGTTTGATCATCCGCCAAGTCAGGCCCCTCCAATTCATCGAAAAACGGATGAGCATTGAGAGCAACTGCTTCGCTCAGGTCGCAAGAATGCCACAGGTGACAAGATTCAATCACGGTACACTGGTGTTCGCACCCTTGTATAGGTAAGCCACCCCCGAGGCTCGCGTAAAATCGATTCAATCTCAGACTACAAGAGCCAGGTGAATGTTATGTCTTCCCAGAACATTCACATCAAACCCAAAGATCGTGAAATGTAAAGAATAATTCGATTGGATTCCATTCTATCAATTTATCAGTCTCGATGTGAAGTATGGGGAAAAACCCTGATATTTTGAACGCAATACAATTTTAGATTTCATAAAAGGATGCGGGCATCATTTTTTTCCTTGGAAATTGATTGAAATATACGGCTCCACAAGAGTTAGGGATATCCTATTCAATCGTTTTGAAGAGTAAATCTTCGAGAAAATCACTGTAAAATCATTTGAAACTCTATATCAACTTGAATCGATACAATAAAATTCAGTATGAGACATTTCGTCAATCTGGACGCCTTTTTTCTGAAGTTTGGTTCTTTGCATATGCTTCGTGAATGTTCTTATTTTGAAATGGAGTCAGTTTATCAACGGCTTCGATTTGAAACGATTTTTCTGAAAATGCCAAGACGTGAATTAACAAACGCTGAGGCTAATAGGGCTATCGGAATGCTACAGGGTGGAAAGGCTCCAAGTCAGCCAAAGTGTGATTATTGACTTTGGAATAGTTTCAGAGAGACAGATTTCGTGTTGGAAAGACCAAGGATTGGTGTGCGACGAAAAACAACACCTGCTCAGGATCGTTTCATCACCGTTTCGGCGAGAAGAAAGCCTACATCTACGTATAGAATGCTACGGAATACTCTTCAAAATGCAGATGGGGTCCAATAACTTTCCATCGAAACCATCAGATGACGTCTGAGAGAGGTGAATCTAGGTTCTAGACGACCATTAAGAGGAGTTCCTGTAACACGTGACCATAAGCGTTAAAGACTGGAATATGCAAGGCAACATATCAATTGGAACGATCAATGGCGTAGTGTCTTTTTCACTGGTGAATCCAGGTATGGACGATTTTCAGATTCCCGAAGAATAAGAGTATGGACAATTCCACGCATACCCCGTAATCGTCGCTATATCCAAGAAGTCCATCCATTCCTAGGGAGTAGTGTTATAGTATGGGCCGGGATATGTTTGAACATGGTCCTGGGAATATGACCGCCTCACACTTCAGGAAGCATGTCATTGACAATTTTTTGCCAAAATTTTCACTCTGCTATAGGTGAAACTTTTCAATTTCTGAACGATAACGCTAGACCGCACCGTGCAGCCATAGTTGAGAATGCGTGTGAGGAGCTTGGTATTCCATATTTATCAATACCTCCGAACTCAGCAGATTTGAATTGCATAGAACATGGGATATGCTCCAAAGAAGATTAGATAATCATCAACCTACTCCAGAACCCTTTAATGATCTGAGAGAGGTTCTGCCCTGTTTATGAAACCAAATTCCTCAAGAAATGTTCAACAACCTCGTGTGTAGTATGCAAAGAAGATGTCAAGCTGTTATTGATGCCCGTAAGAGCCATACATTGTTTCGATAGTCTTAAAATGCTCGAATTCTCTGGGAATAAAATTTCGTTATTTTAATCGATTTTTCTTAAGCACCCTGTATACGCTGCATACCTACAGGCTGAAATTAATTTTATTTTTTGCAACTTGAAATCATATTAATATGGATTTTCATCACAAAATCTCATTTAAATCATATTATTTTGCAGTTTAAGTCAATCACCCTAACTCATGTGGAGCAGTTTATATTCTGGGAGACTTCTGCATTTTTCTGAAACGCCTTTTTCTCTGAAGAAAATCAATCTGAGATCTTCCTACTTGAACTCTTGCACTCAATCATGGGGAATGAATCGTTTGAGACAAATTGTTATTGAAGAATGAATAATGAAGTTTCGGCTTCACCATAGATATTTGAGACTATTTGATGAGTCTCAACCACAGATTTCTTCATATAAAAGTTGAAAATTAAAACCTCCGCAAATGACGAATCTTATTGAATTTTTCAATACAATCATAACTACCTAAAAATGTCTACCAAGCATTAATTGATCTCAATGAATTTTTCTGATTATAATGCTGTGACGAGTATCGTACACCCTGTATAAGAAGACGAAATGAGAAAACGACGGACATTCAAGCGATATTAAAGGAATAACTGAAAAGAGGAGAGATTTGGAAGAACCAGATAAACAACCATTAAAATTAATACCGAATGTCATACCCCTTAACTTGTTGTTGACGATCGACAGGATTTATTTTGGTTCGTTTTTATCTTCTTTACTCTGAGCCATGATTATTCCATACGATTCCAAAAGAAATCTTCCCATTAGAGTATTTTTTCAGGAAATACTGTTTGCTTCGTTAGGAAACCCTTTTCTAGTTAACATTATTCGGAGCATTTCTTTGTAGAGAAACTCTAATGGTCATTTGTTATACTAATAAGGTCTATGTGTTAAGATTCTTTGAGGCACAAATGAAAACGTCACTTTAAAAGGATTTTTCCAGACGAATAATGATAAATTTTATAACACTGAAAATCAGAGTATCGAAGATTTGCGAAAACATGTATCAGGTGTTTTACTAATTATTTAGTTTTCATATTATTTCAGATTTAACTGAAATTAATTTTTTTTTTAAATTGATATTTCTGCAACCAATCAATAATAATGGAAACTCTGAAACATTTCATTCCATTCCATATTCTTAACATTTGGCAATATGAATCTCTCTACAACTTCTTTTTTAATGTAAACATTTGTCATGGAATTTTATTGCATTTAAGTTTTTTTTCACTCAAGTTATTGAATTTATGAATGGATGGAACCGTACTAAAAGTTTTTGATTTTTATAGGAACTCCTTTTTTTCCTCAAGTTTAATTCAACCTTGGCATTGACCTATCAATATTGAAGGCGATAAAAAGAATCTAAAATTATGTACAAAATGGTGAAGGTGTCGGGTTGAAAAAAATTGGAATTGATCGAATTATTATGATTGCCAATGAGTGGGGTAATTATATGTCATCACACAAATACGACTCTTGTTTTCGTCCAGAATTAATCGTTTTTCCAAAGTTCCAATTTCACAAATCATAGCTGCCTGTTTGATGCTCGTAATCGAATTGGAAGTAAACAATACTGAAATATAAAAGGGATATTTACCAGTTTCCGTCAACTCTATCCTATCCACTCTATTTACGTTCGAATCTCCTGCGATTTTGCACGTTTCGGATTGAAGCTTTTGATCGACGAACTCTGAATTATTAAGGATTTGGAAAAGAGAAAATTGACCAACGAATCGAATTTCCGAGAATTGCACGATAATTAGATGGCGTTGATATTTGGCTCGGTATAAATAATAACATTGAAACCCGGGCTCTTTAATCAGCTATTCCAAAACGTAATTTTGGTCTAATCCGTCTCAAGATGAAGGCATTGAGCCATAAGTTGGTATTGGGAAGCCGAATAAAACAATGATCGAAATAATTCTCCCAAGTGAAATGAAATATATAAATACTTATAATCCAACGTCACACCACGTCAGAGTAGCCAGCTACCGTTTCCAAAAAAGTTATTTATGATATGAACATCAACAACAAAATAAATTCACTTTTAACACAAAAACCATACAATGTTTTTTGTACAACTGCCCTATTTTAATAATTAAATGGGCGAATTTGCAATGACAAAAAACTTCAAAATGCAGTCTTAATATTCAAATAATCAAAAGGTTTTTGCGAATGGCAAACGTTATGATTATTAACAAATGAGAAAAAAGAGTCATTTGAATTTCGTTCCTGTCCAATTTTCGTCTTAGGTTGTTAACTGCTCAATATGTATGTCGAGAGTCCAATTATTAATAAAATAATAATATTGAAGAGTCTGCAAGAAGAGCAAATCTTGAACTCCTACCAAAAAAATCTGTTCAGCAGTACGATATTGCATATAACAATTGCCTGGCCTGATGTCAATTGGAAAATGAAGAAGGGAACTTCAGTGAAACTGTTTTCCTGGCATATTTGAAAGAAAAATCAAAATATGGAGGTCATCAACTTTTCAATGATAAAGTCAAGAGCCCTTGTAAAAAACGGTGTGGATGTAAGTAAATATTTTAAGGAAATAGCATATTTAAAACCGAAAAGTGAAGGATATCGTCCCAAAAAATCAAAAATTCTCACTCGGGAACAAGTTGAAAAGTTTATAAAGGGGGCACCAGATGCGAAATACTTGATGGTTAAGGTTGCAACTATTTTCGGATTATTTGGAGCTTGTCGGCGTGAAGAATTGTTTAATTATTTATACTGTTTGTTAATCTGTGGCCTCCTCTTTGGCAGGTTTTTGAAAACACTGGATTATTTGTGCTTGTTTCATCATTGAATTTTTCTTCTTGAAAGAAATCCGTCAAAGAGTTTTGGCTGCCTCACCTCTTCGAAACGCTAGCTCAAAAGATATGAGAAGAAAAAATTTTTATGCAGACCCTCCGGCTTGTTTTCGTCGTAAAGCTTCAAAATTTCCAGCAATTCTTTGTAAGTAAAAGTCGATGAGCTTTCTTTCTCTTTTCCGGGTTCATTTGTAACATTTTGCGCGCAGCATCTCGTGCTACCCTAGCTGATTTAAATTTTACATCATTAAATGGGTCTATTGTAATGCCGAAATGCCATAATATTTTTCCTGAACAAGTTTTGCTGTCATTGTTTTCACCACACATTCTTTATAAAGAGATCCATGGTGCTTGCCCAGTCCTTTAGATTGAAGGCAATTTTTTTCCACCGATGTTACTCTTTCTAATGAGTGATTTTTCGGCACAAAAATCTTGAAATTGTCTCCATATTGACGTTCTTGACTATTTTGTATTCGTTGGTGTAAGATTGTCTATATTCTTATCAATATCTACAGCAGAAGCGTTTCCAAATAGTGACATTGCACTTGGAAAATTTGATAATGTGATATCAACTGACAGTGACACAATACGGTTCGATTGAATCATAAAATTTTCTTATAAAATTTAACTCTTGAAAATGAATCGATAATTTTCGACAGATCTGCACTCATGCAAGTTAAACTGAAAAAGGCACTCGTGCTCGATAATTTTTATTGCACTAGTTAAATAACTACTGATTATTGTATGTTTTTCATAGGTATTTGAATGTGTTGATTTAGATTTGATTGTCAGAATGACAATTCTCGTAATATGTCTTAGTTTTTGGTGCTGAAAAATATTCTGTTTTCTTGTGTTATAACATGTTTGGTTTATCTATGGGAGATGATTGCCTTTCATTGGGGTTCCGTAGCGGTCTTCAAACATCTGAAGTTCCGAAAAATCATCACTTGGATGGTCGTACCTGGTTCGAAAGAACCCTCACGATCAGAGAGCAAGGCTGAGAATTTAAATTTGAATATTGGAGGATTTCGAAGGACAAGAGTGATTACGTCTCCAAATTAGCTGATGAACATGGTATCAATGAGATTCTTCTGCAAGAAACCCACACGGCAACAGAAAAAAAAACATTGTGAAAGGGGACAGTTGAAAGTTATGTATTAATTGATTTTTTACAAGTTTAGCTTGTTATGTTGAAAAATTATCTGTTTCTTAACTTTCAACAGATTCGGAAAGAGGAAATTGATAGAGTTTTTTTTTTTTCATCTCTTTCAAATTTTGTGACATTTCTGTCATAAATACTTATAAACCTCCGAACATTATTTGGCCAAGAAATCTTAATGTTGATGTTTTTTAAAGTAGCAAATGCATTTCCAAAATGCATTCGATTTATTCTGAATAATCGGTTTCTTTTCTGCTTTTGTCTTTTTTCATTTCAGATTAAGAATTAGGAGTCGTTTTGGGAAGAATCTGTGTATCCGAGCCATCGACGGATAACATGAAGATGATCACACTGATGTCTTTCAAGATTTTCCTGATATTTGATATTTTATGTTATTTTGTTTACGGGGAGGCAGGTTTTTTCCCCTGGCTGTATAGTATCGTATGATACTAGTGTTGATTGTATCGTATGATTCTATAGTATCATACGAAGAATGTTATGATACCCCGTTCTTTTTTTACCTCAGCTTAGGTACTTTTTGTTTCAACATTTATTGTATTATTTTAGCTCTCTTTTTCATAAGAATATATATATATATATATATATATATATATATATATATATATATATATATATATATATACGATAAGTTCTATCTTTTTGGGTTGCTAAAACATGATTATATTTTTACTTTTCAGTGCATATTCTGGATGATTTTTTTGAAGTAGATTTTTTCTTTAAATTTTCATATTTGGTTCAAATCAATCAATGTCATTGTATTGACACATGTCAAAGCACATTGGTAGGAATATTGGTGACGTTCTCTTTTCCTGTTAATTTCCCATATATCCAAGCACGAACGATCAAACGCGTTCCATTAACAATGGGGAAAATGTCATTTTCGTAAAACGATTCATCCAATCGATGGGACGGTGAGTTTTTCTTAATTTATTAATGTCCGATTGCCGGTATCCATGTATCCAGTTGGAAAAACCAAACTGGATCGATGCTCATTTCGTATTCTCCGTATAAGCGTCTATTTCAATCGGATAATATTCAGCCCTTGTTGTCTCCGAGTGGAAAGTTATGGAAAGTGCTTAAATGCGTTATGTAAAACGGCCGGGACAAGGAATAACTCAACCTGTCTCTGTCGATCCGTTTCGAACGATCGCCGGAATACTAATAGGAAAAAATTACGTGAACAATTGGATTCGTTTGTGGTCTGACGAAAAATATCGGCATCGATACCACAATCTTCTTCTTCTTTCGCATTTGAATCAATCGATTTCATCAAACCTGAAGGTCAGAATGAAAATTCCTACAAAAAAAAAACATACTAAAAAAATTAAAATACACTCCCCGTCAATAAATTCCGGACAGGCAAAATTTTTGTCAAATTCAACTCCCTGCATCTTTTTTCGTGGTTCTCCGATTTTGTTGAAATTTTCACCATGTATAGTGTTGGCTCTTGTTTTATTAACCTGAAATTAACTTCGCGAAAATACCTGTAGTTCATCTGTTATACAGGGTGAAACAAAACGTTGTTTTATACCCTTCATTTCTGAACACCCTGTGGTGAATTTGAGGCGGAAAATTTGATATAATTTAATTTTAATTTGAAGTGTGACTCTTTCTTAACAAAATGGTTTTTGATTTACGTCAGTATCTGCTTTGAAAGAAAGATACACATTTTCAAAGAAAGTGTTGCATTTTTTCAATTTTTATAACAATTTAAAACACAACAATACCTTGTCGACTAGTAAACATAAACAAATATCTGAAAATTAATAGCGTGTATTTTCACCTCGCTTTCTCATCACTTCTACCATACGACGTGGCATACTTTCAATGCATTTACGAATTGCTTCTGGGGGAATATTTTCCCGTTCTTCAAGAAGGGCTGTTCGTAAATCGGGCAAGGTGTTGGGCTGCCGATTTCGAACATTTCTACCTAGCATATCCCATACATGTTCAATTGGATTTGAATCCGGCCTTCTGGCTGGCCACACGAATCGTTGAATATTCGCCTCTTCAAAGTATTCTGTTACAACCCGTGCAACGTGAGTCCTAGCATTGTTCTGCATTAACAGAAATTGTTGCTTCCCCCAGGAGCAATTCGTAAATGCATTGAAAGTATGCCACGTCGTATGGTAGAAGTGATGAGAAAGCGAGGTGGAAATACTCGCTATTAATTTTTCAGATGTTTTTTTATGTTTACTAGTCGATAAGGTATTGTAATGTTTTAAATTGTTATAGAAATTGAAAAAATATAACACTTTATTTGAAAATGTCTATCTATTTTTTCAAAGCAGATACTGGCTTAAATCAAAAAACATTTCGTTAAGAAAGGGTCACACTTCAAATTGAAACTGAATGATATAAAATTTTTCGCCTAAAATTCACCAAAGGGTGTTTAGAAATGGAGGATATGAAACAAGGTTTTGTTTCATCCTGTATAACGGATGAACTACAGGTATTTTCGCAAAATATATTTCAGGTCAATATAACAAGACCCAATACTATACATGGTGAAAATTTCAACAAAATCGGAGAACCACGAAAAAAGATACAGGGTGTTGAATTTGACAAAAATTTTGCTTGTCCGGAATTTATTGACGGGGAGTATGAAAAACGAATTAAAATCCGGTGAAAGGAATATTGTAAAAAAAGTGATCTCGTCTCTAGGAAAGATAGAAAACTGGAAAACAATAATGTAATTTCTCACCTAAAAGATTCTTTTGATAAAACTCCATACTACCACAGTTTTCTTTTCTCACGAGGTTATTTTTTAAATTTCTTAGTTCATCTCAGAGATTAATGAATTGTTCTGGATAGAATTGAAGATCTAAGACAACTCAAACTTAGGTATAGAAACAATCAATAAACAAATAATTCAAAACATATGATAATTTTTTCATCTTTTTTCCCTTTTCTTAAAATGGTGAAAAAAAGAGAGGAACTAATTGTTTTTCACCTATTTTTTTTAATTGTTCTATAAAAGAGGTTTCTCTCGACAATTGTTAAATCGTTTTGGCTCATTCAGATTCACCGGTTATTTTATTTTAGAGCCCTGAGGACTTTCATATAATGAACGAAACGTCGGCTCAGTATACAGGTGGTTTTTCCTGTTTTAGTCCTTCAAAGAATTCGTTTCTCGTTGGTACTGATCAGTCCTTAAAATCCTTTGATATTCATTAACACTGTAATGAGTTCTTCTCCGAAATACTATGATCTTGTGTATCCAATTATCCAATACTTTTATGGTGCCGATGAATAATCATTATATCTGGTTATAATGGAAACGAATAAAAATGCACTGCAGCATCCCTTAATATCTGTAATCAGAGAAGGCTACAATCGTTTTCCAAAATACCAGGGGAGTCCATAGTCTTCTGGATAATTAATTAATCCCTTAATCTGATCGAATATCATGTTTTCATTTATTCGACACCTTTGTTGCTTATTAAATATTCTGTACGTAAAGGAAATTTGCTTCATCAGTTAGGAGAACGCGTTTAAAGCGTCCCTATCTTCTTGGAATAATGATTGCTTCATTATGTTCGTTGGATACGTGTTTTACTTAAACTCCAAAAAAATTTCGCACCTCATGAAAGGAATTTTTTGGATTGGACATAAAGGATAGTTTGAATGCTCTCCCGGTTTAAAAAAAAAATCAAATAGGAATTTTGGTAAAGATTGGTGAAATTAGAGAAAATCTTCAAAGTCGTGAGAACTTCTGCTTTATTAATTGGCATTTGTCAATATATGTTGAATCTGATTCATTTTATTTTGAAATTTGTCATATCTCTTTTCAATAAATTAATCCAAATACGATCAACTCTTACTGAGAAATTGGTCACATTATTATAATGTGGTTTCATCATTCTTTTTTTGTGTCATTTCAACCTATGATTTTATCGAATGTTTTGGAACACACATGATCTGTTATTTGCTATTTACCGATTCCTCTATTTTTCATGTTATTTTTATGTTCACCTTGTCTTTTCGCTAATTATCTTGATTTACTCATGTTTAAGTTTTTTCCAGAAATATAGGGAATAAAGCAAACACAATTTTCTTACTTTTGTTTCTCATTCAGAGAATCAGTTTTGTTAGTATAGATCTCGACTGATTTTGTGTTTGAAAATAGTTTTTATGTTGAATTTGGAAACAATTTTTCTAATTTCTTCTGGAAGGTCATAAGCATAGGTAATCAAAATCATGAAATTTGGTTGTTCTTCACATTTTGTTCCTGATTATTTCTATAATTTATTTCTTCGAATTTGATGATCTTCTCACAATGAAATTTGCTGGGTACAGCTTATACTCGAAAATTTTCTTTCAGTTAAATATTTGTTTCAGAGATTCGTTGAGGAAACCCTTGGGAAGTTTCACAACAATGAATGAAATTAAAAATTCTGTTACTTTCTTCAGATAAAATTAATCCAATTCGAAAAAAAAATGTATAACTTATCATTTAATGAGGAAAAATAAAGCGCCTGTTCCAGATTTAACAAGTTTTTAAATTTATAAATTCGAATAAAAGGAAAATGGAGAATTGCTTAATTCAACAGATCAAATTAAAGAAGATAAAATAGAGAAATCAGGAATTCTGAATCAGAGAATTCAGAATTAGAATAATGGAGAAAATTTTTAGGGAACATGAGTATGTTTGTCCCGAGGTTTGTTCATAAACACGTGGCGTAAAGGTTTCATTACCGATGTAAGGAGCATTAAAAATTTTCTTTACAGTTCTTCAAAATCAAATTTTTAGTTAAAAAATTTTTCCAAACAAAAAATGCACTTAGAAAGTGATTGAGTATACAGGGAGATGTATTTTGCAGAGATAAACATATTTTTAGCATCAAGAACTGCTTCTTAAGAGTAGTTTATAAAAAAAATTTACCCAGTTTATTCTCGATAAGAACCTGACGCCTCGAGATGAAAATAAAATAAAAATAAAATTTCAAATGAAAGCATTCAGGGTACACCAAAAATATTTGAGAATTCAATGAAGGATGAATATGATATGATGTTTTGGATTTCATTAGATAATTTACATTTTGAATTCCAATTCAAAAATATTGAAAAATGAACAGTTTAACAGACTCGATAGGCCAATTAGCGAGTAATTACGAATAAAAACAAGTTTAATCAACCAAATATGTCCTCTTTTTAATTCGATGAATTTGAAAACAAATATCACACGGAAAAGTTAATAATCGTGAATCGGTATATAAAGCAAAGCAAATTCGAATATGAAAGGGTTCAAATTTCAAATATGGTTCAGCTGATCCACTTGAACCGCTGAACCGTTATGTACAACACATTTCATTATTTTGTTTACACCAATTCCTAAATATATAATGAGTGTCTGACAACAAGTTGCGTGAATATATGGAGCATTAAAAAAACATGTGCATGTTCTTTCGCTATTTGCATGTTGGGTTATTTTATTCCATTATTTGAACACATCCATTTGGTATGTTCCACCTTGACGGCTCTATGTCAAAATTCCCCATGGGGGTAGAATTATCTACAATGGGATGCTCTAGAGGAAAATACCGGCGAAATTCGCATATATAATGTCTAGACAAGCAGAATAATCGGAAAAATTGTAAAGAGACTACCTAAACTCTAGTGTCAAACAAGCCCCCAACTCAAGCAACCATAGAACCTAACGTTCTATGAAGCCCAGAAACAAAACAAAGAACAACGTCTACCTATCTCTCTCTCTAAACCTTTCCGGAAGAGAAAATCTTCTAGATACTGGTCCCTTACTCTATTTTCAATGGGAAATCCGTGAAAATATAGGATAAGTGTTCGTTAATCGATACTTCTACCTCTAAAGTCAAGCCTGTCATAAAAGAGTGGAAAAGGGAGCACCGACTGTTCTATTCGTGACAAAGGAAAATCTAACAGAAGACAGGCAAAGCCAACTAGATTCGACAGAACTCGAACCCAACACTACTCAACAACCAAAAGAAACGTACACAAACAATTACCATAGAATACGATACAATGAGCTTGGGAGAGATTCGCAAAACCTGTTTTTTCCTGTCCGAGGGCTTTATGGAGGGTCACCCACTTCTTGAGGCGTCCTCTCGGGCGACATTTTCACGTTCAACGTCCGTTTTAAGTCATAGTTGGCGGTTTTTCAACAAATCGACACGTCACAAAGCAGCGTTTCCGTTCTGTTCGGATATCGACGTTCGACTGTTTTCACGGAATGCCCGAACGGATGGAGAGTCCTTTGCGGATTCTGTGTGCGAGGATCTGCTCTGTGGACGTCTGCGCACGGCGGCCTGCCGTCGGGACGCTCAGCGTCGGGCCGTCGATGGAGATCGAAGGGTAGAATGGGATGCAAATTTGGCGTACGCGTTGATTTGTTTCGCATTTGGGGGTTAAGATTTTGTTTATTGGCTTTTTTTTTCAGGATATGAGATATTTTTTTATTTTTATGGGTTTATGCTATGCGAAAAAAAAGAATGGAAGCGGAAATAGACTACACTGACCACAATCTTAAAGAAATTACGGTAAAATGGTATACAGATGGTTCTAAAACTAATACAGGAGCTGGCGCTTGAATATACGGAGCTAAAGCTGAATGTGCAATGTCGTTAGGCTCTTGTTCTACAAACGGAAATATCATCAATCAGAAGATGTCTAAACATCAACCTAGAGAGACACTATCAGAAGTGCAATATATTCAAATATAGTTAGGGATATCGTTCTGAAGAGTATGTAATTTCCGAAAAAATTGCTGTAAAATCATTTAAACTCAATAACAACATGAATCGAATTTTAAGAAAAAGAATAAAATGGTAAACAAAAAAAAATCATTGCTTTTACGGAGGCCACACCGAAAACATTTTTGAAACATAGATGAATTCAAAATAATACGTCGCACCCGATTGCTTTAAATCTCGAAGTTTTTTATGAAGATTTTGTCCCTGAGATGTATGCGATACTGATGAGGCCAAACAAGGCTGAAACCGGTATATCTCTCATCTCAGTGACAAAATCTAATATCATTCCTCCAACCTCATGATAAAAGATCTCTGAGCCTGGGAATTGAAAATGGTATTCATTTCGATGATTACTATTTTGAATTCATCTATGTTTCAAACATGAATCGATCCAATAAAAATCAGTATGAGACATTTCGTCAATCTGGTCGCCTTTTTTCTGAAGTTTGGGTCTTTGCATACGCTTCATGAAAGTTCTTATTTCGAAATGGAGTCAGTTTACCGACGGCTCCGATTTGAAACGAGTTTTCTGAAAATGCCAAGAAGTTAATTAACAAACACTAAGGCTAATAGGGATACCGGAATGCTACATGGTGGCCTTATTCAGGTTGTTGTAGCGGAAAGGACACAAGTCAGCCAAAGTGTGATATCTTGACTTTGGAATAGGTTCAGGGAGATAGATTCCGTGTTGGAAAGACCAAGGCTTGTGGGCGACGAAAAACAACACCTGCTCAAGATCGTTTCATCACTGTTTCGGCGAGAAGAAATCCTACATCTACGTGTGGAATGCCACGGAATACTCTTCAAAATGCAGATAGGTTCCAAGTTTCCATCGAAACCATCAGACGACGTTTGAGAGAGGTGAATCTAGGTTCTAGACGTCCATTACGAGGAATTCCATCAACACTTGACCATAAGCGTCAAAGACTGGAATGGGCAAGGCAACATATCAATTGGAACAATCGATGAACTAGTGTCCTTTTCACTGATGAATCCAGATATGGACGATTTTCAGATTCTCGAAGAGTAAGGGTATGAACAATCCCACGCATACCCCGTAGTCGTCGCTATGTCCAAGAAGTCCATCCATTCCGAGGGGGTAGTGTTATGGTATGAGCCGGAAAATGTTTCAACGGGCGCACAGATCTACATATTTGTCCTGGGAATATGACCGCCTTACTTTATAGGAAGCATGTCATTGACAAAGTTTTGCCAAATTTTGACGCTGCTATAGTTGAAACCTTTCAATTTCTAGACGATAACGGTAGACCGCACCGTGCAGCCATAGTTAAAAATGTGCGCGAGAAGCTTGGTATACCACATTCACCAATACCTCCGCACTCACCATATTTGAATTGCATAGAACATGCGTGGAATATGCTCCAAAGAAGATTAGATAATCATCAACCTACCCCAGAATTCTTAAATGATCTGAAAAAGCTTCTGCCCCGTTTATGGAACCAAATTCCTCAAGAAATGTTCAACCTCGTGTGCAGTATGTAAAGAAGATGTCAAGCTGTTATTGATGCCCGCGGAGGCCATTCATTGTATTGATAGTCTTAAAATGCTTGAATTCTCAGAGAATAAAATTTCGTTATTTTACTCTATAATTTTAAACCACCCTGTATACGCGACACAATCCCATTCAAACTATTTTTTTTGCAATTTAAGTCAATATCCTTTACTCATGTGGAGCAGTTTACTTATTTTGATTTTCTTGAGTATATATGCAAAGTGAGTTTTTTCCTCTATTATCTATTTTTTTTCTTCGCAGTGAAAAAAATTTGTGAACCGTTTTTAGGAACAACACATTCAACTGGTAATGATCGTTAATATTTTTTATCTTTTTTTACTCCAATAATTTTTCCGGGCAGGTGACAGACCGTCGCAACACAATAATAAAGATAGTACTAGTATGGACAAAAATACAGGGCCGAACAAGTGTTTTCAGGTTACTGATTATGATTTAGATCTGTCTGATCTTGGTGAATGGCCAGTTATCGATGTTATTATGGAATTATTTTGATTTCTAAACAACCTCATCAAGTTGGCAGTTATTATAATTCACCGTTCAATTCAGATGAAAGACGTTTTTCAGTATATCATTCCGAAGAGTTCATCGGCGGTGGTTAATCTATTACAAATAGCTAAATAAGTTCTTCAGCTCCTGTTGTAAGCTTTCCGAAAAACCAGTTAGTGAATCGACAGAAGATTTCGTTGTAAAAGAGCATTCATAACCCTGTAGGCGTATATTTAGTTGTTTACTGTCGCTATCGCTTCTCGTTGGATATACTATAGATTAAGAAGTGATGAATCTAGTTCTAATTATTTTACTTGCTACAAGAGTTGGACGAAATTAGAACTGCTTTTGAAAAGTGTCAAAACTATCGACAAAGAAAATTTAAAAATTATCAAGGAACAGAAAGAATACTGGAGCGGAGCTTTCGAAAGAGTTGTATCCTTCTTGAGAAGTCTTGGAGTAGCTTTGAAGGGAACAAATGATCTAATATTCATTCTTTGCATTTTCAAGAAATGAATTTAGTCAGGGCGGCAGTTTGGCTAGAGACGGCTCTGCTTACCATATTTCATCGTCTTTGTAGTACTGATCAACAGTGAATGAAACGAATATTATAGTATTGCTAGTGAATAAATATTGAAGGTTTTTGGAAAGGAGCATATTAAGTTCTTGAAGTATTGGTGAAGGCTGAAAGTGGAAAAGTAAAAAAAATTGAATAGTCCAGAAGGAAACAAACACAACATTCTCACGATGAAAGAGTTATTCTGTTCGTTCTTTTTTCTTTTTCTTATTCATTCGAATTTTTATAATAATAATATTCGAAGGTGGGATAGAAGCGAGTATATCCAACAAAATAAATTAGGGTTCACGTGAATATTAAGGTTCTTACACCTTTTTGCATTGTACCTAAAATGTTGAAAGCCCATTCGTTCACCCTGTAAAAATCGAAGGTTACCTCACTTTATAGAAAGAAAAAACCATTCAAGTTATGAACGAAGTTCTACAGTTGTGGTTAGCAGCAAAGGGTAGTCAACCCCACTTTTCCAATTAGAAAATAAGTTGTGGAACAACAATGCACTAAAGACGAGTGGAAAGAAGCTGCATGGCTTCAAGAGCATTGTCCTCCATCTTCTCAGTCCTCCAGAAGAAACAACAAATGGTTTTTATACGCTGATATATATTTTCGAGACAGAAGCAAGCAGCTTTGAAATAAATTGCCAGAAGCTGGACCGACATGAATTAACGAAAAAGCGAATTTCTCTGTGGGGACAACATAAACAGCTAGTCATCTCTGGGAAACTTGTAATTGAACATCTCTTTGTTTTCATTCTGTCCATCCGCAGGGTGATTATTATTTTACGTATTCATTATAGTGGTTTTGTATGGTATTAAAGGAAGGTTGTGATTTAAACGAATTCTGTGGTATGAAAAGAAACCTCGCACAATTATTGACGAACAGCCAGCTACAATATCTAGCTCAAAAGTATCCTAATTTTCAATTTTCTTCTCGAATTTTGTTTGTGAATGTGTAATTGAAGTGTTTCAGATTGAAATCTTTATTAAATTCAAAAGAATCGTTACGGAAGAAATTAAGTTTAGTATTTCGAGTTATAATTTACGACAAGAGAATTGAGTTGAATAGCTGTATCATTTTGCTTTATCGAAAGATGGGAATCATATAATTTATTAAGAATGAATAAAGTTTCAATTGAGTTGAATAAAGGAGAAGAACACGAATTGATGTAGGAATATGATGTTCCTGTGTGGAACAAATTTTCTGAAAAAAAATTTCTAACTCTCGGTCTGATTTCTTTTCTGGTAAATAACAAGTTCGAAAAGTTTCGAAAAGCATATATAAAATATATGAAAAAATGGTTTTCATATATATGATATCTCATTCGATATCCCTGCAACACTGCAAATCTATTGTAAACTAAGATGTCAGATCGTTATCTTCACAGATAGATACATACATGGCTGTAATACGAGAAAACTGCATGAGATGTTCGGAGTCTTTCCGCATTTCAACTTTCGTTTCTATACTAGTTGACAAAGAAACAGTAACACCCAGAAGGAGCTGTAAAAATTTAAATTTTTTTTGGTTAAGGAGGTTTGGAAGGAGTAAATGATTGAAATTTTGTAGTCTTTTTCCAAGACGTGTTGGGGAGGACAAACACATTATTAACAAATTTTATTAAAAAGATTGAAAAGTCGTCGTTTTTCTGCTCCAAATTTTAATCATTTACCCATTGCTATGCTTTCTATGTTTCACCAAAAAAAAAAAAATAAAATGTGAACAGCTCCTTCTGGGTGTTGCACTTTCTTTGTGAGTTAGTGTATATTTCGCTGCAGTGCCAACGGAAAATTTATAATCAGTATCCCCCCCCCCCCCATATCACAGTTCCCATGAAAAACGAGAAAACCTAAAAATATGCAAGAACACGTTAGCAATTACTTCGCAGGGTGACCTTTCATAAAAGATCTTGTAGCTGAATAAAATTAATCCTCCCGCGATGATAACAACCCTTCAAAACAGGAGTTCCCTGCATTTTGGACATGGCTATAAAAATATGGCTGAATTATATTTCTAAGATTTTTCTATGTTGCCGATACCATCATTCTGATTGCACTTATTCATTTTATTCTTGATGAGAATTGATTTGATTTTTCTTCTGTTGTACCCATAGTTTTCCACATGTTCTTTCCAGAATCAATAAATCCTTCGGGGAAGAATCTTAAATTTTGAAATTCATTATACGAGTGTTTTGTTGGCAGTGAAAGAACTTTTTGAACAGTCTCGCAACAATGTGCTCCTTGCGATCGCTGACGTCATGCGTAACTCAAAATGAAAGAACCATAGATATAAAGGTCCACAAGAAATCACGAAAAATGGACTTGAGTGAACATTTTCCGAGAACTGTTTGATGTAGCATTCCACTTGAATTAAACTTTTTTAAATTATTGAACCATCAAAGGAAAACTTTCTCCAATGATTATTTGCGATATTTGTTGTATTTCTTGGAATAGAGATTGTTATTCCTCCTATAACTCTCAATTACCAATTTTCTGTGCTAGTTTCCAATTATATCACTCGAATACAAATATGGCTGAATAAATACGAGGGTTTAGTTATATCAAAGTTCAAACAGTATAAATTCCAACTGGAGTTCACAGAGTTTTCTGGGTTCAGCCCCTTGGGATTCACTCGATAACGAATGTATATGCTCTGCGTCAATGTTGGTCTCATAAGCTCACCCTGTCTTGGATTTAATTAAAACGGAAGCTCTGATGTGAAAGTGTAACATACTGTAGTCATTGGGATTTTATATGAAATTGGATGACAACTCAGACAATGAATGGAACTAACTGGGGATGAAGTTAGGCCAATTATCATTATATATTAGGTGTACAACTTTGCTTGCGCCGTTTTGCAATAGCTGGCTGTAGCGGTAAGTGTGGTTGAAATAAATAGATCTTTTATGTCATACAATAAGCTGAGGTAATTGTTAACATAACGCCATCGGGATATAAGTCAATTTGTGTCTGCATCATGAAGTTATCTCAATATATAAAACTGAGACGGCCATTTTGTTGGTTACACCATTTATAACTCAAGGTTGGATAAACTGTTTGTTATGAAAGATTTTTTGGTGGATTCTTCTACGGCAGGGTTAACATAGAATACATTAAAACTCTAAAAAATTTGATGAAATGGAAAAAAAAATAGGAAATTTTCTTTCTTGCGAATAACGCCAATAGGTGTCGCTACGGTACATTTTCTGATAATTATTAATAATATTATCCGCGTCCACGTGTTATTACACCTATCTTTCTTCCAAAGACTACGGAAAATTTTATGACGAAATGTTCTGAACAAATTCCCATTCTACAATTAATTATCGCCATTAGATGGCAATCATAGATACAGATAGTTATCTATATTTGTAAACAAGTACTGCGTATTTTGAGTTGCCTAAACGTCCGAATCAAAACATTGACATTTTCTATCGAACACACAAAAATACAATGGGTGTTACCGAATGACTTCATTTGGAGCATATATAATTAAAGGACGTGGATTAAATCCAACATTCCAGGTAAGAATATATTATTAACATTAATGATTTCAATCACTTATTTTGTCTTCCCTTTCTGCTATTTAGATCCAAGGCCAGATTCACCATCGAATTGGATCATTACAACCACTTGAAGATACACATCATAAATTCGTCCAAATTTACTTCATATAGGCAATATGGATGATCAACGTCAATCAATTAATGCAGATGTAAGAAGAATAATTCTTCAAGATCTGCAGCAACTACTTCATGAATATCATGCATTGGTTCGATTGTTTAAAACTGCTTTGGAACGTATGCCAAGTGACAATCACAAGGTTGTGATTAGAGCCGATAAACGAACTGTTGGAGCACATGACGCCAATTCAACGCCCCCACAATAGACTAAGTGGCAATTGTGATTGTAGGTGAGAACTTGGAAACGCGTGATGTTGTTCTTAAAACAATACTGGAGAATTGCAACGAATATATGAAGCACACCGTTCATACGATGCTCTACAATAACCGCTAATGTTTTGGAGAGGTGATGATGGATATTACTTCGATATCAAGATGATAAATCCATTGAATGAGTACCTTCATTAAAATTCAAAATGTCTACATTTACAAATTTGAATTATTTGATTTTAGGCCAAGAAACCACCAAGAAAGTGAGCTCGATGAATTATTATTCATTTCGTTTTATGGTTCGTTAAAATGCTGAAAACTATTTGCTGAGATTTCGTCGATTGTTGCAGCAGTATTGTGTAGACATGCATTGTGAAACTAGCTGACCCGGCAGACTTCGTACTGCCTCAATCGATGAAAAAAAGCAAACTATTATGGTATAATTTTGGCCAAAAAGTGTTTAGAATCATTTTCTATCCCAGAAACTTAAGAGCGTAGGGGATCTGGTGGTGGGACCAATTGTGGCAATTGGCAATTAGATAAGGTAGCTGACCCGCCGAACTTTGTTTCGCCTTAGAGATGAATACAGTTGTACTAACCATTGGTTTATTTTTAAGAAGGAAATATATTAGATGGAATACAAAAAAGTACAAAATATACAAAAAATTTAATTGCATTGAAATGGGAATGTACATTGTTATTCATACATCAAAAGAATTCTCTTTATGTAAGAGGTAAAGAGGGAGCTTTTTTTAATATTTCATCGATGGAGGCAGTTCAAAATCGGCTGGGTCAGCTAGTTTGAAATAAATGAAAAAATCAGAGAGTGGCCCATAGTGTGGTCATTTTCACATCAGCAGTCAAAATTGATTTTTCTTCGTACAGCACTGAAAATATGACATTCTGTATACCTCTTCTAACAGATGAAAGTAAGTGTTACAAATTCTGAAAAATTCATTCAATTCTGACATATAATACCAAAAATATAGTCGAACGAAATTTCGGTCAAAATGAATAAATCATTCTGTAAATGGGCAAGCAAAGATAGGAGACATTTCCAACTGGCTATTTCGTAGGACACCCTGTATGTATTAGTATCATTATTATTATGTGGAAAATATTCAAAGTGAATCAGTCGTTTCCTTGATGTGGCCATTGACATATCGTCCAGTGTATCCGAAGAATAGGAACAAAACACCCAGACATTTAGTCTAAGCACAAGGGATTTCTGTTCGGAAGAAGAAGTAGGTCATGAACTAGAACGGACCCCCGAATTTCAACGATCTGTTTGAGGCTCACACACCCATTTGCAAGCAGCAGCCTGCCAGAAAATGAAAAAAAAAATAGTTCGAACTGTCGCCAACTAATGCTCCCTGATCTGGGAGGGTGTGGATCTGATCGACGTATCGTATTCGTACCTTATTGGTATCGGGATGTGAATCGGCTCAAGCTCAACTGATTTTCATACAATTCATACCTCACCAACAGAATATTCTGATCTGTTAGAGGGAAAAATCGGAATTGAGATCGATAGAAGGAAATTGAGTTTTGCATTGCTCTTCAGATCTTGTTATGCGAGTCGGATATTGATGGGCCTTGGTGATTGAGTTCGCAAAGTTCCTCAATTTAATTTCTGATGTATTCACGAGCGGGGAACTTAGGAAAATTTTTATTACAACTACAAAGTTTTGTATCATTTCGGGAACCTTCGTTCTCTGAAAAGTCCTGATACACAAGCTTTGGGAGAATTCTTTTGGAACAGGAAAGTCTGAAAATCTACAGGGTTTCTCAATAGTGCTCGAATAGTGATTCGAACTTTGACGGAATTGACTATACTCAGCGCATAAGCTTGAATTATTTTTGATTGTACAGACTGGTTGATATTTGACAATATTTCAGCATTTATTAACCAAACCTATATTTGAATATTTCAAACTACAATCCTATAATCATAAGAACAAGACAATAAATTTGTAATTATGTGTCGAATTGGTTCATTCTTCCATCATGTTGAACAATAAGTCCTGCCAATAAATATTTTTCAATGCAAAAGTCACTAAACTATATTTATGGAAATATTTCATTAATTGCAATGAAAATTTCAAAAATAAGAGGAAATAACGTATGATACTGGTACAGGGTATCCCGAATTGCTTGATTTTGGCTGTTTCTGGTACTTCTAGACTAGATAGGTAAAAACGTTGGAAGGAGTTAGTCCTGGGCTAGATTTCTGTGAAAATACCTATGGTGAAAACCGTTTCAAGATATCTTCATTTGTTTTTCTCGATTTCGAGGACTTTTTCATTTTCGAAAATATCTGAAAAAGATAAAAACTTTCAACAGTCACTTTCACTGAGAATAAGACATTATTTTGAATAATGATATTTAATTTTTTTTCAAGATATAAGATCAAAAAATGAGTTCGTATTTGAAATGAAAAAATGGATTTTTTCCACGAGAAAAAAACTGAATACAGTAGGCGCTCGATAATCCGGCACCCGATTTTTTCCCTTCATGCCGGATTATCGAAAATGCCGGATTATCGAATTTGTAAAGGAAAAGAAAGCTAACTTCATATAATTTTCACCACTTTCTAGCGGTAGTCCAGCGTTCAGTTGTATAAAATGCCGGATTATAGAGCGGGTTACCCGAGTCCCAAAGTGCCGGACTACCGAGCGTGCCGGATTAGCGAGCGCCGGATTATCGAGCGCCTACTGTATATAGTTTCTTATTTCCAGTGGAAAATTGCTTTCAAAAATTTTTAATCGTTTTCAGATATTTTCGGAAATAAAAAAGTTATGGCACAATTTCGAAATCGATAATATATCAAAATTTTGAAAAATGAAGATAAAGTGAAAAGGTTTTCACTAACGATGTTTTCACGAAAATCGAGCCCAGGACACCCCTCGAAGTTTTTACCGTTTCATTCGTTGAATTTTTATCGAAATTAAAGTTTTCATAAATATTGTTTAGTGATTTTTGCATTGAAAAATATTGAGTGGTAGAATAGTTTTCTCTCTCATAAATTCGACAGATGATAAATAAATCCGCGGCAGGAGTACTACATGTTACCAATAAATATCCTCATGAAAACTGTGCTAGAATGAAATATTGTCGCATGAATTTGTTCCACAAAATGAAGGATTTGAACTAGAATTAGAGAAATAACTATTTTGATACGTTTGTTAGCCAAATAGAAATTAATTTATACTTCTACTTCAAATACACTAACTAAAATAATATTATTATTTACTTCACTAAGCACTAAGTCGCTTCGAAAATTGAATTAACTATGAGCAGTAGCGTAAATCTGGAGCCAAGAAGGTGTCTGGTCAACCCCTTCAATGTCCGGGCCAGCTAGTGCCTTGGCGTCTGCGTCGATTTACGATACGCCACTGGGTATAAGATGAAACGCAAAATGAACATAACGTCAACGATGTTCAATTGGCGTTGAATCGCTCTAAATTCAGACCAAACTTATATGTCGTGCTAACTATCAAACTATTCGACAAAATTGATTTGCGAAAAGAATTAAATTCATACACATTAAATAATGGAAGCGATAAAAATATCTATTTTGAAGGGACTTTGGTAAAAACTGCTTCATACAAAGATACCGCTTACTTTTATTTGGATTTTGTCGAGACAAACGAACCCAGGGTACATTATGTTGGTGTAACTTCAATGGTTCAGACAGTGTTTAGATAGCTCTTAGAGGGCAGGAATTTTTCCGATATTCTTGATATAACTTGTAGTTGTATTATGGTCAAATTACAGAAAATCTTTATGAATTGTAGCCTATCTGTTATTCTGATAGATGAACTATATTACTGTAAAGTTTCGTATGAATCCCATCGGTAGTTTTTACGTGAAAGTGAAACAAACATCCATACTCACAAACTTTCGCATTTAAATATTAGAAGGAATAGTGGGAGATAGATTCGCACATTCAGGGAAGTCTTCTCGAGGTAGCTGGAAGAGAAAGATAAACTCTGATGGGAGGTGGGAAAGTTGTAAGCCCCTTTTAAATTGGAAATTATGGAATGAAGAGATCATCACCTCTTTAACGTTCCTCGACACCGTGTCTTGATTCCTCTTCGACTCCATGAAAATCTTAACTTCGTCCCTTATATCGTCGGTGTACGACTTCACGCTGCTCTTGAAGATACTCTTCCTTCTCTTCTCCATCTTCCTGAAATCCTTGGCGTTGCAGTCCTTGTTCTCCTGGTTGTCCTTCTCGGCGAAGCTGATGTACACCTCGCTCCCCTCCTCTTTCTGACACTGCGCACCCGCGCTCGAGTTCTTGAAATACGTGAAGTTCTTGTCCATACTCCTCGGTGTCTTCGGCGAGATCTGATACTTCTTGTTCTTGCCTATCACGTTGTCCGCGCTGTTGCTGATCTTCGTGTATTTGTTGCAGTTCTTGCACCTCTTTCTGGGCGGTTTCGAGATTTTAGGTTTTGGGGAAGGAGGTTGGTTGGTGTTGACTGGAAAGTCCTCGATTATGTTCTTGATGATGTTGATGTTTTCCTCGGTCATGTCGGGGTTGTCTCGTTTCATGTTCACCGAACTCATTACCATCTTCAGGCGTCGTAGGGACGTCGAGTCCTAGCGCGGGAACCACTGCAGCGACCGTCGATACCGCCCGAGATGACGCCGCTAGACTGGAGCGCGCCGGGGCTATTCGACGTTTCTTTTTGGCGCCGCGCACCCCTCCAGGCGTTTCTTCGGCAGTTCGAGGGATGTTGTTACAGTTCGTGATTTCCAAGGGCTGTGCATGGTCGGATCTGGGTCGGCATGGAAAAAATCCACGAGAAAAAAAATTTAATATAGTTTCTTATTTCCGGTGAAAAATGAATCCAGAAAGTTCTAATCGTTTTCAGATATTTTCGCACATAAGAAAGTTATGGCACAATTTCGAATTCGATAATATATCAAAATTTAAAAAAGATGTAGGTAAAGTGAAACGGTTTTCACTAACGATGTTTTCACGAAAATCGAGCTCAGGACACCTCTCGAAGTTTCTACCGTTTCATTCGTTGAATTTTTATCGAAATTAATGAAGTTTTCATAAATATTGTTTAGTGATTTTTGCATTGAAAAATATTGATTGGTAGAATAGTTTTCTCTCTCATAAATTTGACAGATGATAGATAAATCCATGGCAGGAGTACAACATGTTACCAATAAATATTCCCATGAAAATTGTGCTAAAATGAAATATTGTCACATGATTTTGTTCCACAAAATGAAGGATTTGAACCAGAATTAGAGAAATAACTATTCTAATACGTTTGTAATCCAGATAAAAATTAATTTATACTTCTATTTCGAATATACTAAGTGAAATAATGTTCCTGATATTACTAAGCAATAAGTGGCTTCGAAAATTGAATGAACTATAAACAGTAGCGTAACTCTGGAGCCAGGAAGGTGTCTGGTCGACCATCTCAATGCCCGGGCCAGCTAGTGGCGTGGAGTCGGCGTCGATTGACGATGCGCCACTGGCTATAAGATGAAACGCAAAATGAACACAACGTCAACGATGTTGAATTGGCGTTGAAGCGCTCTACTTTCAGATTAAACTATTCGACAAAATTGATGTGCGAAAAGAACTAAATTCATCCACATTAAATACAGAAAGGGACAAAAATATCTATTTCGATAGAACTTTAGAAAAAACTGCTTCATACAAAGATGGCGCTAACTTTTATCTATAACTTTTCGAGACAAACGAACCCAGGGTACATTATGTTTGTGTAACTTCAATGGTTCAGGCAGCGTTTAAGTAGCTCTCAGGGGGCAGGAATTTTTCCGATATTCTCGATATAATTTGTAGCTGTATTATGGTCAAATTACAGAAAATCTTTATAAATTGTAGCCTATCTGTTATTTCGATAAATAAACTATATTACTGTAAAGTTTTGTATGAATCTCATCAGTAGTTTTTACGTGAAAGTGAAACAAACATCCATACTCACAAACTTTCGCATTTAAATATTTGAAGGATTAGTGGGAGATAGATTCGCACATTCAGAGGAGGCTTCTCGAGGTAGCTGAAAGAGAAAGATAAACTCTGATGGGAGGTGGGAAAGTTATAAGCCCCTCTCAAATTGGAGATTATGGAATGAAGTGATCATCACCTCTTTAACGTTCCTCGACACCGTGTCTTGATTCCTCTTCGACTCCATAAAAATCTTAACTTCGTCCCTTATATCGTCGGTGTACGACTTCACGCTGCTCTTGAAGATGCTCTTCCTCCTCTTCTCCATCTTCCTGAAATCCTTGGCGTTGCAGTCCTTGTTCTCCTGGTTGTCCTTCTCGGCGAAGCTGATGTACACCTCGCTCCCCTCCTCTTTCTGACACTGCGCACCCGCGCTCGAGTTCTTGAAATACGTGAAGTTCTTGTCCATACTCCTCGGTGTCTTCGGCGAGATCTGATACTTCTTGTTCTTGCCTATCACGTTGTCCGCGCTGTTGCTGATCTTCGTGTATTTGTTGCAGTTTTTGCACCTCTTTCTGGGCGGTTTCGAGACTTTGGGTTTCGGGGAGGGAGGTTGGTTGGTGTTGACTGGAAAGTCCTCGATTATGTTCTTGATGATGTTGATGTTTTCTTCAGTCATGTCGGGGTTGTCTCGTTTCATGTTCATCGAACTCATTACCATCTTGAGGCGTCGGCGAGGACGTCGAGTCCTAGCGCGGGAATCACTGCAGCGACCGTCGATACCGCCCGAGATGACGCCGCTAGACTGGAGCGCGCCGGGGCTGTTCGACGTTTCTTTTTGGCGCCGCGCACCCCTCCAGGCGTTTCTTCGGCAGTTCGAGGGATGTTGTTACAGTTCGTGATTTCCAAGGGCTGTGCATGGTCGGATCTGGGTCGGCGTATATTATAAGTTTAAATAATGGTAAATCTGACCTAGAGGTCCGGAGTTGTTGTCACGCGATCAATCCGAAGGTGAAAGCAGCGGTCCCCAAACTGTTCCGGAGGCGCGTCCTAGAAAGGTCGGAAGGTATCGGATGATATTTCGGATGAGTGAGGTACGGGAGCACCCCCGGTATCCGGTCGATTTCGGGTTTAAAGGTCGCGAATTTGGGGGCGTGAATGGAGGGATGGGAGGGTGGTGTGACAGCTGGCGACGGCAAGTGTCGTTTATTTCGCTCCGGTTATTTTTATATCGGGTTTTAGAGGGTTCCGGATGCCGATTGTCAAGATATACACCCTTATATTTTATTTCACCGGGAGGTTATGTGAAATATACGGGGTTATTCACGAAATGTTGATCGTTATACGGTCCTTGGAAATTTTATTTCGGGAATTGATGGATGGTTTTGACACATGCAAAAATATTTTCATTTTGATGCCCAGGTGAATTTTTCTATGAGGATTATCTCTTGAACTACGAAATATTCACGTACTCCTTGGTTAATAATGCTCTCAAATATTGTACCTCCCCATATTAGCAGAGGCAACAACTTTGAATTTTTGGAACAAATTTAATTCATTTCCATACTCTCCCATATTCCAGATTGAAGTCGCGTAAACCATTTTGGTCAAATTTTTTAATCGATGTGAATAGAAGCAACAAGGTCATTCGACAATCTAAATGGAAGGCATGCAATTTTTCTACGAAAGTTCTTAATACTGATACTTCCATCAGAATTCCTGGATTTGACCTTCCCAGGAGAATATGATTTGGTCTAAATCGTATTAGAACAGGCCATGGACGATGCAACAGCATGCTTTCGAGATATAATTTGGTTGAGGTGTCTAGTTGTGAGTGTGGGGAAGTTGAGGAGACAATGGAACATCTTCTGACTAGTTGTCCCATTTATAAATTTCCAGGTGGTTTCGAGGATGTACATGAGTAATTTCTGAAATGGGTGGTTAATTCAAAAACAATTTTATTTATTATAAATAATTGTTTGGTTCTGCTTTGTCCTTTTCATTTCAGATTAAGAATTGGCGAAGATTCCGTTTTTTTGTCCATAGAATATTCACAAGAAGCTGTTCTTTTAGATTACGTAAATGTCCTCCAAGATCCTCTGATTTAAAATATTTTTTTTCAACACTGGGAGGCAGAGATTTTTTATCATACGCAGAACTGTATGGTATTCCGTTGCAATAACCACCCCTAGGTTTGTTATCTTGTCTCCTGAGCATTTTTAGGCAAAATGACTTCGTATAGTGAAGGACCGACCATTCATCGATCAGAACTTATACTCCCTTCTCATTTCCTTAGAAATTTCCTGAGGTTTGATGCATCGTTACGGTCATCGTTCTGGGAGACATTTGAAAATTTATTATCTTGTCTCCTGAGCATTTTTAGGCAATGACTGAGGCTGAGTGATCGAACAAACAATAAATGTTTCATCATATTAATTTGTATGATCAAATAAAAGGCTACTTTGATTATGGTTTTAATTGAAGATATATCATACAGAGTGATTGAAAATAATTTTTGCAAATTTTAAGCTTCATAACATTCATTGCTTCAACTCATTGTTTTTTTGAGATCAAGTCTTCTGCTATCTTCAGTAGGTTCTTTCAAGTGGTTCCCTTTTTTCGGATTTCATGGATCTACGTCTAGTGTGAAGATATAATATTGGCGGCAGACTATTAGGAAATATCTTCTTCTAGTCTTTCACTTTCGAATATCGAAGTAAGTATTTCTCTCTTGATAAACAAAAATGAAATAGGATTACGATTTGAAAAAAATTGACTTGGTTGGTTTTCAAGTTGAAAATTTTCGAAATTATGAGTGATTATCCTGTGTTTTGTATCGCTAATCGGAACGATGATTTAAGTATGCACTTATAGGGTCTCACATTTGTGATAGAAATGGTAATTATCTGAATTGAGAAAATTCAACCAAGGTGTTTTATTATTATCTAAACGCTATTATGCAATAGTTACTTTCCAATACATGCATATGACTTCCAATAATATATGACAAGTTTATCATCATAAGTTAGCCCAAAGTCACTCTTATTTATCATATAATTTTGGAACCGCCCTACTTAAAAAATCTTCTAGTGCTGTATTAAATTGTATGAGTAATGATCTAAACAGCATGAGAATGATGGTAAACAGGTAGGATTTTCAGTGCCTATGGCAGTGTTAATAATTAATAATTAATGATAGATCTTCAGCATGATATTTTTGTAAGTAATTTCAATGATTTTTGAGGGGAAGACAGACACAGACAAAGTAAAATGTTACATAGTTTTTTTAAATTACAGCGATTTCGATTTTGTATAATCACTTCTGTAACACATCCCTTGAAAAAACTTTAAATTTTTTTTTCTGAATGCCTACTCATGAAAATTAAGGTCAAAACATATTTAGATTAAGACAAGCAGTTCATCAAAATATATGTGATTTTGTATTCTAGACAAATCAGAGAAAATCAGACTCGAATGTACAACAGACACTGATAAAATTTCGACTTCTTCTGGAAAAAAAGGAGGGTTCTGTTCAAAAACAAAATAAATTCTTGATGAGAAAAAATAAAAACCACCTTGCAAAATACCATTTTCCAACGTTTGATTTGTTTTAACCAATAATTATAATTTTGACATCAGCATCACATTGAAGAGGTCATTACCAATTTACTCTGACCTCCTACAAGAAACTCAATCTCTAAGGTAATATCATAGGTAAATCTCTATTTATGACCCACAAATTCGGAGTAGAAATACGGTCCTAACGCATTCGCCATTTTGCAACTGAAGGCCGTGATCTATTCCGATATTTAAAAGCTTGTTACTGACCAATTATTAAGAAGTCGTAGACCGTATTGAAATTAATTCATAGAAGAAAAATGACATAAGAAAATTTCAAAACTAAATCAATTCTCATGTGTTTCGAAGTGTTGACACATTAATGTGATAAATGTCTGATAAAGTAGTCTGATATAAATCCCTAAATGTAGCGCTTTTCCAGAATGTCAAGGTTCATTCATTATGGGGCTACAAATTTCTGCAACTGATAGGCTCTTTACACATGAATAACATTAATTTCAATCTAAAATTTCATCGATGATGAACATCTATTTCGGTATTGAGCCAAAAAACCATCCACCCTTGTCGTCATAGACTTCCCAAGGTTCCCGCGGAAACTGTTTGGGACCGCTGAGAATTCCGAGCCCGTACCAGAATGTCAGTGTATCCGAGGTACACCTGTTTCAACAACATGCGGCAAACAGGAGTGGAAGAAAGGGGGGACGATACGGTAGTTGCTTGAAGGGGTCGGCATTCGAACAACCCCCTCGCGCCGTACAAAGCTGCGAGGGGCACCGCCATGAATCACCAGACCGACGTTCGTCCACTTTGACGAGCTCCTCAACCCCCATCAGGCCGAGAAAACGACCAGGGGTGGGATTGGAAAACCGCGATTTTCAAATCGCGGAATTACCGGTTTCTCGGTCACGGAATAACGGTTTTCTCGGTAACGGAATAACGGTTTTCTCGGTGACGGAATAACGCTTTTCTCGGTATCAGAATAACGGTTTTCACGGTAACGGAATAACGGTTTTCTCGGTAACGAAATAACGGTGTTTTCGGTATCTGATTTGACAAATTACTGATTGGATATACCGAGAAAACTGTTATGGTGATCCCAATTGAATATAGGTATCGAAATTGTTTTTCGCTACCGGAAAAACAGTGAGTATTTTTTCAGTAGCGAAGAACGTTTTTCGAAGTTTGATGTAGAAGAAGCTTTATAATATTTCTCAATCGATGAGTTGAGGAGATTGGATATACATAGGTGAACTATGAATAATGGTGAAAACAAGTGTTTCTCAAGGATAGGAAAAAATGAACATTATATTTCCGATATACCATGATCATAGAAATATTAATCTTCTCTTTACAACTTTTGAGAGACAATCCATCATATACCTCTTCAACAAACAAAAAAAAAGGATTAGTGGGTGTAACGGTATGATTTACCGATTTCAATTTCGAAGGTCGTGAAAAATATTCTGTTTCTTGTGTTATAAGATGTTTGGTTTATCTATGGGAGATGATTTCCTTTCATTAGGGTCCCGTAGCAGTCTTCAAACATCTGAAGTTCTGAAAAATCATCACTAGGATGGTCGTATCTGGTTCGAAAGAACCCTCACGATCAGAGAGCAAGGCTGAGAATTTAAATTTGAATATTGGAGGAATTCGAAGGACAGGAGTGATTACGTTCCGAAATTAGCCACTGAACAAGGTGTTGAGATCTTCTAAGAAACCCACATGGCAACAGAGGAACTTCTTCGTGAAGGGGAACAGTTGAAAGTTATGTACTCATTGATTTGTCACTTGATCCAAATTACGGTTTTAGCTTTTTGTGTTATAAGTTTTCTCATGCTTAGTAATTCAAAAAGGGGAAATTGATTGTGTTTTTCCATTTCTTTCGACCATTGTGACATTTCTGTCATAACTAATTAATCAAGAAAGAATTTCTGCAATCGGTGGTAAATTCAAAAACCATTTAATTGATTATAAGGAGCTAGTCTTTTCTGCTTTTGTCTTTTTTTTATTTCAGATCTAGAATTTCAGGTAGATTGGTGAAGAGTCTGTTTTTCTTTACTGTCCATAGAAGAACTACATGAAGATGTTCTTCTGATCACGTTGATGTCCTTCAAGATGCTCTGATATGATATTTTTAGTGAATTTTTTTTCAAACACGGGTGAGGTCAGGGTGTTTTTTCTTTGGGATTTTTTCCTTTTCCTCATTTTATCATACTACAGACCTGTATGGTTTTCCTGTGTTGCACCAACCCCAGCTAGGTACTTTTTTGTTTCAATATGTATTGTATTATTTTGGGTCTATCAATCAAAAAAATATATATATTGAAGAAATCGGCATCTGATGCGCCGCGCGAATCAAAAAACTAGTCCTGCAATCTTTTCGTTGGACGATTCAAATTTTCTCGCATTCCTAATTCTCGGTTACTTTCTTATACGCGGTATTTGATTCACACCTTTTCGTTTTTGCACTTCCCACAACTAAGAAGTCGTAATATCATTCCTTCTTTCTCGAATAAAATTCAATTATTCAAGGTATATGGCGATTAATATAATCGCCATTTTGAAAAGAGTTAGAACATTTTGGAGCGATTTCAAACATTTCGGAGAGAGTCAGGAGATATGAAGGTCAGCATGAGTATTTAATAAAGGTATACTAACGTTTCTGTATTAGGAAAATGTACATATAAGAAGGAGTTTCTAGAGAAGGAGAAAACTGAAAGAGAAACACTCTGGCAGAATGTCCCAGGGTTGGATCACTCCAAAAAGTTCCTTCGGAATTTTGAAACTGCACGATCCAAAAGATATTTGTATCTCAGTAAGAACCAAATACACCTCCTCAATAGTTTTCTTACAGGGCATTGTCGCCTCAGAAAGCACTTGCTGAGAATGGGCGTATCGGACACTGACGAGTGTAAATTCTGTGGGGAGGAGGAAGAAACTCCTATTCACCTAGTCACAGAATATTTTGGCATTGTAAGCCAAAGGAAACAATGCTTTGGTCAAGAGACCTGGAGGAGTGAGGAATTCGCCTCACTGAAACCATCCGAAATATTGGATTTCATAGGATCTCTGGACTGGAAGGCGAGCTGTCAAGCTTTGTCAGGGGCACAATAAACCATCAGGTCGCAGTAGACTGTAACTCCTTTCAAACTATTAACCATTAACGTTTCTGGGTATCGACAGAAACTCCTTGAACTACGACCTCATTGAGTATAAGGGTAAAATAGGAACAGCAGATACTAGTTATCGAAGGAGCATGGCCAAGAGTCTTTTAGGAGGAAATACTTGCAATAGGAGGATATGTGAAAAGGCCCTGTAAAAAACTATCAGGAGTGTTGTTAGTTTTTTTCCCTATGCCCCTCTAGTTGAGGTTGAGCAGTGATCAAGACGCTGAACGACATACTGAAGAACACTATAGTAATTGGTATTCTAAGGGACGAAACACGTTGCCTGGGTTAGAATCGGTGTCCTTGGGGTTCCAACCAAGCAGCTGAAGAGGGCTTTTTCTCTTCTTCAAGGCACACAAAGGTTAGGTTAGGTTTGGAGAGGCCAGGACATTTGTCAGAAAAAGAGCAAAAATGAGCCCTGAACCTTATTGTGTTAAGGTAAATATTTCTACAAGTAAGGGATTCGGGGAAAAACACTCCTTAGGAATCTTCTTGTCTTAGATCATTCCAAAACGTTTCTTCGAACTTGTGGGACTGCTATATGGATTTTATCTATCAAAGAAGCGTACAATTTAACACTTTTAAACCCTTGATCGATCTAGTGTTACGTCAATAAACACCCATCCCTGAACAAATCCATAACTGACTCTGCATTAATGCGAGACAAAATCGCAGTAGGCAGAATTCATTCAGCGCGTGGCAATTGTTTCGGGCTCTACGCGAACGGAGGAGTGGGGTGGGGGGTGGAAAGGCCAAGGCCGAATGACGCCACAAGTACGTCCCTCCAAATTCCGACAATATTGCGGTTTGGAAATTTTGTGTTTATGTCCTCCCACGTAGATAAATATTTATTTATGGCGCGCAACGCCGCTTCTCGCTGTTTTTGTGGGAACAATCGATTGTTTGCAGTAGACATGCATTCATGATTGATAAATATAGTATCTGATTAACGCTGTTTTCGATTCAATTTTTTTTTTCAGAGAATTATTCATTCAATCCTTTATCAAATATTGTCTTCGTGAAGTCCCCAAGGACGATCGTTAAATTCAATCCGGTCAAATTTCCCTCGGGTCTGAAATTCATGTTGTCGAGGACATAGAAACATGGCCAATATATAAAATCTCGAACACTTCTACAAACTATCGTCAACAGTTTAGACAAAACTTGAATATGTATATGTATGATCAGTGTCAAATCCCTCAAGAAGAAATAGACCATCATCTTGCATCAATGCAAGACGTGTTATGGAGCCTATATATAACCACGGCGGACAAATACATTATTAACAAATTCAATTCTTTTTTCTCTAGAAATTGTAATGATAATAATAATCCTCTTTATTTTCAATTACACTGCGCAAAAAATTAACGCACATTATGGAAATCTCAAATTTATTCTACAACTGGAGGTGTTCTCAATGATAATTACTTTTATCAGAATTATGCATGCATATGTTATCCCCCTTCAACGTTTTTCTTCAATACAGATGTTTTTCCAGCAGTGATAAAAAAAGATGATATTATCAGATTTTGAATGTATTGGCTCCATACTAAAATCAGTTGTTCTCGATCAATTCAAGTGATCAATAGTTTTTCTTTCGTTTGATTTTCTACACTCGATCGCTATGCATCGCGAAACACGCAATTTGACCCAAGGGGAATGTGCCCAAGCGGTAGTTTTGCGAGAAGAAGGGTGGACATACACAAGAATTGCAGAAAGGTTTGGAGTTTCCCATACAAGTGTGTCCAGAATGTTGCAGCGATTCAGGGAGACAGGTATGAATGTCCGAAGACCAGGACAGGGTAGACCACGGGTAGCAACTGCCATTCAAGAACGTTACTTGAGAGTTTCTTCGTTGAGATAACGGTTTGCAACCGCTCGCCTCCTTCAAAATCAGCTTGAGCAAACTCATGGGGTGCAGATTAGCACTCAGACAATAAGAAATCGCCTCAGAGAATATGATAAGGCTCAACACTTACCCCAGACCATCGAAGGGCGCGTTTGGATTTTGCGAGAGAGCATATCCATTGGGAAGAGGCCGATTGGGAAAAAGTTCTCTTCACAGATGAGTCTAGATTCCGCCTCTACCATTGTGATCGACGTTCCCTTGTATACAGACGCCCACATGAAAGATATGCTCATTGCAATTTCCTGAATACTGCTGGTTTCGGGGGAGGATCGATTATGGTATGGGGTGGAATATCTTTGACTGCTCGCACAGACCTAGTGGTCGTTGATAATGGAGCTATGAATGCTGATAAGTATATAAGGAACATTCTTGAAGAGCATGTAGTGCCCTTTGCCCCATACGTTGGTGAAAATTTCATTTTTATGGACGATAATGCCAGACCCCATCAGGAGTACCTTGAAGATGTTGACGTCTCTCGAATGGAATGGAATGGAATTATCTCAATCCGATTGAGCAGGTTTGGTACAACCTCAATAGAAGGCTGAGAAGTTCAGAAAATCATTCTAATGACTTAGGAATCCAACTCGAAGAAATCTGGGAAGGATTAGATCAGAACATTTCAAGATCACTCATTTTGAGTATGAACCGTCGTTTCCGAGCTGTAATTAACGCAAAGGGGTGAAAACACCAAGTATTAAATCACTTATCAGCATTTCAGTATTTTGAAAACTGTTCATTTCTCTTCTTGCACATAAGATTCGGTGGAATCATGAATTTTCTGCCATTTAATGTGTCTTGTTTCGTTCAAAACCTTCCCCAGGGAACATGAAATATAAGTTATAAAGTCAATGTAGAGTTAACTTTCATTAAAATTGAGATAATTTTTTTCGCAGTATATTTGAGAATCATCTACTCCTTCCTATACTATCTATGGTTACTCAAAAAAACAATCTTAATTTAAACAGCTCTGGATGTTGCAGTTTCTTCATCTTTTAGTATATTACGAAAGGAATGATGAATCACTAAGCGCTGTTTTTGAAGAGATTCGAAAGGTGATATTGTAATTTTTTGTGTGGATGTTTTTCAATGAAACCTTCGTCAATTTCCTCGGAAACAAACAATTTCAACTTTCGTGATCCGTACAAAGTTTCTATACAGTTTCGACCTGTTTCAATTTTCTCCTCAATTGCTTGACGAAAGGACGTGTGCCTCAATTGTTCTGCAGCGGAGCGGCCGTGTCAGGGCCAACTTGATTTTATTCAGATTGATGCGGAATAAGTGGCACGCTAGATTTTTCCCTAGATATCGCCCGTTCTAATAATGAGATTCAATGGGATGGTTTTTATACGGTTTGTATGGGGCCATGTTTGTGACTTTTTGCCTTAGAGCAACACGTTATTACTGGAAATCGTCGGCGTAACAAGCTTCGAAACTTGCATGCGCGTTTTTTCGTGGAAAATTCAATTTGAATTAGCTGGTGAAAGGTTACAGGAACTTTTCAATGTTGTGGCTGTTTCGTGAAATCGAAGTTTTTTCTCATTAGTCTCTTTATATTTTTAATAATTGAAGTCAGTACTCGTTTAGAGAGACATTCTAAATCATGAAGAAAAAGAGTGGGGAGCTTTTGTCAACAGCTTTAAATTTGTAATTATACAGGGTGATCCACGGTCTATGAAATTAATTGAAAATTTAGTTTCTTCGAAAATAACAGATGCTCTATCGATGTACAACATTTTCAGAGCTGCGGTGTTGCCGCTTATACCAAAAAGTAGTAATATATCCAATGGCATACCCTGTATATTTTTTATTTTTCTATTCATTGAGTTACATGATCATTTTGGTATCACTTTCTTCTACTTATCTTCAGCAGTTTTTGAGTAGTTGAATGATTTTCCCAAGATTTTATGCATCATGTACGTGCTGCGAAATACGATTCTCATTATACAGAGTCATTCGAAATTAGATGGTTTCTCGGGACAACAAAAACGGTTGAGAGTGCATTTTTTTAAATGGCCATGCCATGTATATTTTGAGAATTACTGAAAGAGAATTGAATTTCCTTTCAATTCATATATCATATTCTTTACCTAGATCGTAAGATTCTGCGTTGAACTGAAGTTTTATAGTTTTATAGTTTACCCAAAACAAGCTCAAAATGAGCGATTCATACATACTAACTTCAGCGGATTGATATGATTTGCTGATAATGGTTATGAGCTAAAAAGTACTAAAAAAATAAATGAATTCAAATAATGTTCATTCTTCGAACGATTCTGCGGTTCTAGCCAAAAAAAATTCATTCTCTGATACACGTACATATCAAAATGTCTAAACAGGTATTCATCGTAGATAGCAATAAAATACCATCATATGATGAAAATTGACATTATGCAGATTTGACAATTAGTTTGTTGTTAATAATACTTTCGATCATTCTCCATAAATAATAAGTGAAATCGAAAGAAACACCTATCCAAATGGAATTTTGATGAATTTGTTCATTCACCATGGGCAATGTGACTAAATAACAGCAAGAACATGCAGAAGATTCAATGAAATGTTTCCCGATGAACGATTCGCACGTGCGCAACTATAAAATTTCAGTTCAACGCAGAATCCTACAATCTAATTATAGGAAAATGATCTTTCATTTAATAGAAAATTCAATTTTCTTTTAGTAATTTCTAAAATATACAGGGCATCCGATTTGAAAAAATGCACTTTCAACCGTTTTTGTATGTCTCGATAAACCATGGAATTTTGAATGACCCTGTTTGAAAAGAAGCGTATGCATGATGCATAGAATCTCAACATTCTGCATACGAAATTTCAGCTTCCTAAGATTCATAGTATAGAAGTTATGGATGTTTAACCAAAGCCATGTTTTGCACAAAAAAGAGGAAATCATTTAATTACTCAGAAAGCGATGAAGGTCAGTATGAGAAAAAGAAACCAGACAAATTGTGTTACTATGATGAATAGAAGAGTGCAATAATTTACAGGGTGTGCCATTTGAAATAACAAAGTATTTCTTTTTGACATAAGCGGCAACACCGCAGCACTGAAGATATTCTAGATCGATAGAACATCTGTTTTTGTCTAAGAAACCAAATTTTCAATGAATTCATGATTTCCGTTCTCCGTAAACGTCTAACGTACTATGACCGCGGATCACCCTGTATAAATCTTATAAACTTAATAATACCTTTCAAGATCCAATGAAGAATTTATCCACTTGTTATATCATATAAAAATTACGAGTATTTCACATTGAAAAACGTTTGGACTCAGTGTTCGAGATCATCAGCTGCGAATGAAATAAAAAAAAACTCACCTGTGCTACCTTTTCCCCCATTTTTGGCGTGTGAATTCCACTTTGAAAGTATTTGGCTGATCCATTGTCCTGGAAAGAGAACTGAAACCAGTTCGTGTGAAAAAACGTTCGTGTATGTACATAAAAAAATTGCATTTTGTCAAACGATCATGCAAATCAATCCAGGCATGCGAAATAAACATGAGAAAACCCTGAAAATCCTTTCAGAAGAAAAAAATAATTTTTAATAATTTTCTTCTTCAATATCTAACTCATTAATTTTTTTTATGAATTTGAATATCATCAGGGACTTCATTCATCTACATTTGTTCTCATTTCGCGAACTTTCAAAAGTTCGAACGTGTCGACCCAATTTTTTCCATCATGCATGGCAACTAATTTCAGGTGTTGGTTCAGAGGGCAATTTCATTGCGAATTATAATTAACATGGTTGCCCCTAGAAGCGACCGTCAACATCGATTTGTACCTCTTTTAAATACATAATTATTTTGTTGGGGTAACATTCAGTCGGCGTCGTAATTAAAATATGTCAACGAATTCCGGAATGGCTTATATTCTATGAAACTTCAAAGTCCAAAATTCCGTTTCGTTGATTTTATCAGATGGCTGCAGAAATATCGTGAATAACTACGAAGAGAATGAGAATTCTTCAATATTTGTCATCCTCTCATTTAGGATAAAATTCATTTGTAATATACATGGTGAGTCTTTGAGTTGTATATGAATTTCAACAATGGATTCTTGAAGTTGAAAGAAACACTTTTTTTGTATACAATTTCTTCCGATTCAGCCTAAATGAAAATATATTATTATTTTAAATTTTCACAATGAACTATGCAACTCTTGGAAACATTTTTCTGATAAAACGTCGAAAAAATGTAGCAGAAATTTAGTTCTGTGAATCTTTCGATCAGAGTAACATTCAGCCTAAGAAGCCATTTTCAAAGAGTTTGTTGATATACATTTTTTTAAAATTATTAATTAATCGAAAAATGCACATTTCACGACTATCAATTTATTTTGAAAAATGACCAAATGTAAGCATAGTAATGAAATACTACTTCTACTGAGAAATGAAATAAAACAAAATATATTTTGAATAACTAGGAAGTGTAATAAGAGAGTGCAATAAGAGAGTGCAATAAAAAAAGAAATTTCGCTGTGGTAAAAATTGCAGCTTTTCAAAATTATGTTATTCCAATAAACAACAATGATGCTCCAACTTCAAATTTTACAACTACCACAATAATTTTTTTCTTCATTATTGACTGACGTAGTTCTAATCGAGTATCAAAAATCTTCAAAGAAAAAACTTCAATCCAATATTTCTGATTTTTTCATGGTATGTTTGAGAGTATCCCTGGAAATCATCAAATTTTCTCGAACTTCGAGATTCAAAAATATTTGCATGGCCTTAAATTAGTATCTCTATGATTTTTAACAATTTTCAGACTAACTTGATTGAAGTTTTAAATAAAGAGAAACTTCATTGACAAGAAGGGTACAAACTACACAACAAACAATTTTACACAATGCATGCATTCTAATATGAAAAAAGCCTTAGGATATAATAAATTTTAATGAAAAATAGCATTTCTAATATAGTGTGATACAAAAGCAGATTCATAATAATTGGGGTGATACAAATGGTGAAGTCTGAATGGACTGATTTTTTCATTTTCTTTTGCGGACTTCAGTCGACGAAAATGGGCAAAATTAGGCTTCATGGTAGGGTACAACCAAAGTTTGCGTACTTATTCAACGACAATACTGAAAAATTATATTTGTATTCTCAAACGTCCAGTGTTTCAAGAAAATTGTTCGTGACTGTGATATCTAATCTGACAACAACTTTTTGTGAAAAACTGATTTCCCCTTCAAAAAGTTAAGAGTGGGTTCCTTTGGGAGATTGAATATTCGAAAGAAATTATGGATTCTTCAAATTATTTTCTTATTCTATAATCTTCGTAATGAAAATCTAAAAAAAACATCAAGTTCTTCAATTGATCAACAATGAGGAAGATTTAAGAATTAAATTACAGTATGGATAATTAATGGGAGGAGTGTCTGCTCTGAAACTACTGGGTAATTTAATTAAATCATCTATTAAGTAGTTAGTTAATAATCCCAGAAAAACAAATTTCGATCTTTCTACAGATTATGTGAAAATCAAATATTGTACACAAGTTTACTAAGATGGATTTTTTTATCGCAATTTTCATGCAGTGCGAATGACTAAACCAAAAATAAATACAAAACTTGATGCAGCAGACCTTTTCATTGAAAAATGTTTTTCCTGGTAAAAAATTTTTCTCCTTAGTTGCAATTTTTGAAGTGAGAAAAAAATATACTGCATGTTGAGCAAGAAAGGAAGAACTTTTGTCATGAGGATAGTTATGTTTACTATCTGAAGAAAAAATTTCGAAATTAATTCTTGAAAATACAATCCATAATGAAATACGAAATTGTAGATGATAATAATTAAAACCATTGAACCGACACCTTTCGACGGTTTTTGCTATCACAAGTGAAAGAAAAATTAGCACTCAATATTTTGAAACAAAAACTTCAATTATTTTTTCTTAAAGATTAAGAAGAAAATTCAATTCCGAATTGTATAAAATTTTTCGTGTATTCATCAGTTTTAACACAGAAAACTAAACGTATTCAATTTCTTAATTCGTTAATGTTGAACATTTCAAATAGAATTATTGGGGGCCTACAAGACGAAAGGTTCCAAACAGAGTACCTATTTGAGAAACTCTGTTTTAACACAAAAACTACTCTTCAAACTACCTTCGTTTTGCCCATTTTCTAGGACCTTGCACTTAAGTGGTTCGTGACTGTGTTACCATCGAGAACAAACGAAGATCACACACATAAATGGATATAAAATGGAAGAACCTGATGACGTACTTGATGACGAACCTTTTGCCTAGAGGAGTCTGTGTTTGGGTTGCTCAGACTCGGGCTTTTCCTGTCGTGACTTTGTTGTGCTGTTTTGTATTTTTGCAGGTCCGATTCCGAGGACACGTTCGGAAACTGCTTGCTGAGTGGCGGCTTATTGGCTGAAAAATGAAAAAAATCCATTAGGGAGGTGCTTTTTGAGATTCGATAAGATATCGCTCAGTTTTAGAGCTATTCATGAAACATACAAACAACTGGAAAAAAGAGAACCTACATAAGTGAAGTATTTAAATGAATACAAATCTAATCGGAGAATGAAAACAGCCCAGTGATAATGTAAAACTCAAAATCCAAAAGAAATATTTAAGAATGTATATGTCAGAGATACGAGGAATATCAATCAATAATGAAAAGTCATTTGGAAACATTTGCAAAGAGATACGTTGGAACATCATATTGAAACTCTTAAGAGGAAGACATTGAAGGATCTAATGGAATAAGGAAGCATGTTTTGTATTTTCCAGCTGAGGTTTTTCCCTTTCCCCATTTAATCATACTACAGACCTTTATAGTTGTTCTGTGTTGCACTAACCTCAGCTAGGTACCTTTTTGTATCAATATTTATTGTATAAATATGAATAAATAATATATAAAGTTTAAAAATGGGTTACAGTCCACTGCGACCTTATGGTCTTTGTGCCCCCTGACGAAGCTGTTCTCACCACACCCTTTACAGCTCGCCTTTCAGTTCCAGTGATCTGATGAAAGAAGCTTTTTTGTCTCAAAGTACACAATAATAAGAACAAGAAGGGAAAGAAATTAAGCAATAGAGAGCAGTGGAAAACAGTTTTGAGTCAAAACGAAGTTATCATATTATTATTATTATTATTCTGAACAGGGATCATTGTGGCTGAGTTCAAGCCTTCCGGGAACTTCGACCGCAAGGATCTTTTGTCCTTTACCCAACTTGTTCATTCAAATCCCAAGGAGGCCGTAAATGGCATTGATGAATCCAACGACATCCTTAGGAGCCTTAGCTGTTACTTCATGAGGATCTAGAACAGACTTCCCCATGTGAATGGTTCTTAGTTCCGCCAGCTCTGGACACTTGCATACCATGTGTTCAGCCATTTCTTTTTCTGATCTACATAGCCTACAGGTTTCATTTGCTGATTTTCCCATGCGATACAAAATATATCTGTATCGACAGTGTCCCGTCAGCAGACCCACCATTACTCGAAGCTCAGCTCGTGGCAGCTCTATGAGCTCCCTAGTGTAGGTCGGCGAGAATTCCACAAATCTCTTGGCTTGTGCAAGTCTAGGAGTATTTCTCCAGAGCGTTGTTTTGTTTGCCGCTTCTCATTGTTGGACCGCTTTCTTGTATTAGTCTTTTCCCAACCCACAGAAAGGTTCAGGTCCAACAGGCTTCAGCCTTGAAGCTTTCTTCGCGAGTTCGTCGGCTATTTCAGTTCCTTCAATAACACAAAGTGCTGGTATCCATAGTAGAGTCACCTTATTGCCTCTGACCAGTTGCTTTATGGTATTATGGCATTCCCATGTCAGCCGAGACTCCTGGCTGTATGATTCCAGTGATTTCAGAGTGGCCTGACTGTCCGTGGTGATATATATGCACTCATTTGAGATTCCTTTGAAGGCACTCTTGAGCGTAGGTATAGACAGCTAGTGTCTCTACCTGTGAAACAGAAGGTTCACTTGCAAGGGGCTTGGATATCCTTAATTTAGGTCCACATACCCCAATGCCTGTATCCCTTTCTGTTTTCGATCCATCAGTGTACCATATGGATGACTTTTTGTTTATACCATTTACGAAGTTCATTGCACTAAGACGATCACCAATGACCGTTTCGAATGGCACTTCGAAATCGAATATGATTGGCATCACATCTGATGGTTTTGCCAAGAGGCTTGAGTCTAGTTGATTCAGTATCCTCATATATCGAACCCAGTTTCCGGGTAGGAGGTTACCCTTGAGGATATTTTGATTCTTCCAACAGGCTACATTTTCTTACATACAAGTGTAGGGGAGGCAAATCAAGTATGACCTCGAGCGCTAAAATGAAGTTAAAACCTGCTCTCGAAATGATCAAAAACTTATGACTCCATGGTACAGCTTTGGAAGGTCTTGAAGAAAATTTGGTCATAATCAATTCTGTAAAAAAGATATCATATCATTGTGTTTTTTTTTCATCTGTTATCTGTATACTCGTGGAGGAGTTCATACAGAGAATATAAAAAAAACATAATCTTATGAATATCCAATACATTTTTAATCGTTCACTTATGTATGAGAGGATTGTTAAACAACTGTGGAAGTTTTGAGAATAAATCATAAACACTTTGAAGAATTTGAGACAATGAGGCTGAACACTACATGGCTATGATATAGGGTTAACTTCGAAGTGTCCACGAACAACGTGAATGCATTCAATTGTAATAACAATCAAGCATCTAATCAAGGCAAAAGATCAGGAACGAAAAGAAGATAGAAAAACTCTGGTGTGATCTTCTAAGTTCGAGGCACTGCTTTAAGAAAGAGAAAAAATAAGTCCTTAGAGTTCTTGTGGCTTGAAGTGTAGGTTCTGGATCATACTAAATGTGTTGTACAGTACATGTTAATGATGATGAACGGATATTCTTCGTAGGTTTCTTGAGATGCCTCTAGACATCTCTTGAATTAACAGTACATGTAGAAAGAAGCATCGAGCACAGGAAGAGGTGTTGAAAAAGCCACAGTTTTCATACCAGTTGAGGATAGTAATCTGGATTTTTTTTTATTGAGAGATGAAATTTATAGGAAGCTAGAAGTGAGCAGAATGTTGCCCTCACTTTGGAGAAAAGAACAGAAGTTTCCTTGTTGTCCTAAGAAGGAGGATAAATACAGTTTTCTATAAAGTATCTGAGGTAAGGAGAGACCCATTGGGTTTATCGATTTTCCGGAAGTTTCCTACGTTGGGGGGAAAACCTTGTTTTCCAGTTTACGAGTATAGGTGGCGCTGTCAGTAATTTCCAGAGGGTGGGTTCAACTAGGTATTCAGAGGACGTTGACTTTCACACTTACAAATGCTAACAGAGGGGTGTCCAGTTCTAAAACACTGCCTTCTAGCTATGGCATCTAGGCTCGTTGCATGCGAAACTCTGTTTTGAGGTGGGTTCCTGAAAAAAAAAGACTCGATCAGATAATGCATAGCAGAATTCGCGAAATTTCCGCAATTCGTACACTTTATGGCTTCCCTACTGGCGGAACGTGAAATTGTTGTTGACGCAGGAGGAACGGACGACAGCTTGGCCAAATTGTTTTATATCCTGTTTGTCATTCAGATATTGCCATCTTGAACGTAAAAGGAACGTGGAAATTACCGGAGGCGGAAACGAAATGAAGGAAATTTCATAGTTCCCCGGGAAAAACAATTTTGATGGCCACTTCCTTTGAGGAATTGAACCTTCCGGCAACATTCCTGAATCGATGGAAAAAAAATTCGGCTTATTCTTTTTGAACATGCTATTCACCGTCAGGAGGTAAACATGGAAATAAATTGAAAAACTAATACCTTATTTTTGTCTTCAATGCTTCTCATATAAAAGATGTCCCTTAACTTGTGAATCGAACGACACACCACGATACATAATTCAGCGAAAATGTACCGTTTCCAAAATAATAAGAATTTCATGAACATACCAAATTGAAACGATTTTCGAATAATTTTTTTCAATTGTAGGGACAGTGTGTGATAAATGAGAGCGTTTTTAGGCCATATTGATCCTAGATTATTATATATATACCCAAGATTGGTATCATTTTTTTATACAAGGGTGGGTTCATTCAGAGTAATAGAAACTAGAAAAAAAAATTATTTACAGGTTTTCTATTAACTATTTGAAATAATTTTAATTAGGAGTGATATTACAATAATCTAGGATCAATACGGCTTTAAATTGCTATCCTTCATAACTACTTTCATTGCAACTGGAAAAAATAGTTCCAAAATTGGCAATATGAGGTATATTAATAAAATTCTGAATAATTTGAAAATGGTACAGGGCGAATGTTAATATTTTACTCAATAGCTATCTCAGTTGATATTGATCGTACAAAAACCTTTGAATGGGCAAATTTGAAGTATTTTTCATGGACATTCAGAATTCAGTATCAAGAAATTCATAAAGGCATCGAAAACCTGAAAATTTGCTGTGAACTATTGTTTTTTGAATGGTACAGCCTATATGTTATTTTTCTAATCGGTAGATCTCTTTCTTCTGATTTCACATATACAAACTTGGTTGAAGTTAATTTCGGCAGCGTTTGAAAAATATATGGTTTTTCGTTTTAATCTAAGGCAGCTGTATAACGCCACTCGAGAATGCTGTGATTTTCTTTATATCGAAGTTCTCCTTATAGTCCCTACTTAACCTCCTTGGAAACTTTTTTATGGGGATATTTGAAATATAAAGTGTTCATGATCGCTCCGCACAAAAATTAAAGAGATTAATTTCAGAAAAAAGAAAAAAATAATTAAAACCTCAATATATTCCATAAATGGTAAGGAAAACCCTTAAAAAATAAATTAAAAGATATCGACTGTGTGTAGACGTCTATGAGGTTCATTTGAACACTTTATTAAACTTTTAATCAATATATAAATTAGATAAATATCAGTTGTTTTTTATCCACGTTTCCTTTGATATAAAGAAAACCCATCGTTATCGTGTGGCATTCCACAGCTGCCTTAGATTTACAATAAACTATCCATCTTTTTCAAAAACTGCCGAAATTATCCTCAATGAAGTATGTATATTTGAAATCCGAAGAAAGCTCGAGCAATTAGAAAAATAAAATACAGGGTGTTCCATTTAAAAAAACAATAGTTCACAACAAATTTTCAGGTTTTCTATGCCTTTATGAACTTCTTAGTACTGATATTAACTGAGATAGCTATTGAGTATTTTCGCTGACTTAATGTTGGTGTCATTCGATAGTATTTGGTCTACTCTATTATGTATGTATATAGGACACCCTGTATGCATATTTTTGAAGATACAACACGTCTGAAGTTTCAGCTGTAAATCCTTCAGGCTCCACTTCACCAATGGGAGAAAATTGAGGGCTTGCTTAGATTTCTAGGACACCCATCAGTCGCAGAACGTTTTAACAAAAACAGAAATTAACGATTTTAAGAAATGGAATGATTTAATTCCATTCTTTTTCAATTGTATTTACTTTTCGTAGAGATCAAATGAAGAATATATTTAGTTGCAAGACCTAAGAAAAAGTCAATTCCTAATAGATTGGGCAGTGGGTCTATTGAATAATATCAGTGATTTATCGAAAATATTGAAAAGTTATTGCGAGTATTATTGACTTCAACCCTGCGCTATGCGCTAATTTCTTCATAAAAGCAGCCATCCACTCGAAACTGCGCTCAACACTTAAAAGAGAAATTTAAGAGTTACACTGTACAATAACTTACAATGATGATACAAGCTCAATGATCAGATAAATTCGTCGTCTGCATTTTTCTATCTATCAATATGGAATGAAAATATGTAATAATGAAAAATTTTGTGTAAACAAGTGCATATTTTCTCCTGTATTTAATATTTGATATTCAATTATAGATAAGACCGCCAATTATGGGCAGTGGGAAAGTTAATGTTCTTGTAGACAATACTTTTTTATGTTTACTTTTCAATGAGAAATAAATGGATCATGGACGCAGATTAAACAAGTTAAAACCTATATCCGATTTAAGGATGTGTGAAACAATTAGACTGGGCATTAACCTACATTAAATTTCGCAACCGGCTCCAACCTGCCTGGCCAAATCGAAACAATCTCTGAGCACCGCGTACAGCCGATATCGCAACACCGACAGCGTTTCAACACCCCGTCAGGAATCAAAACAAACTCGCACATTACAAACGGCAAAAGCAAGTTTTCTGAGCTTTACAAATGGCGTTTAACACTCGAACGAACGCAACTGGGACTGCGACAGACATCCAGGAAATTATACGTGTTTTCGGCAGAGTTTGTTGTTGGAAGTTCGGTTTCCCAGAAATGCAATTTGTATACGCCTAAATTTCGGCTTGTTTGATGGCAGGATTCCTCAGTTTCTGTAATCAACGGAATGTTTTGGGAATATTCCTCTAATTGCTCACGCAAGATCGGGTTTTGAACCTGCTAGTCTATCTCTCATAATGTCAAAGAAGGAACTGCTAACCTGCAATTTTAATTTGTGTTGTCTCTCTTCTTATATAAGTCTGAGATCCGAACCTACAGCAACCTTCACCTAGCTGATAATACACTGCGTAAAAAATTAACGCAGATTATGGAATTCTCAGATTTATTCTACAACTGAAGGTGTTCTCAATGATAATTATTTTTGTCAGAATGATGCATGCATTTGTTATCCACTTTGTTTTTCCCAGCAGCAATAAAAAAAAAAGATATTATCAGATTTTGAATGTATTGGCTCCATTCTAAAATCAGTTGTTCTCGATCAATTCTAGTGATCAATAGTTTTTCTTTCGTTTGATTTTCTACACTCGATCGCTATGCAACGCGAAGAAGGGTAAACATACACAAGAATTGCAGAAAAGTTTGGTGTTTCCCATACAATTGTGCTTAGAATGTTGCAGCGATTCAGGGAGACAGGTATGAATGTCCGAAGACCAGGACAAGGTAGACCACGGGTAACAGCTGCCATGCAAGAACAATACTTGAGAGTTTCTTCGTTGAGACAACGGTTTGCAACCGCTCGCCTCCTTCAAAGTCAGCTTGAGCAAACTCATAGGGTGCAAATTAGCACTTAGACAATAAGAAATCGCCTCAGAGATTATGATTTAAGGCCTCGTGTCGCGGCAAGAGGCCCAGCTCTTACTCCAGCCCATCGAAGGGTGCGTTTTGATTTTGCGAGAGAGCATATCCATTGGGAAGAGGCCGATTGGGAAAGAGTTCTCTTCACAGATGAGTTGATTCTGCCTCTACCATTGTGAACGACGTTCCCTGGTATACAGACGTCCACATGAAAGATATGCACAGTGCAATTTCCTGAATACTACTGGTTTCGGGGAGGATCGATTATGGTATGGGGTGGAATATCTTTGACTGTTCGCACAGACCTAGTGGTTGTTGATAATAGAGCTATGAATGCTGATAAGTATATCAGGAACATTCTTGAAGAGCATGTAGTGCCATTTGCCCCATACATTGGTGAAAATTTGTTTTTTATGGACGATAATGCCAGACCCCATCGTGCGCGCTTCGTTCAGGAGTACCTTGAAGAGGTTGAAGTCTCTCGAATGGAATGGGCAGACTCAATCCGATTGAGCAGGTTTGGGACAACCTCAATAAAAGGCTGAGAATTTCAGAAAATAATCCAGCTACTCTTAATGACTTAGGAATCCAACTCGGAGAAATCTGGGAAGGATTAGATCAGAACATTTTGAGATCACTCATTTTGAGTATGAGCCGTCGTTGTCGAGCTGTAATTAACGCAAGGGGTGGAAATACCGAGTATTAAATCACTTATCAGCATTTCAGTATTTTGAAAATTGTTCATTTCTGTTCTTTCACATAAGATTCGGCGAAATCCTGAATTTTTCTTCCATTTAATGTGTCTTGTTTCGTTCAAAACCTTCCCGAGAGAACATAAAAATAAGTTATGAAGTCAATGTAAAGTTAACTTTCATTAAAATTGAGATTTTCAGAATGTGCGTTAATTTTTTCGCGCAGTGTGAAAATCCTATATAAGAGAATATGTATATTAGAAATAGGTTGTCTAAAAAGATTCAAGAATAAGTCAAAGGTGTCAAGAAATGAAAAGAAAATCGAAACTGAACTGATTGATACATCAAGCTGGCTAATGATAAGCTAATAAAAGCAAACTGAAAAAAAGAACGAGAGACAGGAGTACGCCACTTCATACATCTATCATAGGATTATTTCGTTCCCAAAAACAAATTCATCTATAAACGTCTCGAGCCTCCAGAATAAACATCATCTGGAAAGTATCCCATGAACCGCGACAAATTTAACAGTATTTCTTCCTCCCTGATAGACCCATTCGCCTCCAAACTCCAGCCTGCTGCCTCCTCTCGCGTCATTAAATCCTTATTTCCCGGACATAAATTTTTCTCGCGCTGCAACGCCGCAAGAGCGGCCGCTCAACCGTGCCTACCTACCTATTATTGGTTAAATGGTGCTTATTCCTCTCCACGCTCTCCCCCCGCTCAAAGGAGGCCTGGTGGCTGGTGGGGCGCTGTGAGAGATGGTCAGGGCGGTGTACTCCCTCGTCTGGGGGTACCCCCCTGGCGCGGGGGTCACTGTGGGGTACCCCACGGCTGATGGCACTTCCGTCTTAGGCACCCACGTCGTCTCCAGGATTGGGGTGGGAGAGTTTGACGTCAGCGGACTGTGGGAAACAAGTTTATCAATCGAGGTGAAAGAATGCATGGGTTTTTTCTTCATTGGGCAAGAGCTACTTTGTCTTTTTACATGGATAATCATTTGGGAGAAAAGGTCTTCACTCTCCTGTGAACGTTTTCCTTTTGAAATCTTTGGAGGCTAACTTGTAACTCTTGCACAGTTGTTACTACTGTCGTAGGTAACGAAGAAGCCACTATACTTGCCAGAGAGGATGTCTGCCCCAGGACCTTTCTGTGTTAAACGAAAATGTACCTATAGAAAGAAGGCTTATAGGACACTGACGAGTGTAGATTCTGTGGGGAGGAGGAAGAAACTCCTATTCACCGAGTCACGGAATGCTTTTTCATTGTAAGCCAAAGGAAACAATGCCTTGTTCAAGAAACTCGTAAGAGTGAGGAATAAGCCTCGCTGAAGCCTTCTCAGATATTGGATTTCATTAGATCTCTGGAACTGGAGGTGTAAAGGTTGTGGTGGGAACAGCTAAGTCAGCTTGCACAATACACAATAAGATTACAGTAGACTGTAGCCCTTTTCAAATGAAACTAAAAACTAAACAACTATTGTCAATAAAGAATATCAAAACTTCTGGACAAAATAGACTCAAGAAAAGTTATGTAAGGCAATAATGAAAGTGTTGTTGATGAACCCAGAAAATTTATTCTTGGTGGAGCATCCTGATTGTTGAGTGAATCGAAAAGTATGTGAGTGAGAGAAAAGAAGAAACTGAGAAATAGAAGAAGTTTCGACATATGGAGAAGAAAAGAGATAGATATCATGATTTGGAACATATGGCAGAGTATGGAAAACGAATAACTATATCACATATTTCTTTTTATTTCAAAGGTGCTGTCCAATATCTTCATGAAAAAACCAATTATGTAAGGTGATGAAATTTTCTAATATAAATATTTTTAGATCAATCATTTATTCCAATCAATTGGTGCTTTTTTTCTCTCAAGTTTTAAGAACTAAACATACTTGTACAGTCGCAAAAAAATACTTGTACAGGGTGGGCAAAATTGGTGATACCTAAACTACAACTTTTTAACCGTGACAGATAGAGGAAAATGAATGACACGTTACCGTGGTCTTTTTTAGAGAAACTGATAATGCGATCAACTGCATTCCTGTATCGTCTTTTGTTTTCCAGTTATAGGCCAAAATTTAAATTTGGGCGATTTCAACTTTGGCCATTATCTCCGTCTCTGTTTGTGCTAGGATATTGAAATCAAAACATTATAGAGGCACTTTTTTCATAGCAATCCAGTAGCGTATTTTGTTTTTTCCCAAGAGGTGTCCTTGCTGGGCTATAACATGAAGTTCTGTTTTTTCTTATGGAAACAATAGTTTGAAATGGCTTAGAAAGAATCGTCATTTTTTCCCGTTTCAGAATTTTATCATACATCATACATCGCCCTCTGATTCATTCAGATATCATGAAAAATAAAGTTTGTATTTGAAATTTCAATTATTGAGTATTAAGTAGGCTGAATAACAGAATAATATGTCTCTACGCATGATATCTGAATGAATCTGAGGGCGATGTATGATGTATGATATATTTCTGAAACGGGGAAAAAATGGCGATTCTTTCTGAGCCATTTCGAACTATTGTTTCCATAAGAAAAAACACAACTTTATGTTATAGCTCGGCAAGGAATTCCTTGGGAAAAAACAAAGTACGCTACTGGATTGCTATGAAGAAAGTGCCAGTATAATTTTTTAATTTCAAAATCCTATCACAAACAGAAACGGAGATAATGGACAAAGTTAAAATCGCCCAAATTTCAATTTTGGTCTATAACTCGAAAACAAAAGGAGATGGAGGAATGCATTTGATGGCATTATCAGTTTCTCTGAAAAAGACCACCGTAACGTGTCAACCATTTTCCTCTATCTCTTACGGTTATAAAGTTGTTATTCAAGTATCACCAATTTTGCCCACCCTGTACATACGAACAATTGGTCTTTAATATACAGGTATTGTCGAATGCATTCAATGAATACTGCGTGAAAACCACCGATTGATTCGTAACACATCAAATAAAAAACAAACCTTCTCTCAGACGTAGTCGAGTGCAATTGAGTTTTCAATTCACAGTTTCTCTTCCCGAAAAATCTAAACTCCATCACAACCGTCACAAACGTCACCGAATTGAAGCTAAATCCTGATAACGCAATCACGCAATGATATCAGAATTACAAGAACAGGTTGGTTAATCTTTGTGAGCATCCCGAACCAAATATTTACTCTAGAATCACGTCTATTTTTAACGATAAACCTTCGTTGTCCGCAAAAATGAAATAATCGGGTTTTATGATATCGCACCGCAATAAATTTAATTGTGGGATAATAACAGATCAAGTGGGCTAACCATCATACTTTCCACGCTTCCTCAAGGCCGTACTCACGAATTCCCTGCCTATTTTTAGTTCAAAACACGATTTTTCATCATCTAGGTGGAGTTATCGATAGAATAATTGGGGGAAAAGGGGAGAAGTTGAAGGTGCATCGATTGGGAATTGGAGGAAGAGATCGGTGATGTAATGGCAGCAGTAGACTTACGGGAGCTCTTTGGGAGGGATAGATTAGCTGTCTTTTACGAAGTTGGGGTCGTTAATTGAGAAAGTGAAGATGAACGATGTTTACAGATGTTTATTGCTGCGAAATCGAGTCGGGTCGAACAAACCGGAGCTTGCAATGTTGTCTCCCAGTTGAATTTAATGACTTATCACTTCATCAGATGGGCGAATGTAATATGAAGGAGAAGGTCAGGCGATTTCATTCAGGGTCTTCATTTCCTCGGACAGGAAAACAAATTGGCGCAGTTTAACATATCTAACAGGGTAAGTATCTGACTCTGAATCATTTTTCGGAAATATCATGGTAGATTGATCATGTAACGTGACCAATACGTAGAAAATGGTCGTCATTGTCGAATGTGTGACTCTTTGGTGGAGTAAACATTCGGTTCAATGAATCTTCTGTCGAATGACCTTTCCATCGAGTGATACCTACTCTAACACACCCCACTTCATCTACAGACTTTGATCATGTTAAATAACACATTCGATGAGCCTCATTCCAGAAACCTCATTTAACTGTACATTTTTAAATTTCACATGCATAGGCCGAAGGTATTTAACGAAGCACTGCCAATGACATTTATTACTCCAAGTTGGGCTTTCTAAATTTGCGGGTACCAAAGTTTAGTTTACATTTCAACATCATTTCATTCGTGTTCTCAATTTTTAATCAATCTCTTATATACATCCTCACACTGTACATTACTTGCAATTTTATAGTTACCTATCAGATCATGCTGTAGAAAGAAAATAATCGAAACATAATAATCTATGAAATATTCGAAACAACAAAAAATACAAGATACATCCCAACATAAACAACAAAAGCAAAATGATGCAGAACAGATCATCAAAACCTCAAAAAAAACAGAAATAAATGTATTTCAGCCTAATAGGTAAATCTTGAGAAAAGAAGTAAACATGACTGAAAAATGACAATTTACCACGAATGGAAGATTGGCTTCAAACTGAGGCTATGTTTGAATGGAATAAACTTATGGAATAATCGAATGGTGCAAAACAATCATAACATTCTTTGAAGAAATACTCAATACAAAGTTATAAGAGCCGATTGATGAAATACCATCTGATAATTCTATAGTTCGTACCTAGATATCAGTCTGCCAATAGATTTTATACGTTTATAATTATTTTTATCACTATACAGGGTCTTTGTAATTAAGCGAAAAACATTTTTTTCAACCATTATTTATGAGTCTGGTCTATTGAAAAGATACAGTATGTTAAAAATCTATAAAAAAAGTACTATTCACCTACATGTCGCAATTTCATAGCAAAATTTTAACATGTTTTATATTGCGATATCCCCAGCGGGTATTGGCGCAATGTGAAGTATCTCAAGAATTTGCTGTTGAAACATAATATATAGCGTAATATACAGCGTATACTTGAGAAACTTCATGTTAAATTATAATTTGTGTTAACAGCATATTCTTGAGATACTTCATATTGCGTCAAGACTCGCAGGATATAGCGCAATGTAAAACATTTCGAAATCTTTCAGAATTCGCTGTTAAAACATAATATGTTTCAACAGCATATTCTTGAGATACTTCCTGTTAAATTATAATATGTGTTAACAGCACATTCTTGAGATACATCATATTGCGTCAACAGCCGCAGGGTATATCGCAATGTGGAACATTTTGAAATCTTTCAGGATTCGCTGTTAAAACAAAAACATAATATGTTTCAACAGCATATTCTTGAGATACCTCCTGTTAAATTATAACATGTGTTAACAGCATATTCTCGAGATACATCATATTGCGTCAACATCCGCAATGTATATCGCAATGTAAAATATTTCGAAATCTTTCAGAATTCGCTGTTTAAACATAATATGTTTTAGCAGCATATTCTTGAGATAGTTCCTGTTAAATTATAATATGTGTTAATAGCATATTCTTGAGATTCTTCATATTGCGTCAAGACCTGCAGGGTATATCGCAATGTGAAACATTTCGAGATCTTTCAGAATTCCCTGTTTAAACATGAAATGTTTTAACATCATATTCTTCAGATACTTCATGTTGAAACATAATATGTGTTAACAGCATATTCTTGAGATACTTCATATTGCGTCAATATCCGCATGGTATATCGCAATGTAAAATATTTCGAAATCTTGCAATAAAATATTGTACATATTATGTACAAGGCAAACACCAGATTTTTATGCAAATAAATTATTTTATTGATAATTTCGTCACAGTTTTCTACCCCAATCTAGGTCATGAAGCTTTTGTCAAGCAGCAATTCGATCTTCATGTGTTAAAAGAATGGATTTTCTAATATTTTTTGAACATTATCTTCATTGTGAAAGTTTTTATTCACATGTGTATGTAAGTATGCATCTGAGAAAAGGAGTGCAACGTACCATTGCTCCAACCTGTCCGCTTCCTCTTCGGCAGTGGTGACGTCACTCGGAGGCGTCAAATAACCGGCTAAGCGGAACCCCCGGCCGCGCAAGTTCGAGCCTAACCTCAAACTCTGCCTGAAGGAAGCCCTGGCCCTGTCGACTGAAAAACAGCGAGGTTTGTGAGGAAGACGCCTCGTGGCATTGTCGTTGGTAGATCTAAAGGTTACCTACACTTGCTAAATCTGGATTTTCCGACGGGGCTGTTCTCCAAAGAACCAGCTGGGTGGGCTGTTAGGTCCTCGAAATTGACGATTATCAAGCTGATGTCATCGACTTCGCTTCTTATGGGAGCTATGACTTCAGAGCATAGGAACTTTGAACCTGGAACAAACGGTTTCATTCATCAAAATTTTAATTTCAGGGAATCTGGGTGAACGTGCATTTGTTACTATAGACATCTCTCATATATTCCTCATATATTCATGTAAAAGGAACACAGGAGTATCTTCTGAATATATAAAACTAAGGCGGCCATTTTGTTGGTTGCACCATTTATAACACATGATTGGATGAACTGCTTGTTATGAAAGATTTTTTGTTGGATTCTTCTACGGCGGAGTTAACATAAAATACATTTAAACTCTGAAAAATTTGAAGAAATGGAACAAAAGATAGGAAATAATTTTCCTTCTTGCTAATAACGCCAATAGGTGTAGCTACGGAACATTTTCTAATAATATTCACGCATCTGTGTCCATGTGTTATTAATAACTATTATTATCCCCAATAGATGGCAATCATAGATATAGATCTAAGATGACAATGTAGACAATTACTGTGTATTTTGAGTTGCCTGAACGTCCGAATCAAAACATTATTATTTTCTATCGAACACAAAAATATATACAATGGGTGTTTCCAAATGACGTCATTTGGAGCAGATCTAATTAAAGGACGTGGATTCAATATAACATTCAAGGTAAGAATGTAATATTAACATTAATGATTTCAAATCACTTATTTTGTCTTCCGTTTCTGCTATTTAGATCCAAGGCCAGATTCACCATCGAATTGGATCATTACAACCACTTGAAGATGCACATCATAAATTCCTCCAAATCTACTTGATCAAAGTCAATCAATTAATGCAGATGTGAGAAGAATAATTCTTCAAGATCTGCAGCAACTGCTTGATGAACATCATGCATTGGTTCGATTGTTTAGAACTGATTTGGAACATATGCCAAGTGACGATCACAAGGTTTTGTTTAGAGCAGACAAATTACCTGTAGGAGCACATGACGCCAATTCAACTCCCCTACAATAGACGAAGTGGCAATTGTGATTGTAGGTGAAAACTTGAAAACTCGTGATATTGTTCTCACTCGTCGCAATACTGGAGAATTGCAACGAATATATGAAACACACCGTTCATACGATGCTCTACAATACCTGCTAATGTTTTGGACCTGTGATGATGGATATTACTTGAATATCAAGATGATAAATCCATTGAATGGTGAGTACCTTTATTAAAATTCAAAAGTTCTACTTGATACAAATTTGAATTATTTGATTTTAGGCCAAGAAACCACCAAGAAAGTGAGCTTTATGAATTATTATTCATTTCGTTTAATGGTTCGTTAAAATGCTGATAATTATTTGCTGAGATTTCGTCGATTGTTGCAGCAGTATTGTGTGCACATGTATTGTGAAACTAGCTGACCCGGCAGACTTCGTACTGTCCCAATCGATAAATAAAGGAGCAACTTTAATATTATAATAAACTCTTATGGTATAATGTTGGCCAAGAAGTGTTTAGAATCATTCCAGAAACTAAAGAGCGTAGGGGATCTGGTGGTGGGACCAATTGTGGCAATTGGCAATTAGATAAGGTAGCCGACCCGGCGAACTTTGTTTTGCCTTGTGAATAAAGTTGTACTAACCATTGGTTTTTTTAAGAAAGAAATATATTAGGTAGAATATAAAAAGGTACAAAATATACATAAAATTTAATTGCATTGAAATGGGTTTGAAAATTGTTATTCATACATCAAAAGATTTCTCTTTATTTAAGAGGTAAAGGGGGAACTTTTCTAATATTTTATCGATTGAGGCAGTACGAAGTCTGCCGGGTCAGCTAGTATAATAACAATCTATGTAAAACATTGAAGATAGCATCCCTAAAACGGAAGTCGATATTATTCCATATCTAGACAAACATGAATGGAATGAATCATAGATCAAAAAGTATAAAAAATATCTCGACTTGAACGACAAATTTCCAATGACAAAACGGCACAAAATAACAGATACCTATCCAAATAAATCAATGGGAAAAAATGAGAACGTCATAAAATAGAAGGTATGAATGTATGGAGCCTGAAAGGAAACCTCAAGAAAACAACGATATAACAATTACGAATGACATAACATGCTATAACGAAATTGATTCCTCGCTCAACACTTGGTGAAACATCTTTGGTCAATTGAAAAATAAAAGAACACAAGACTACGTTCACAATATTTAATAAATTAAAGATGTTTAATTTATTAAATATTGTGAACGTAGTCTTGTGTTCTTTTATTTTTCAATTGACATGCTATAAATTGAGCTTTGTTGATAATCTGAAATAGTTTGAGGAATGATGATTTTCCTCATCGAATGATGCATAACATTCATCCCAAATTCCGAAGAAACATGGGAAAGAAACTCAATACAACGAACTTTATTGCCCTGAAATAATTATGTTGTTCATAGACATTATTTAGGTTTGAAGGATCATTAATAATTTGATGTTTATAAGGCTAATTTCAAATTCTTTTCTAAGAACTACATCGATGTAATGAAGTCTGTTTTAACTTTTTTTTCAGAGTATTCGAATGAAACGTTTGGAGGTGAAGTCTCCGACAATTTCATCAGTTTTTACATGAACTTCCTGTTTATTGGATAAGAAATCAATAAAAATAATGACTCCAATTCAAATAATTCTTTGTTGAATTATAAAACAGACAGATCTACGAATATCAGGTTCGAAAGTTTGCTTGAATCCATTGAAAAGTGGTTAAATGAAAACAATATTTTCATCACCAGGAGCAACGAGATTTCCATACAGGTTGCATTCAAATTCCGCACAAAAAAAAAATGAAAATTGATTCGTGTTCTTTGAGCGGTATAGTTCACGTGATGTATTTATAAAGGGTTTATATTATAACAACCTGCTGTGTGTGCTGAACAGTGTTTTAAATCGATATTTCGGTTATTTTTACGAGGTAGGATGAGGTTTATCACCGCTATTACAAGGACCTTCGTACTGGCAGTCGGTGAAATCGAATGCCACATGGAAAATGGAAAACTCAATAGGGATGATTATATAGCAGCGAAAGTGCCATTTGAGGTGAAATTGTTACACACTCTTTTTCTACTTCGAGTTATGTTGTGATACTTTCATGTTATTTCAGACAAGATCAATCGATCATATCTGTCCATGAACATATCGATTTGTATATCTTCATAACGTGTTTCTTCAATTGTAAGTTTATTTTGAATTTTCTTTTGCTTCTGGGACTCAGATGTACAGAAATTCTTGATATATTCCAAATAAAAATCATATTCAATTGATTTCAAACAATATCGAAGTGAAAAATAACAACTTGAGCAAAACGAAAGCCTTGATTTTGTTTTTTTCGCTCAGGATGTTAAGTTCTTGACTCGATAAGGGCAAAATTCAATTAAAATATTTATGATTTTATTCGAATTTCACGCTCTTCATAAAATACAGCAGTCTGTATCGAAATATTTAGTAAACACGATTTCAGCGCCATCTGGACTCTCGAATGTTTATAACTACCGAAAATCACGTTCCTCAGCACTCTCTAATCTTTATTCTGACCCTTCTGCAACAAAATTTTTCCTGACCGTTGATCTACCTTCTATAAATGCCTTTGAAAAGACAGATACTGCAAGAATTCCCCAAGAAATATAATATATCTGTCCAACCCGTCTATCAATCTCACCATAATCTAGTTACTTTACTCTCACGAAGAGAACGAAAGATTGGAATTGTGATTGGGTGAGAAAGCGAAGATGTCAATTTCTGATTAAGAAAGTTTGTCGAACAAATTGCGTTATAATTCCTTCCACTTCTTCGGCTCGCCAACCGAGAGAATGGGGGACGAAATAGAGAAGAAGGGGAAGATTTATTGAGTTTCTGTGATGAATATTCATTCGTTTATCACCTGGAAGCATCTCCTTTTATCGAACGAAATAATATGCTATAATCGAATTCGAATTAAACGACGAGGTCTCTAGACCATACTCTTTAACAGGCGGAGTGTCATCGGCTTCATTCTACCAACCAGAGTAGCTTCTTAGTTAAGAGAGCTGTCTCTTAACAGCTTTTCGCAAAATTATAGAAAGTGAAGTGATATTAAGAGAGTCTTGGTTAATAGTTAATAGATTAAAAGGAGTTACAGCCCACTGCGACCTGATGGTCTATTATGCCCCCTGACAGAACTTTACAGCTCGCCTCCCAGTCCCAGAGATCTTATGAAATTCAATATCTCGGAAGGCTTCAGTGAGGCTAATTCCTCACTCTTACAGGTCTCTTGAACAAAGCATTGTTTCCTTTGGCTTACAATGCCGAAGCATTCTGTGAATAGGTGAATAGGAGTTTCTTCCTCCTCCCCACAGAATCTACACTCGTCAGTGTCCGATACGCCCATTCTCAGCAAGTGCTTGCTGAGGCGACAATGCCCTGTAAGAAAGCTAGTGTGGAGGTGTAGTTGGTTCTTACCGAGATCCAAATATTTTTTGGATCTTGCAGTTTCAAAATTCCGAAGGAACTTTTTGGAGTGATCCAACCCTGGGAGATTCTGCCAGAGTTTTTCTCTTTCAGTTTTCTCTTTCTCCAGAAACTCCTTCTTATATGTACATTTCGTTATATGACAGAAAAGTTCTGGGTGAGTGAGTGATTTCCGAGCACCCTCTCTCGCAAGTTTATTGGCCTACCTCATTGAGTTTGCTCCGGCATTCCCATGTCGACTATGAGTCGATGACATATTAGTTCAGTGCTTTAATAGCAGCTTGACCAACTGAGTGAATAGCTTTGTCGCAATTCTGATAGTTCCTCTCTAGTTTAATATCTAGACATCTTTCGATTGCTAATATTCCTGCTTGCAGAGCACTCACACAAGAACCTAACGATAGTGCACACTTGGCTTTGGCCCCGTGAACCCCAGCGCCAGCTCCCGTGTTGGTTTTAAAACCATCTGTATACCATTTAACAGTATTTTCTTTGAAATTTTGGTCGGTGTATTCCTGCTCCCATTCTTCTTTTTTGCATAGCATCGTACTGAAGTTTTTCTCAGTACTTACTTTCTTGACCATTACATCACTAGGAAGGTTCGCAGATGAGATGTAGTTACTCAGAGAGCACCAGACTATCTGACACCTGAATCTCTCATTATGAGAGAGTCTTGGACCTTGAACTGTTAGAAATGATTGCACCTAACCTTTTTATTATACATGTGGTAGGCATCTTCAGAGGATTATTGGTCTAAGATTGTAACTCGATCGCTGAGCTACTATCCGCTCAGTTGTTGTAGGCTCACAGACCTTTAATCATGAGGACTGAAGAGATTGAATCGTATTTCAGCACTGAGAGAAGAAATACACCAGTTTCGATCGTATTTAGTGTTCGAAATAAACTTGAAACTATGTTTGATGGACACCGTTACATAAATCACAAATCAATTGAGTATATTTTCAATCAACGTTTAGATAAAGAATGCAATGGTCATGAATTCTCCAATTTCTCGACGAAATCCCGAACTCGTATAATAATCCTCTATCAGGAAGGAAATGGCCGATTGAAAGGACGTTAAACCTCGAACGCTTCAGCCCAATATCCCCATCCGCCAATCAAAACGTTAGGCGGATAATTACGTGTTTCAACTCCACATATACGACCCTTTAAGCCACCCATTAAACGTCTTTATCCCCATTAATAACGCATTTCCTGGGAAGTTTTCCTGAAATTCAAAACAGGAAATTCCAGAAATCCGGCAACGTGGCATCAGCGCTACGCCGGGATGCAACTTGATATATTTAAGAGTGCACGACCCCTGTAAAAGATGTGAAAAACGGGGTGGAAATGGAGCGGGAGCACGCTGGGATTTCCCAGTTCTGGCAATTGGATTGGCAACGTTCGTGTTTCTTTTGGAAAGGGTTCATAAAGTTTTCTTAATTTATTGGTATGTCGAGGAGCTTGTGTTGTTGGCAAGAATGGACGAATGCGTCGGCAGATCGGGGTGAATTTCCCGTTTGAATTTTGCTTCGGATCAAGAGATGTAACGCAGATAGAACAGATATATATATATATATATATATATATATATGTTATGAAAAAGAGAGCTAAAATAATACAATAAATGTTGAAACAAAAAGTACCTAAGCTGAGGTAAAAAAAAGAACGGGGTATCATAACATTCTTTGTATGATACTATAGAATCATACGATATCAACACTAGTATCATACGATACTATACAGCCAGGGGAAAAAACCTCAGCCGAAAAAACCTGCCTCCCCGTAAACAAAATAACATAAAATATCAAATATCAGGAAAATCTTGAAAAACATCAGTGTGATCATCTTCATGTTATCCGTCGGTGGGCTCGGATAAACAGATTCTTCCCAAAACGATTCGTTATTCTTAATCTGAAATGAAAAAAGACAAAAGCAGAAAAGAAACCGATTATTCAGAATAAATCAAATGCATTTTGGAAATGCATTTGCTACTTTAAAAAACATCAACATTGAGATTTCTTGGCCGAATAATGTTCGGAGGTTTATAAATATTTATGACAGAAATGTCACAAAATTTGAAAGAAATGAAAAAAAACTCCATCAATTTCCCCTTTCCGAATCTGTTGAAAGTTACGAAACTGATAATTTTTCAACATAACAAGCTAAACTTGTAAAAAATGAATTAATACATAACCTTTCAACTGTCCTCTTTCACGAGGATTTTTTTTCTGTTGCCGTGTGGGTTTCTGGCAGAAGAATCACTTTGATACCATGTTCATCAGCTAATTTGGAGACGTAATCACACTTGTCTTTCGAAATTCCTTCGATATTCAAATTCAAATTCCACAAATTGTTGCTCTCTGGTCGTGAGGGTTTTTTCAAACCGGATACGACCTTCCAGGTGATGATTTTTAGGCACTTCAGATGTTTGAAGACCGCTACGGGACCCCAATGAAAGGCAATCATCTCCCATAGATAAACCAAACATGTTATATATAGAACAGATGATTATGATAGACGACATATAGACGACGATAGACTGGCTGGAACTTTGATGTGAGTGTACTCAGCACATAACCACTCACATGGTAAAGCCAATCGTGGATGCCCATGAGGTATCAACCAAGGCTCTTTTTTCTTATGTTCCCCTGTAAGGTTAAGGAGGTTTTGTAAGGTTATAATTTAACACTTAATGGCCCAGCTAATCAGAACATGAAACCACCTTACATTTATATGACGCAAAATGAGACAATATCCTTCTACTGTGGCTAATAATAATCAAAACTTGAACAGTCGAGATTTATTCTTCTCTGATGACAATAGCTATTTACAATATCTATTATAACAAGTTGAAACATCAAAACATGAGGACAGGAATATCTACAAATATGAACAATTCGTTAGATTTTTCATTCACAAGCGTTCTTCGTTCTTAGTTATTTTATCTTATTTGAATAATGCCGGATAAAGAAAATGATTATCCCTTAACTTCTTTCACAGTTGAGATGCAGTACTCTTCCAGTTCTTTCCCAACTAAAATAAAGAATCTTCGACTTCCCACAGTTCTTCCAAAGCTCTTAACTCTCCATTAAGACGTCGTAACTTCGAATTTTTCCAGAAAGAATGGTGTTGCAGGATGTGAAGGTTCAACTCCCATAAAAAGGCGTTGAAGGTTTGTTTAATTCCCTTCAAAAAGGTGTTGAAGGTTTAGCTCCCTCAAAAAAAGACGTTGAAGGTCTAATTTCCTCCAAAAAGGTGTTGAAGGTTTAGCTCCCTCCAAAAAAGGTATTGAAGGCTTAACTCCCTCCAAAAAGGCTATTAAAAATACTTGCATCAGTTTTTTGTATCGCAGTATCCCACAATTCCCCGAGATCTCTGATAATCCTCGTTCGCATAAAGAATATTCAAGAAAAAAAATGTCCACGTGTTCAACGAAACACTCGAGAAATTTAAAATCAGAGGATCAAGGAATTGCGAAATGTTCAAATTTTATCAATTAATTATAACTTAGATAAACTGATCTAGAAGGAAAGTTGATTCATCAGATAATTGAGGAAATCAGATGAAAAGTCACACGATTCTCAAAATGGCAGAACCCAAGCGTGCTACTCAAGTACTTCACTCACATGAAACAAACGAACTATTAGCAAAAATGAAACAATGGTGGTCTGATTAACTTTGTACTCACCGATATTTATTAATAGCTTCAGATAATTAAGTTCAATCGAGAACATGAGAACAGTACCACAGCTTCTCAGATGCAGTGAGAAAACGAGTCGACCTGAATCAGGAATCGCCGAAGATCGCGCTATCAAGCAGAGGCTTCGAACTTCGAGTGATGAGCGCATGAGAGAAAGCGTGGTGACTTCGGCTCTATTAGCCCCTTGAGTACACAGAAACAGGGCAGACACAAAGAATACTTTTAGCGCCACATGCAAGCTAGCACCGCTAGAACGAACAAGATTAAATATGGCTGACACTGCCGTCCCCTCTGAGAAAGAAACAGTCCAGGGGCCGGAACCAAGCTGCAAGTTAGGACTCCATCCAGAGTACCAGGACTTATTGGAAACCTCGAATCTTCGAATAAGATGACCTAATGAGTAATATTAGTACTCTGCTGATATCGAATTCAGATAGCTCCATTCTCGAAGAACCATGGGCATTGGCTATTCACCTGCAACTTGTATCAGGGAGGGTAGAAGACTCGTCCAAGACCTCCCTGAGGATCTACCCGTTTCATCTCGCCAGTAATAAAAATTAGAATAGGTTCCTACTTCAAAGATAGGCCTAACATCGACATACATACAATTTTTATGAACTGTGGCAGTATCTATGTATGTTGATGGTATTCTTCTTCTTAAAGGGTAGGTATGTATATTACAATTAACCAGATGGCGTGGGTATCATACCGAAAATGTGTAGGTACAAACAACAAACTCAGTAAAGCGACATGTCGTTCACAGTTCATATAATAAAAATATATACATAAAAATGAATTTCTGTGCGTAAGGTACGCTAAAATTTGAAAATGGCTGGACCAATTTGGCTAATTTTAGTCTAGACTTATTCGTGAAATTCCAGGGATGGTTTAAAAGGTGAGAAAATATGAAAATACAAGGTATTTAATACGGTTTTTCCTTAGAAATGGAGGTGATCGATTATCATTGCTTTTCGATGATTGACAATTAAACATCGAAGTTTTGAAATTGATTTCGCATCATTTATAACATCGTTACATCTATTTCTCGATTTCAAAAATTTCTTCAATTGGGACGACGCAAAGTCTGCACAAAACACCAATGTTATCAATTAATAATACATAAATATTCAATTAATATCTCGATAAACATCGGGTATCATGTTCAGTCATCTATGTCAATATCGGCTTCGGTGATCATTTGTGAAAGTGACATTTGAAGCTTCTAAATGCAAAACCAGACATTTGATTTATGAGCCGTTCCGAGCAAAACGAGAAAACCTTCCAAAATCATAGTTTTGAATTGAAAAACTCCCAGTTTTGACCATTTGAATTACGGATAGAGGCTTTCAAAAGTCTACTTATGAACATGATAATCGATTACCAGCAACTTTCTCTATTGTAATCCTTCCTTAACTCATTTTTTCGGAAAATGTCAAATGTCCGGCTTTGCATTTAGACGCTTCATTTCAAGTTACGTCCTCTTTTTGCAGTTGATCTTTTGTGATAGATACAACTCACCTCAAAGTGTGCTGGAACTTGGTTAATTTCAATTTGCGATGCCGAGAATAAGAAGACCTAACATAAGAAACCGCGTCACGGGAGGGCCCATGCATTGAGGGGGTTGACTGATTATTTGATTATAGGAACATAATTTGAGTTACTTAGGTATAGGACGTTTATATACGAAAAGTTAGGGAAATACAATTCGATCTGGTAGGCTGTGTAGCAATCAGGATCTAGCCGTCTTCAAAATTTTTCGTGTTTAAAGATAACATTGGACTAATAATAAAAACAATAATTTTAATAGCCCATTTGGGCAGACGAAGTTGCGCGGGATAGCTAGTCGTACACAATTCAAAAATTAAACCATATTCTAATCGTCATTGCCGATTTATGTTAGTGACATAAATTCTTCAAAATTTCAAACGATGACTCCATTATGAAATGAAAAGAAATGGTTTCAATACTGGATATAAGTTTCCATACGCCTTTTCTCATGCTACATCTCGAATAAGATCTCATCCAGATCGATATACAGTAGTGTTGTCTTCGCTACACAATATACCAATTATTCCCCAAACTTTTCGCTAAACAGTTAAGTGCGTTCCGTGTGAACACCCTGGGAAACCCCACATCCAAGATTTAGTCGCATTGCAGGGGTGGCTATCAAAAAGTGAGGGTTCCTTTCCTAGCACTCCATCCTTTCTTTCGGTTTATTGTCTCAACTCTGACACTTACACCGGCCAGAAAAATGTCATTAAGCGGCGAACTCTTTAATAACGACATTTCACGCAAGCTAGTTATTATACGAAACGATACATTTGTTGTATTGAATTTCTGAAAAGGAGAATGGGTCGTGTTGTCTCCTGGTTATGACTTTTGATAGGTCGAAGTGATTTGCTAGTTGGCTGCGTTGAAATTATGAGTTGTTTTGTTCGTTCTCAGGAAAAACGCAGTAGAAAATAGAGCATTGTGAGTTTGTGCCAAATTATTTTGACGCTTTGGAGATTCGTAATTTTCAGAATGGACCAATTCTTTCTTCACTTCATATTCGGTTCGATATTATGGATGTTATTGAACAATTAGTAGATTCTGAAGGTGACGACATATTGAAATATACCTGTTGCTACTAGGGACCTACTACTATCCTAAAGAATCTAACAATGATGTTTGTTTTGAATTACAGCATCAAAAAATAGCATCAATCTTCATGAATTTGCTTGATTATAAAAATAAGTGTTCAGGTTATGTCGACGAAAACATAACATATTTTTTAATAAATGGAAGGATCCAATTAATTTGATCCTGACTGCTTCTCCTTGAATATAAACTCCCAAAAGAATAATAATTCATCGATTTATTCGGATATTACCCGAAACGAATGTTTCATAAAATTATTCATCAAGTGAATTGACAGTTAACCTACAAAATATTCATGGCATATTGTAGATTTATCAATTGATGTCGGATTTTAAGTTTACCTATCTGATCCTTGTATGTCAATGTTGTTAGAGTCCGCCGTTCAAGAATTTCAGTCATTTCGAGATTATGTTGGTAATATCCCATCAATAATACAATAATATACTGCTCTACAAGAGTTAGGGATATAGACTTCAATCGTTTCGAAAAGCATGTAATCTTCGAGAAAATCGCTGTAAAATCATTTGAAACTCAATAAAAACTTCAATCGATCCAACAAAAAACAGTATGAGACATTTCGTCAATCTGGTCGCGTTTTTTCTGAAGTTTGGTTCTTTGCATATGCTTCATGAATATTCTTATTTTGAAATGGAGTAAGTTTATCAACTGCTTCGATTTGAAACGAGTTTTCTGAAAATGCCAAGACGTAAATTATCGAACTCTGAGACTAATAGGGCTATCGGATTGCCCCAAGTCAGCCAAAGAGTGATATCTCGACTTTTGTATAGGTTCAGGGAGACAGATTCCGTGTTGGAAAGACCAAGGCTTGGTGGGCGACGAAAAACAAAACTTGCTCAGGATCGTTTCATCACCGTTTCGGCAAGAAGAAAGCCTATATCTATGTGTAGAAGGCTACGGAATACTCTTCAAAATGCAGATGGGATCCAAGTTTCCATTGAAACTATCAGACGACGTTTGAGAGAGGTGAATCTAGGTTGTAGACGTTCATTAAGAGGAGTTGCATTAACAAGTGACCATGAGCGTCAAAGACTGGAATGGGCAAGGCAACATATCATTTGGAACGATCAATGGCGTAGTGCCTTGTTCTCTGATGAATCCAGATATGGACGATTTTCAGATTCTCGACGAATAAGGGTATGGATAATCCCATGCATACCCCGTAATCGTCTCTATTTCCAAGAAGTCCATCCATTCCGAGGGGTAGTGTTATGGTATGGGCCGGGATATGTTTCAACGAGCGCACAGATCTACACATTTGTCCTGGGAATATGACCGCCTTACACTATAAGGAGCATGTCATTGACAATGTTTTGCCAAATTTGCACGCTGCTATTGATGAAACTTTTCAATTTCTAGACGATAACGCTAGACCGCACCGTGCAGCCATAGTTGAGAATGCGCGCGAGGAGCTTGGTATTCCACATTTACCAATACCTCCGCACTCACCAGATTTGAATTGCATAGAACATGCATGGAATATAATCCAAAGAAGATTAGATAATCATCAACCTACCCCAGAATCCTTAAATGATCTGAGAGAGCTTCTTCCCTGTTTATGAAACCAAATACCTCCAGAAATATTGAACAACCTCTTGTGTAGTATGCAAAGAAGATGTCAAGCTGTTATTGATGCCCGTGGAGGTCATATATTGTATTGATATTCTTAAAATGCTTGAATTCTCTGGAAATGAAATTTCGTTATTTTACTCGATTTTTCTTAACCACCCTGTATACGATGCAGACCTACAGGCTAAAATTAATTTTATTTTCTGCACCTTAATATGAATTTTCATCACAAAGTCTCATTTAAACATAATTCTTGCAATTTAAGTCAGTATCTCTAACTCATGTGAAGGAGTTTATTTCAGTTGCAAGATTTTTTAATATCCGAGCATAATGTACATCATTTTCTCTAATTGACTAAATATTTATTGAAATAAATGAAATATTTCCATGTAGTATCGTTTAGTGATTTTTTCATTGAAAACTCTTTTGAACCACAAAAAAAAATTAAAACGACGACCTCGAAAAATACCCGAAAGTCTCCTCAAAATGATCGATAAAAGCAAACGCTCCAATGTGAGGAGGTGTAGGTTTTATTGAGGGTCAGCAGGTCAACGCAATGCCTCCAAAAACTTGTATTTCACGAATACGTAACGACGTTCTTCATTAATCAGTCGCATTGCAGACACAACAAAATGGCCGTTCAGGTGACATAAATACTATTTCCGGTATTGGATTTTGCCCGGAAACTAATTGTTTATTCTGGGTATATCGGGTGTTTTCACGCGATCGGACAAATGTTCCACTAGGTTAGGAAACCTTCCTTCGTGATATGGTCTCATCAACTGAATTATGATATTAAATAGGCATCTCCTGAAATCACGTGATTTGATTCGTTAGACTATGATATTTTTTCATTTGATACCTTGATTGAAGGTTCTGAAGTTCCAAATTGAATTTATTGACCTCCCAGTATAGTTACTCCAATTTTTTTCGAAGGAAGCAGAGTAAAAGCAAAAGAAGTGTATAACATCGAAGTTTCTCTTTTATGTAACTGGATACAGTTGAAAGGGAAATCTAGTTGTTCTCTCAAAGCGGCTATACTTCCAGATATCTTCCCCATTATTCCAGAAACTTTTCTCCATCAACTTTTACCGATTTTTTTTTGCACGAGGACACTCACTCCGCGTCAGCCTCAGAAGACGACTTTGTCATCTCTATTCGTCTTAAAAAGCGGTATCAGATGTCGCCGTTGTTATCTCGACAAGAAAAAGTCCTGTTGTTGAAGTCATGTCAAAGGGCAACTATCGACGTGTGCCTGTTTTGACGTGAGGCACCCCTCGGTAAGATTCACTTTTCGTTATGATGTTTTCAGATTTTATCGAAGCGGATTCCACCTAAAACTAATCCATGACTATCGAATTTGAATTGAATTGAATAAATAGAAATTTTGAAATCAGAACCAATAAGAAATACTGAGCAAGAGATTTCTATCTGTATTATTCGAGGATTCAATGAGATAATAGTTCATTCACAGAAAACTGATCATTTCCTTCGATTTCCTTCGAATTACTGTTGAAACTGGATGACCATTTGACAGAATACTCTAATATCATAAGATCCCCCTCCATACTTTTCGAATAATGGAGTTTGTTGCTCAGTTGCTAAGATACTATACCAGTTGCCATGATACAATCTTCGTTGCTGTCACCATGTGCGTTGTTGATGTGACACATTGTTCGTTGCTATGACATCAAGTCAATGAATAAGGTTTTAATTCAGGGATCAGCGTATAGAGTGACATTGACAAAACGACTTAATCTGAATCATCGTAATTATACCCAGGAACATCAATTTGTCATAACTAACACAGATTTCGATGTCACAAGTGGACAATTAGATTCATAGAACAAGTAGAATAGTAATCGGATCATATATGTTACAGGTTTGTAGAAGAAATAATCAAATTGGAAGTTATGCGTTCATCTTAATTTCATTTTAATAAAATATTTATTTTAATAAAATCTCTATTGCTTCAAACTAATGTATTTGAATCATCTAAGATATATATTGGTATATTTTTGCAGCTCTCATAGATTTTTCAGATATCTCTGGACTCTTCACAAGGAAGTGATTACTTGCCCCAAGAATGAACATTCTCCGGGTTATAAATACTGATTTGTTATATTCTCATGTGCATCTCATTCTCTTGATCAATTCATCTCATTTCTCAACTATTCACTTTTCATAACACTTGCTAATTAATGTTCTCTAGTTTCAGATGAATGAAAATCCTCAATAGAACCAAGTGAATTTCTCTGAAGTATTTGAACGATCAAGTAGTTTAAACATTGAACCTGATTGACAGCCTCACTCTCTGCTTCACCTTGAACGGTTTCATTCATCTGAACCACTTAGCAAGTAAGATCTCAAGCCTTCTGCTTTCTCAAAACCAAAAGGTTAGTGGTTTTAATTCATACATAGTACTCCCATGTCATAATCCTCTTTATTTTCAATTTTAACCTCTATTTTTCTGATGAACACTAATCCTGCTTACTAAAAGCAGTTTGTCACTGTAAATGTCGTCTCAATTGATTAATTTAGCATTCTCTTTATAGACCGACGTTATATATTAAAATTATTGGTTTCTCAATCATGATATTCTCACATTGTAATAATCTCAATGAAGAACAGACTTAGACTACAAAGTTTTCAATACACGTATCTCCTCTAAGGCCTGATCTCACTTTTATTACAACTCAGCTTACTCTAATGATTCATTATTCAACCTTCTGTTTTTTTTTTGATGGGATAACGGAGCTCTCACAATCAATTTCGATTGCTTCATCACTGTAAACGTTGAGTTTAATTTTGAATTAATGGAACTATCTCAAAGTCTAAGACTGACTTCATCTGACATCTCTAGATTACCTCTGTTTTCAGTTGAATAATTCACTCTGAGTTTATAGATGACTTTAACATTTGTATTTTTACTGTATGAACTTCATGCGGGTGACTTATTCATTTTATTATTGTGAATGATGTCAATAAATGTTTTTACACCACCATCTCCAACTCAATTATCTGGATACAGTCCTTCACAGTAATTTAACAAAATCAGAACAACCCCGATTTTGAACAAATTCACTCTCTTGTGGAGTTGAGACTCCGAATCGGTCAAAATGGATACTACCTTTTATAAAAATCGATCAAATAGTTCCATTTAGCATCCGCAATTATCAGAACTGGTTCACGGGTGCATGTTAAACCCGCTCGCACAAGCTTTATCAAGTTCATCAATCGATTTAAAAAATAAAAGTCGACACGCTCGCTGTTACCTATAAAGTTTTTGTCCATACTCCAATAACAGTCGATGCAAAATAGTGCACGTGGCCCTTTTATTCCAACGGATATCGGACTTCAATTCAATCATCCACACGAAATTGTAGTCCCGAACATGAAAGAGCCATTTTCAATTACGTTAACCATCAATTAATTCCTGTGAATATGTTTACGGGACTCAATTAGTACACATCAAAGTTATGTCCTCGAACATGTAGGGCGATAAGAATGTGCGTTCTTTCACGTTTTATCGGATAAAAAACACATGCATTGTCAGGGAGAGCACGAGAGGGTCAACTATTGAAAATTCAATAAGTTGCCTACTATTTTGATGATATCCTACTTCACCCCACAACAACTTTGAGCAAGCTTGCCATAAGGGGAGATTGGAAATCTACAGGTACCTCCTACTGCTCGCACGCAGTCATCACCTTGTCGTGTTGTGCTAGCTTGAGTAGTTGGGATGAATCCTGAGAACCATCTTTTTAGGACTAACAACAAAACCAAGAATGACGAGACCTCTAACACTATGTCTCCTTAACAAAATAGGTTGTATCAATTTTATCTGGGATATAAGCGATAACTGGATAATCAAAAGACAAGCCACCACTCCAAATTCCCTGAATGAGATTACAAATGTATATGTATGAAGTTATAAAAGTCATTGGTCAGGTATGTTCATGAGTAAACTGATATATAGAAACATGTGTCATGCGATATGTACCGATTTATAACAGTTATAAATCAGTTATCTTTTGAGCACTTTATGCGAATGGAAAGTTCACCGGCTCGAGTGTTAAATTTATACTCCAAAACTAATTATTTAACGGGTATCAAATAGTGACACGTAATAGAATATGTGTAGGTATGATGTAACATGTCCGATCAAGTTTCAATTCCTCACACAATTGGTTAACATAAAAATAGTTCATTTCACGTCGAAACAGGGTCAGGTCAATCTTCTTCTTGCAATGGTAATTGTGATTACTTCTTTTTTTTAATCTCTACAACCCACAGTGTGTTCTAAATAAAAAATTTTTTCTTTGAATTGAGATAAATATTTCACGATACTTGCCTTCTTGCCTGAGTACTGTATTATTTGTCATTCTAGCAGTCCAGTGTGCTTTCTATATTCTGCTGTACGCCCACATCTCGAACGGTTCAAGTTTGTTCATTGTATTCGTTTTCAAGATCCGCCCTTCTACTCTACTCTTTGATCAGGGTAATGTAGCTCAGTCGAACTTCTCTCAGTTCACTTCTGACCATAGGTATGCTCAGAATGCAGGTCATGCTATATCAGACTCTTGGGACAGAAGGGAAATCAAACTATCTTCAGTGAAGAACAGTTCCATCATCAACAAGTGTCGAAAGTATATTGGATCGTTTCATCACCGTTTCGGCGAGAAGAAAGCCTACATATACGTGTAGAATGCTACGGAATACTGTTCAAAATGCAGATGGGGTCCAAGGTTCCATCGAAACCATCAGACGACGTTCGAGAGAGGTGAATCTAGGTTCTAGACGTCCATTAAGAGGAGTTCCATTAACACGTGATCATAAGCGTCAAAGACTGGAATGGGCAAGGCAACATATCAATTGGAGCGATCAATGGCGTAGTGTCCTTTTCACTGGTGAATCCAGATATTGACGATTTTCAGATTCTCGAAGAATAAGGGTATGGACAATCCCACGCATACAACGTAATCGTCGCTATGTCCAAGAAGTCCATCCATTCCGAGGGGGCAGTGTTATGGTATGGGCCAGGATATGTTTCAACGGGCGCTAAGATCTACACATTTGTCCTGGGAATATAACCGCCTTACACTATAGGGAGCATGTCACTAACGATGTTTTGCCAAATTTTCACGCTGCTATGGGTGAAACTTTTCAATTTCTAGATGATAACACTAGACCGCACCGGGCAGCCATAGTTGAGAATGCTCGCGAGGAGCTCGGTATTTCACATTTACCAATACCTCCGCACTTACCAGATTTGAATTGCATAGAACATGCATGGGATATGCTCCAAAGAAGATTAGATAATCATCAACCTACCCCAGAATCCTTAAGTGATCTAAGAGAGCTTTTGGCCCGTTTATGGAACCAAAATCCTCAAGAAATGTTCAACAACCTCTTGTGTAGTATGCAAAAAAGATGTCAAACTGTTATTGATGCCCGTGGAGTCCATACATTGTATTGATAGTCTTTAAATGCTTGAATTCTCTGGGAATGAAATTTCGTTATTTCACTCGATTCTTCTAAACCACCCTGTATACGCAGCGGACCTACAGGCTAAAATTAATTTTATTTCCCGCAACTTAAAATCATATCAATATGAATTTTCATCACAAAGTCTCATTTAAACTATATTTTTTTGCAATTTATGTCAATATCTCTAACTCATGTGGAGCAGTTTAGTTGGATTCGCCAATGGTTGATTTACTGGAGCAAGATCAGAATTACAAAATGCATCATTGGAATCGTGCTCGAAATGATGTTTGTTGAGTAATTTTCAGAATAAATGAATCGTTGGGAAGAGAATCTCAAATTTTCCATTTCATTGAGCACAAATGTTTTGTAGACAGTAAAAGAATTATTTTGACTGTCCGATCTATAACGTCATGCTATACTTGAAGTGGATGAGCTATAGTATTGTTATACTTATAAGAAGCTATCTATTGAAATTTTGTCTGGGATGTCTTTGAATTTTCCTGAAAACTTAATTTGGGTTTTCGCTCCCAGTCTCTGAAACAAGAAACAATTACCTAGAACATTTTTTTGAATAATATTAAAAAGGCTCCTGCGTAAAAATTTGAGCACTAAAATTCTAATGACTAATCCTGATGGTTATAAAAGAAAAATTAAGGAGTCAGCTTGTATTTTGTTGGATGAGTCTAATAATCTCGCCAATTGTTCAGTAGGAATAGATCGAATTTGGATGGATTTATTGAAAAAAGAACTGGTTTCAGGGAATTTTGAAATAAAAAAACATCTAGTAATCAATATTAATCTATGTTAATAATATATTGACAAATTTCAATCAAAAAATATTGTTACGATTCAACGAAGTTGAATGAAAACTAGTAATTGTCTGACGAAGGAGTCTGATTCAGACATTACGATCAAGAGTTCAAAGTGTTTTCTCTTTTTTCATTGTTAAGCAATAATTTCTTCTCGTATAGCTTTGGCACCTGACAAATTAGTGCTCAAATTTTTACGCAGGGGCCTTTCTTATATTATTCCAAAAAATTTTCGAAGTGTTTCTTGTTTCAGAAACTGGGAGAGAAAACCCAATTTAAGTTTTCAGGAGAATTATAAGAAGCTTAAGTTCGTATGCTACTTGTATTCAAAAAAACCTTTTCCTCACCTCCCTATATTCTTCTATACCACAGTGAATCGAATTCTTATCAGCAAGATCTTGAAACACCAATAACTCCACCGTTGGGCACCCGATAGTTAATACCCGACCTCCAGTCTTAGGCACGCAGATGAAAACACCATCCACACGATCACAGTTCGACACGAAAGTGATGCAAAAACACGTGCAACCACTCGACTCGAGTATCCTGTTTGTACGTGTGTGTTTCTCGCGAAAAGAGCCCTTTCTGTGGCGATTTCCCCCAAGGAATCGATATGTAAATGCGAAGGTGTACGGGGAAAACCCCGTCATCCCACTAATAACAGAGAATTAGGCAGTCCACTACCCAGATCGTCCGAGATAGGGATGGAAATGCATAGGCGGCATTGCTGAGAGGGCCGAACAGGCACTCGAGTGGAGGGGAGCCGTGCTTTCTTGTTGCCACAGGTTCTGGCCGAGCATTTCTCTTGATTGGATCGTCGAAGCTGTTCTTCAAGGAGATTTTCCTATATTTTTCTCATGTTGATAGTTGTAGTTTAAAAGGGGTTACAGTCCACTGCGACCTTATGGTCTATTGACAAAGCTGACAAAGCTTTACAGCTCGCCTTCCAGTCCCAGAGATCTTATGAAATCCAATATCTCGAAAGGCTTCAGTGAGACTTATTCCTCACTCCTACAGGTCTCTTGACCAAAGCATTGTTTCCTTTGGCTTGCAATGCCGAAGCGTTCTGTGATTAGGTGACTAGGAGTTTCTTCCTCCTCCCCACAGAATCTACACTCGTCAGTGTCCGATACGCCCATTCTCAGCAATTGCTTTCTGAGGCGACAATGCCCTGTAAGAAAGCCAGTGAGGAGGTGTAGTTGGTTTTTACTGAGATCCAAATATCTTGTGGATCTTGCATTTTCAAAATTCCGAACAAAATTCCCCAGTAATCCAACCCTGGGAGATTCTGCCAGAGTGTTTCTCTTTCAGTTTTCATCTTCTCCAGAAACTCTTTCTCATAGGTACATTTTCCTATACCACAGAAAGGTTCTGGGCCAGAGAGTGGTTTCCGAGCACCCTCTCTGGCAAGTTTGTTGGCCTCTTCGTTACCTATGATTCCCGAATGACCAGGAACCCAGATCAAAGAGAACTCATTTTTCTTGCCTACCTCATTGAGTTTGCTCCGGCATTCCCATGTTGACTTTGAGTCGATGACATAAGAGTTCAGTGTTTTAATAGCAGCTTGACTATCTGAGTGAATAGCTATTTCGCAATGCTGATAGTTTCTCTCTAAATTTATATCTAGACATCTTTCGATTGCTAATATTTCTGCTTGAAGAACACTCACACAGGACCTAACGATAGTGCACACTTGGCTTTGGCCCCGTGAACCCCAGCGGCAGCTCCCGTGTTGGTTTTAGAACCATCTGTATACCATTTAACAGTATTTTCTTTGAAATTTTGGTCGGTGTATTCCCGCTCCCATTCTTTTTTTTTTGCACAGCATCGTACTGAAGTTTTTCTCAGTACTTACTTTCTTGACCATTACATCACTAGGAAGGTTCGCAGATGAGATGTAGTTACTCAGAGAGCACCAGACTCTCTGACACCTAATTCTCGCATTACCTGTGCCGTCTGTAGATATTCTGACGATGGCTTCATGGGCCATCCTGTCAATCTCCAGATGTAGGGGTGTGAGATCTGTTAGGATCTCAAGTGCTCTGGTTGGGCACGTTCTCATGGCCTCCGTGATGTCATGTTGATAACTCTAGAATCTTCTGCAATTTTTATGGTTTCGAAAAAAGGTTAGTAAAGGTTGTATCAGGAGAATTTTCAGATGATTATTGTTCATATTGAACAAACATTCACAAGAAAAACTTTGGGATGTGCGTGAACAAATGTATTAATATTTGAAAATACATATAAATTTTCATGGAAATGCATGGGCACCACACTGTTTGGATATATGGAACAAGGGACTCTTGAAATGAAAGCAAGTCTCCTTTGGAGTTCATTAGAACCAACAAGATTCTCGTTGAACAAGAAACGGTGGTCATTACTGTTCTCAATCAAACAGAGATGGCCCTGGCTTGGAGAAGGCAGACAGGTCAACGATGTTTACTCGATGACGGCAGTAAAAAAAGAGGGTCCAAGGGATGTGTTCATTCTGAATGTATAGAATACGTATTCGCTAATGAACTGCTAAACATGGGTTAGGGATTTTGACTCAAATTGCAAAAAAATATAGTTTAAATGAGATTCTTAGATGAAAATCCATTTTGATATAATTTCAAGTTGCAGGAAATAAAATTAATTTTAGCCTGTAGTTCCGCAGCGTATGCAGAGTAGGAAATACAATCAAGTTAAATAACGAAATTTTATTCCCAGAGAATTCAAGCATTTCGAGACTATCAATACAATGTATGGCTTCCACTGGCATCCATAACAGCTTGACATCTTCTTTGCATACTACACACGAGGTTGTTGAACATTTCGTGAGGAATTTGGTTCCATAAACAGGGCAGAAACTCTCTCAGATCATTTGAGGATTCTGGGGTCGGTTGACGATTATCTTATCTTCTTTGGAGCATATCCCATGCATGTTCAAATCTGGTGAGTGCGGAGGGAATGGTAAATGTGGAATACCAAGCTCCTCGCTCGCTTTCTCAACTATGGGTGCACGGTGCGGTCTAGCGTTATCGTCTAGAAATTGAAAATTTTCACCAACAGCAGCGTGAAAATTTGGCAAAGCATTGACAATGACATGCTCTCTGTAGTATAAGGCGGTCATATTCCCAGGACAAATGTGTAGATCTGTGCGCTCGTTGAAAAATATCCCGGCCCATACCATAACACTACCCCCTCGGAATAGATGGTCTTCTTGGACATAGCGAAGATTACGGGGTATGCGTGGGATTGTCCATACCCTCATTCTTCGAGAATCTGAAAATCGTCCATATCTGGATTCATCAGTGAAAATGACACTACGTCATTGATCGATCCAATGGATATGTTTCCTTGCCCATTCCAGTCTTTGACGCTTATTGTCACGTGTTAATGGAACCTCGTCTAAATGGACGTCTAGAACCTAGATTCACCTCTCTCAAACGTCGTCTGATGTTTATGATGGAAACTTAGACCCCATCTGCATTCCGATAGTCCTATTAGCATCAGCGTTTGAATTTACGTCTTGGCATTTTCTGAAAAATCGTTTCAAATCGAAGCCGTTGATAAACTTACTCAATTTCAAAATAAGAACATGAAGCATATGCAAAGAACCAAACTTCAGAAAAAAGGCGACCAGATTGACGAAATGTCTCATTCTGATTGTTATTGGATCGGTTCAAGTTGTTATTGAGTTTCAAATAACTTTACAGCAATTTTCTCGAAGATTACATACTTTTCAAAACGATTGAATACGATATCCCTAACACTTGTGGAGTAGTATATTTCCAGATGTCCATCAAGTGACACGATCAGTAAGAATTATTTGTTTTATTCATGACTGCATCCCCGATCTGCATCTCTCCTGAATTTGATGTTGTTTTTGGTAATTGACAAGTATTCATTGCCAATACCTACCTTAGGGTCAGTTTTGCAAACTTGAAAACGGAGTCCAGTCTCATCGATGATTCCAAATGCTTCAAACAAAAATAACGACGTAGCGAAAAATCCAATCAATCCTAGAAGAATCCGAACCGTTTTGTGAATTTTCAATCAGAGTTGGCGCCTGCAAATGTCTAATTTCGTTTCGAATGAAATCCGTGACTTTCGCGTATCGGATTAAGCTTTAACACGTTCCAAACAGGCCATCATTCAGTTCGTTCACACCATTCCGGATGCCGTCCTGCACTGAGTGGATTGGATTCGGACGGAACCCATTGTGTTTTCCTCTTTTATTCCAACGTCGTCACTTTATTGCAACTTCTTCGCAACCCTGTGAATGCGGTAGTCCGCGATAAAAATGCCATGTAGACGATTCTTAATACTCCGAAGCTTTATTATATCCATGTATCTTTTTATTGTTTCTATAGAGATAAGTCACGAAAATGTTACTTTCAGAGAGACTTTTGTAGAGGAGTCTTAAAGAGATAAAATTAAATTTCACTTTTTCACGGAAGCAAGAAAATTATAAAAGTTGTACTTTGCGCAATAATAACCGAAATAACAGAGGTAGAAATAAAAGCAGACTTAGCTGCGCCGATCAAAATTAACAGGAAAAAGCGAATACCAGCTCCTCTGATGATTGTCATTGTCCAAATTGACAGCGCATATAAAGCAATTTTCAAAGAAATTTTGATTCAACTGCGGATTCTCATTAGAAGTGGAATCTCTGAGGTTGAGAAACGCGATCAAACAATGCCGTTGATGCCAATTACTCAGACATTCACAGAAAAACTGTCATATTATGAAATGTGGCGAAGAACATATGACGGTGGAATGTAAAAAACCGGTCTCATTAGCTCCCAAATGCTAAAACTGAGGAAGTAACCATTTTTCCACCTTCATAAAGTGCAAACGAACCGAATAACCTGTGTAGCTGAGAGGAAAATACACTGCGCAAAAAAATTGACGCACATTATGGAAATCTCAAATTAATTCTACGACTAAAGGTGTTCTCAATGATAATTATTTTCATCAGAATTATGAATGCATATGTTATCCACTTTCAACGTTTTTCTTCAATACAGATGTTTTTCCCCAGCAGGAATAGAAAAAGATGATATTATCAGATTTTGAATGTATTGGCTCCATTCTAAAATCAGTTGTTTTCGAACAATTCCAGTGATCAATAGTTTTTTTTTTTTCGTTTGATTTTCTACACCCGATCGCTATGCAACGCGAAACACCCAATGTGACTCAAGAGGAATGTGCCCAAGCGGTAGTTTTGCGAGAAGAAGGGTGAGCATACACAAGAATTGCAGAAAGGTTTGGAGTTTCCCATACAAGTTTGTCCAGAATGTTGTAGCGATTCAAGGAGACAGGTATGAATGTACGAAGACCAGGACAGGGTAGACCACGGGTAACAACTGCCATTCAAGAACGTTACTTGAGAGTTTCTTCGTTGAGACAACGGTTTGCAACCGCTCGCCTCCTTCAAAATCAGCTTGAGGAAACTCATGGGGTGCAAATTAGCACTCAGATAATAAGAAATCGCCTCGGAGAATATGATTTAAGGCCTCGTGTCGCGGCAAGAGGCCCAGCTCTTACCCCAGCCCTTCCAAAGTCACGTTTGGATTTTGCGAGAGAGCATATCCATTGGGAAGAGGCCGATTGGGAAACAGTTCTTTTCACGGATGAGTCTAGATTCTGCCTCTACCATTGTGATCGACGTTCCCTTGTATACAGACGTCCACATGAAAGATATGCTCAGTGCAATTTCCTGAATACTATACTGGTTTCGGGGAGGATCGATTATGGTATGGGGTGGAATATCTTTGACTGCTCGCACTGACCAAGTGGTCGTTGCTTATGGAGCTATGAATGCTGATAAGTATATAAGGAACATTCTTGAAGAGCTTGTAGTGCCATTTGCCCAATACAACGGTGAAAATTTCATTTTTATGGACGATAATGCCAGACCCCATCGTGCGCGCATCGTTCAGGAGGAGCTTGAAGAGGTTGAAGTCTCTCGAATGGAATGGCTAGCAAGAAGTCCAGATCTCAATCCGATTGAGCAGGTTTGGGACAACCTCAATAGAAGGCTGAGAAGTTCAGAAAATCATCAAGCTACTCTTAATGACTTAGGAATCCAACTCGGGCAAATCTGGGAAGGATTAGATCAGAACATTTTGAGTATAAACCGTCGTTGCCGAGTTGGAAATATCAAATCACTTATCAGCCTTTCAGTATTTTGAAAATTTTTCATTCCTCTTCTTCCATATGAGATTCGGTGAAATCCTGAATTTTTCTTCCAGTTAACGTGTCATGTTTCGTTCAAAACCTTCCCGAGAGAACATAAAAAAATAAGTTATAAAGTCAATATAGAGGCAATGAAGAACGCAAGAGATGAACTTTAGATGATTGAATCTTTTATTGAAACAGTTTGCCTCACTTATAGAAAGAAGGACGCTTGATTTCTGAGAAACAAATGTATTTATGCGAAAGAATAAAGGAGAGCAAATTAAATCAATAGAACGCTTCAGACCTGAAGCTTCATGATGCTCTTGATAGATAGGGCAACACGAGCCATAACCACGTGAAGCCATTAAAACATATTGTCAATCAATCAGTTATCCCTCAGAAGCCAATCCACGGATATTGAGCCATGAATAAAAATATAAAACGCTCGAAAACATCGGATGCTGGCTCTATCAGGTCTTTTCACGTGTTAAACGTAAAAACTCCTATAAACAATTTTATCGGTCTAACATTAACAAGCGGTTCGTAAACTGCCGTCATTCAAAATAAGATGATTATTTACCTGTTAAGCTGAATTACTGCCAGGCGACGAGTCAGCCAATCTCTCAGTTTTACGCCCATCCACTCTGACGTCTTTGTCGTTCGAGAATTTATACCGTGGAATTAAGTCTCCTCTCCGATATTGACAGCAAAGATTATAGAGTATAAAGATGGGAAACGAAGCGACTGCAGTGATGTGAGCGACATCTGTAGTTTCAAAAGTAAACGAGTTATGGTTAAAATATTTAATTAGGGTCCATTTGGCAAGGTTATATAGAGATTATTAGTAGGCTCTTGTCAATTTTGAAAGAAATACATAAATATTTTTGCTGAATGATTGTATTTTCTCGTAACGCGTATTTTACACTGAAATAATTCGAAATCTACAAGAGTAGCACCTAGCTCACTCTATAATATTTGCTTGTGTGTTTTTCTGTTATAAATTTCGTGTTTAACACTGGCCAACATTCAAAATGCATGGTGATTAATTGCAGAAGTAATAGAAAAAACTATTCATTCTTTTCATTACCAAAGAGAATGGAAATGTAAGTTTTGAAACTCGGATCATGTAACTGCCTTGTTCATTGCTTTTTATTTTCAGTGCTGTCAAATGGATAGAGTTTTCGGGGCAAAAATATATTGTTTTTGATAACGTATAAATAACTCTAGCTGAGCTGACTTACAGGTCTTGTAGTACATCTCTGATATTTTTGTTTATTATTGTTCAAACATTCTGTAATTAATATACAGTGAACTCTGGTTAAGTCGAACTCCTAGGGACCAAAAGAAGTGTTCGACTTATCTATTGTTCGGCACACCAAACATTCGAGTTATTGAAGTGAAACTTTACTTCATTGAGAGAAAAATTCACGTGTGGTGATTTGTTTGCGAACCGAATCTTCTTCGGTCTCATTCATTAGATCAAAAAGTTCCATTCATGGAGGCAATGGTGGTTAGAAGAACGACTTATAGAGATGGAGGTTATTTTGACGACCCTTCCAGCAGTTTGACTCATCTACTAGACCCTCTAGACTCATTGGGGTGAAAATGCACTGGGTAAGATATGTATGAATAGGGTCCAGAACAAGTGTTCGACTTATCGATGTTCGATTTATCGAGAGTTCACTGTATGAATAAGTTCTTGAAATTGTTATAATAATCCTCTAATATGTGAACAAATTTTTGAAATGTTCTCAATTTCATAATTATTGAATTGTTGTTGATTTTACACAATATTTCAAATAAAAACATAAAGAATTCAGAAGCGTATTTCATTTGATTCAAAACAATGTGTAGATTGAAAATATCATCAGAATCAAAAAGCGGAGTCAGCTTTTGTTTTGTCGATCAGGATGTTTCTTCGAAAGCTCAACAAAGAATACTCAATTTGATGGAAATTTATGAGAAGTATATTCTGAATTTCGCGCCTATTAAAATAGTTTTCTGTAGTGAATGATGTTTTCAGCGCCATCTAGGTGTCAAAAGTAAGAAACTAGCCAAATATCGTAGTCGGATTTTAGTAGCACAAATATAAAGGCGTTTCCTCTCTTTCTAACTCTATAATCTTTGATGTGATCGTTTATGAGAAAGGGTTATTGAGTCCCTTCATTGATTAGAAAAAAAAAATTGATTGGGATTTTGATAATGTCGCAAACTGAGCTGAATCAGCAAAGGAACCTATTATTCCGATTCACAATGACCATCGACTTTTCCCGGGCAAGATCCTAAATAACTTCACGTCAAGCTTACGCATGTTTATGAGTCCAACATAAAGACCGAAGAAATAAATCTTCTTATCTCCACAATGTTTCGATTAGACGATAATTGGTCAGTCTGCATTAGATATGCAAATAACCTACGAATTTATCGAGCCTGACTAGCGATCGACCATAAAAGTCGGAAGGAAGTCTGTCGTGATCACTGCTATCCACCGCTCACCACGGTATAATTTCCCGTCCTTTGTCTTCCGTAGGCCACGGACGAACGCCGTGAAACTTCTGTGACCGGGCGGCGTTCCGAAAATCCGCATACCCGCCGATCATCGAATAATCGAGGCGAGGAGAACAACCGTTTTGAAAAATAGACTGGCGTCAAGTGATGCTGCCAAACGAGCCATCACAATGAGTGATTAGTTATGTGAAAATAAAAATGAACTCATCATGCCGCTTGACTTATTTATAAATGTTTACGTTCAGGGGAATGGCCGCAGTGAAAGAAACGCTTTCGCTCGGTCTCCGATATGTCACAACCGAAGATTGGTTAATTTGATGCGAATTGGGTTGATCGAGGTGTTGGAGTGAAGATGGATGAAGACGGAGCCATTAAATCTGATTTAGTAGACTATAAAAACTATTTTCGGAAGTCTTCAAAGCTTTAGTTAAGTTCAGAAGATGATATTTGCAGGTTCCTGGAGATTTGACCAGATGGAGGCACCTCAGAAACATGTCTTAGACACTGACACTGGCATTTAAGCAAGAAGTGGTATATTTCTCGATTCTAAGCTTCTGATATTCTCCCTACAAATGATCTATAAACCAAGCAAATAAGACTTTTGTCTGGAAATGATTGGTGGAGTCTGGAAACTGTTTTAATCAATTATTATTATTTAGGCTTCTGATAAGTGTACTTTGAGTTTTGCCCCAATTTCCCAGTGGAGCGTATGTCGTGACGTTTGGAAAACCTCGAAATTTTCGGACTATTTAAGGTTTTTCTCGAATAGCTCCTAAATTAAGCACATATTCAAAAACATTGTTGTATTCAAAAGTGTTCCGCATTAAATTCTGCTTCTAAAAAGTATTACGATATTATATTTTGAACAAGAAGTTTCATAGAAATCATACATCGAAATATAGCAAATTTTTAGACCTTTCGAAAAAACACATTTTTTCATTATAAAACATATAGTATCTTTGAAACTACGAGTGTTAGAATAAACTGTTATTAAATGAGAGTTGTAGACCATCAAATTGTGATAAATACGTAACCCGCCCCCTTCACAATGTAAAATCGCACTGGAGATCATCCTATTGAGGATGCTGATCATTTAATCGTAGCTAGTGCTGGTGAAGTTGCTCAACAGTCCCATGAGTGTGTGGTTATTGTTGAGGAGTACACTGCCCTTCTTGTAATTTCGACTGCTCCAGCCCCTATGTGCATCAAAATTTTTTAACTAAAGCCTGGCAAAGGCAAGCAAGACGATAAATTGTCTCTTCTTCCTTGCACTACGAGTTATTCTCTGTTTTGAAAACGAACATATTTTTCCCTCATGTTTTTAGATTCTTGGTGAAGGACAACTGGAATTCCTGAGGACGTTGAAAATCAACTAAATCAATTATAATAACAAATGTGGGAATCATAAACTAATAACTAACAATACAACTCATTGCTAAGAACAATAAATTACATATTACATACGTCCTTAGCGAGTGTTGTTTAGGTGCTGCTTCAGTTGGAGGCACAGAGGCAAGATTAAATGAGGTTTTGGTTAACAATTTTTCAAACATCTTGTACCACAACACATTCAATTGCTTGAAATAATTTTTATAAAGGGCTGCCATGCATTTCTTTCCTGCCTCGACGACCTTATCGGCAGAAGCATTAGATTTTCTAAACAATTCTGCTGCTTTCAGCAGGTTTGTGTTGATTTCAGACGTCTTTAGGAATTTCATTTTTTCTTCACCGAAAGAAATGATGTAGTGTCGCACCCATTAAAAACATGAAGGAATAATATGTTGTTTTTCGAAACAGATCAACACTTGTTGTGCAAGGGAGAAAAGATAACATGGTCTTGCTTACCTTTACCAGGCCCTAGTAAAAAATATTTGGTACACATAAAGGCTTGAACAATCAAAATTATAAGAAGCTCAGTGTCCTCCCCAACATTATCCATGAACCCATGAGACTGCTGAGCAAATTCAATAGCACTAGCTAGGATGAAATGATCAGCATCCTCAGCAGGATGAGCTATTGCGCGATTTAACATTGTGGTTTGGAGGAATGGGGTTACGTTTTTATCACAATATGATGGTCTACAACTCTTATTCTATGACATTTCGTTCTAAAGTTCGTAGTTTCAAAGGTATTTTACGTTTCATAGTGAAAAAATGTGTTTGAAAATTTGCCATATTTGGAAGTATGATTTCTTTAAAACTACTTGTTCAAAATATATTGTCGTAATACTTTCTAGACGCAATGTTTAACGCTTAACACTTTTGAATATTATAATGTTTTCGATAAAGTGCTCAGTTTAGGAACTATTCGAGAAAAACCTAAAATAGTTCGAAAAATTCGAGGTTTTTGGAACGTCACGACATATGCTCCACTGGTAAATTAGGGCAAAGTTCAAAATACTCTTATTGGAGACCTAAAAGAATTATTAAAACAGGCACACCATTTTTTGAAGCTAATTTGCTTGACCTACTAATCATCTCAAGGAAATTTTATTCTCGTTTGTTAATCTTCAGTTTGGTTCTCGTAGTTGATCAGAAAAAATGTATGTAGCTTAGATTGATTCGAAAAAATATACTTATTTTGTTTTCACGAAACCTCCCCCTTATTATCTTCAGGGTATCGAAAAAAGACCTCTGTGAAAAGATCAGCTTCAAATAATAATATTTAGAGGTCGCTCATCAATTATTTCTATTTTCCCTACTAATAGCAGGGAAAAAATTTCTTTTTTCAATAAAAAATTCCTAGGGCACAAACCAATAGACGGATTTCATTGTGTGATACATTTTCGACTAGGCAATCAGATACTCTACAAAAATGTCTGTTACAATATTTCGATAAAACGGCCCGTTCAAAAGTTACTCGATTCGATTCTAATATTGGGGTATTTTTGAAGAAAAAAATTATTCAAAAAAATTGACTTTGTTTTCACGAAACTAGACCTCTAATTATCTTCAGGGTATCGTAAAAAGGCTTCTGTGAAAATTTTAGCTTCGAATATTAATATACAGAGGTCGCTCATCTATGATTTCTATTTTCGCTGCTGATGGCAGGAAAAGAATTTCTTTTTTCAATAAAAAGTTTTTTGTTCACGAACCAATTGACGGAAGCCACTGTGTGATACATTTTCGTGTAGGGAACCAGATACTCTACGAAAATGTTGCATACGAAATTTCGATGAAACCACTCGTTCAAAAGTTATTCAAACTTGTTCTTAAAAAATACCTCAATATAAGGTAAAAATAAAGAGGTATTTGTGAAGAAAAATAACCTATGAACGAGCGGTTTTGTCGGAATATCGTATGAGACATTCTTGTAGAGTATCTAGTTTCCTAGACGAGAATGTATCACACAGTGAAATCCGCCAATTGGTTCGTGAATGAAAACTTTTTACTGAAAAAAGAAAATTTTTTCCTGCTATCAGCAGCGAAAATAGATATCATCGATGAGTGACCCCTGAATATTAATATTCAAAGCTCATATTTTCACAGAGGCCTTTCTCCAATAGCCTGAAGATAATTAGAAGTCAAGTTTGGTGAAAACAAACAAAGTCGATTTTTTTTATAATTTTTTTCTTCAAGAATACCTCAATATTAGCATATCGAATCGAATAACTTTTGAACGGGCCGTTTTATCGAAATATCCTAAGGGACATTTTTGTAGAGTATCTAATTGCCTACCCGAAAATGTATTACACAATGAAATCCGTCTATTGGTTTGTGCACTAAGAATTTTTTATTGAAAAAAGAAATTTTTTCCCTGCTATTAGTAAGAAAAATAGAAAAAATCGATGAGCGACCTCTAAATATCAATATTTAAAGGTGATATTTTCACAGAGGTCTTTTTTCGGTACCCTGAAGATAATAAGGCGGGGGTTTCGCGAAAACAAAAAAAATCCATTTTTTTGAAACAGTCTAAGTACATAGACTACTGTCGAATCCAGTCTCTTCCTGAAGACGACCGCTCCTCCAAGGCGTGTAATGACCACAGCAATCGATTCGCGGGGTTGAAGGCGCCCCCTAATAACTCCAAATTGGGGTTGCGGAAGGCCAACTCTGCGGGGAGAACCGAGCATACGAAGGGGCACTTCCTGGTATCTTGCCAAACACGTCGAATGGGACGTTTATCGTCGAAAGGATTAGGGTTGGAGAGATGTGTCGCCACCTTGGGGTCGACTTGGGGGTACATTGTAAATTAACTGGGGGAAAGAGGAGGTGAAGGCTGTTTCAGCATATATTTCCTGTGGGGGGATGAGAGGTGGAAAAAGATTGGGGGTCTTCTGCTACGTCTTGTTGGAGGTGGAATGTGGTCAGTCGAAGCTTTAATTGGACCAAATTTGACTCTGTCATATTCCTTACTATGTGTTAGTCTTCATGGGAGTGGAAAAATTAAATTTTTTTAATAAGACCTTTAGTCATTTTAAGCTTAAAGAAATGCCTTAACGTCTTTTTTCCAAAATTAAATTATTCCAGTCCCACGAAAATGAATACATACTTTTATTCGACATCTTAATATATAAAACTAAGTCGGTCATATTGTTGGTTATTCCATTTATAACTCAAGATTGGATGAACTGTTTGTTATGAAAGATTTTTTGTTGGATTCTTCTACGGCGAGGTTAACTTAAAATACCATAAAACCCTGAAAAATTTGATGAAATGGAAAAAAAATAGGAAATAATTTTCTTTCTTGCGAATAACGCCAGTAGGTGTCGCTACGGTTAATAGCGTTTTCGTGGAAGTATTAAATTTGATATTAATTCGGTTAACTAAATTTTCTGATAATATTAACGCATCTGAGTCCATGTGTTATTACACATTTCTTTCTTCCGAACTCTACACGAAATTTTATGACGAAATGTTTTGAACAAATCTCCATGCTACTATTATATATGTAAACAATTACTGTGTATTTTGAGTTGCCTATAAACGCGTTTTGGGGGCGCATTGATTCTTTGGTCTTCCGACAACCATTACCGGTATTTCCAAAATCGACGGCTGCCGATGAGTAAATGCTTGCCTAAAATCATCAACTTCAAATTAGGCTAGGTAGTAAAGCTCTCAATTCAGTTGATTGCGGTTGGAATAGTACCAATAGATATTTGCAGCCCACAAAAATGCAAAAACACCTGCACCACAAAAATTGTTGAAAAAGATTTTTTGTAACTGCAAAAAAAGATGCAATGCGTTATGCACCTGCAGAAAACTGAGTCTTTTTTGTAACGCTACATGTGGGGAATATGCAGGTGTTAATTGCCAAAACAGTTGTCCAATCTTTGGCAAAGATGAAGAAATAAAATTGAAAGTGGCGACAGACACTCAGAATCAGACAGAAAAAGTATTAATTTCACGTGAATAAAGTGATGAATAAATGGAATGTTCAAATGATATTTTCATTTTGTTATTTTGAACAGATAGGGGTTGCTTTTAGGGGTTGAAAAATAAAAATAACTAAAACTAACATTGATCCAGAATACTGTTATAAAATTGAATGAAAATTAATTAATTATATTAATAAAGACCCATTTTTTCATATTTTATGCTGAAAGGGGGTGGTTTATACGGTCTCGAAGTATATAAAGACCTTCACTAAACTTCATAAAACTCTACTGAGGCCCAAAAATTACTTTGATTTACGTTAGAACAAGTTTCTTTTAATTTTGGCTAAAGGGGTTCTTTTCACCCCTAAAAAATAATAAGCATAAATGGCATTCTATCAAAATCGAAGCATCGCGATAGAATTCGGAGGTAATGCCTAATTTTCGCCCTCATTTTCTGGACTAATTGTACAGGACAATTTTATGTCCACTTTCAAGGTATTATTTCATAATAGTTTATTATAATATTTAAGTTGCCTTTTTATTTATCGACATTTTTCATATACTTCTTGAATTGGTTCATTTAGTATTGGTAATATCAGAATAACTCTACAATTGGGATCGCGCAGGTGTTTGTTCAAACACGACAATTTCCTTACATCTTCATATATAGCGTGTTTGTTGATGTGTGATGGAAACTTCAATTTCTTTTCGAGACTGTGAAGACCTGTTCTCCTAGAAAGAAATGAAAAAATTTAAAATTTTTTGATGAATAGTTTAAGGCTTTCACGACCGGATAAAATGATCAAAGATCTGTGAGCCTATGAACTCATTTGGATGATTATTTTCTTGAATTTTTCTATGTCTCGAAAATTCTTGATATGGTAGGAAGAATCATAATTGCTATCCTTGCTTATTTCAAGTGAAGACACGATCTTACGCAAATTATGAATAAATTCCGCAGCTACCTCAAAACTCTAATTGAGTTTCCTCCCGTAGGGTGCTGGTCGAAACTTGAACTATTGTCGATGCAAATTGGATGCATGCAATTAAGAGCCATCTTCAACATCTTAGCATACCATCGCTGAATGTAATTTCGAGAATGAACAATCTGCTGTCAGCGGTAATTCACCAAATGGGGAAGAGGGAAACTGAGTTAGCCCGAGACAGGAAAGATAAGATGACTGGAATTCCAACTTATTGAGCACTAACCAAGACGCTGTTCGTTGAGGACTTCATCAAACCTCCAGCTAAGACAGCGGTTACAACCGAATAGATAGAGATAATCCATGTAGGGAGTATCTTTAAAGGAGAATATGCTCTGGAAAATTTTAGGAGATTTCAGATTGAATCATTCTTGTTTTAGTGAAATACGTTTTCCAAAAAATTATATATTATACTACTGATGACTAAAACTACTCCACAAGATTTAGGGATATCGTATTCAATCGTTTTGAAAAGTATGTAATCTTCGAGAAAAGCGCTGTAATAGTATATTCTAAAACGAGTTGCAGAATGAGCTCCTATTCCAACACGAATGCGAAATTCGAGAGCATGAGTGTTGGAATTGCCTTCTGCAACGAGTATTAGACGATTTTTTCTCTATTTCAGTCAAGTTTCGTGAAATACTCTCGAAATTCAAATGAAAATTCAGATTAGTGACTTTTGTATTGTATCTTGGCAGTTGGTGTGACTTACGAAATTTGACAGATCACGGAATTAGAATTGATTTTATTCGAAATATGATTGGATCGGAGGGTAGTACTGACAACCACAAAACGAAAAATATAACTGAAAACAATGCTGTAATGAGTTTCATTACAGCACTACTTTCAGTACTGTAATGAACTCATTACGATACTGAAATAGAGAAACTCATTTAAAACTCAATAACAACTTGAATCGATGCAATAAAAATCAGTATGAGACATTTCGTCAATCTGGTCGCCTTTTTTCTGAAGTTTGGTTTTTTGCATATGCTTCATGAATGTTCTTATTTTGAAATGGAGTCAGTTTATCAAAGGTTTCGCTTGGAAAGGAGTTTTCTGAAAATGCCAAGACGTAAATTAACAAACGCTGGAGCTGATAGGGCTATCGGAATGCTACAGGGTGGCCTAACTCAGGTTGTTGTAGCGGAAAGGCTCCAAGACAGCCGAAGAGTGATATCTCGACTTTGGAATAGATTCAGGGAGACAGGTTCCACGTTGGAAAGATCAAGGTTTGGTGGGCGACGAAAAACAACACCTGCTCAGGATCGTTTCATCACCGTTTCGGCTAGAAGAAAGCCTACATCTACGTGTAGAATGCTACGGAATACTCTTTAAAATGCAGATGGGGTCCAAGTTTCCATCGAAATCATCAGACAACGTTTGAGAGAGGTGAATCTAGGTTCTAGACGTCCATTAGGAGGAGTTTCATTAACACGTGACCATGAGCATCAAAGACTGAAATGGGCAAGGCAACATATCAATTGGAACGATCAATGGTGTAGTGTCCTTTTCACTGATGAATCCAGATATGGACGATTTTCAGATTCTCGAAGAATAAGGGTATGAACAAAATCGTCGCTATGTCCAAGAGGTCCATCCATTCCGAGGTGTTATGGTATGGGCCGGGATATGTTTCAACGAGCGCACAGATCTACACATTTGTCCTGGGAATATGACCGCCTAACACTATAGGCAGCATTTCATTGATAATGTTTTACCAAATTTTCACGCTGCTATTGATGCAACTTTTCAATTTCTAGACAATAACGCTAAACCGCACCGTGTAGCCATAGTTGAGAATGCGAGCGAGGAGCTTGGTATTCCACATTTACCAATACCTACGCACTCACCAGATTTGAATTGCATAGAACATGCATGGGATATGCTCCAAAGAAGAATAGATAATCATCAACCTACCCCAGAAGCCTTATATGATCGGAGAGAGCTTCTGCCTCGTTTATGGAACCAAATTCCTCAAGAAATGTTCAACAACCTCGTGTGTAGTGTGCAAAGAAGGTGTCAAGCTGTTATTGATGCCCGTGAGGGCCGTACATTGTATTGATACTCTTAAAATGCTTGAATTCACTGGTAATAAAATTTTGTTATTTTACTCGATTTTTCTTAACCACTCTGTATACGCTGCAGACCTACAGGCTAAAATAAATTTTATTTCCTGCAACTTGAAATCATATTAATGTGAATTTTCATCACAAAATCTCATTCAAACTATATTTTTTAGCAATTTAAGTCAATATCCCCAAGTCATGTGGAGTAGTTTATTTTACTACTGATAATTTAGTTTCACAGTAAGGGAACTGGATGCTGAAATTTGTTCATGACATGTCCATATGACAGAAATTATTAATGTAAATTTTGGCAGCACAAGAAACAAAAAGAACCACGTCTGCAACCTCGAGAGAAAACTTTGATGAAGTCAACGTTGGCATTTTCATTTAAAAAAATGAAGTTACTGCAGTAGGTTTGCGTTTTTGTTCAACTTTCGAAAGATTAAATTGGATGGCCTATAATGAAACATCAATTAATCCACTTTTTGACTCAGTTCCTGTTCTTTCATTTCCTGACGTTTTCCTTTCAGAATCAATCACGCACATTCTTTTTTGCATTCACCGAAACTCTTTCAACTGTCACAAAGCGTGTTCCCACATAATACCTGTCGTTTTGTCTCTGTCATAGAGTCGATCAATTTCATTTAGCGCATGGAACACGCAAGATTTGCTGGCATGAATAATCACGGAACTCAGATAAAATGCCTCCGTTTATAATAGAATATACATGTATGTTTTTTGTGAGGAATATTTGTTATAATGACTTACTTTGATGATTTCCACAACTTTCAACATCCGAAACGATACCAAACGGAAAACTACAGTTTAGAAGAATTCTGAAAGAATTCGATGCAGTGCTAGAATTGAAAAACCACTGGGAAGATGTACAAGTGTCCACAAAGGGTGTGGGGTATTTGTATATTAAAAAAACTTGAACTCCAAGATCGTTTTCCTCACATCTTCATTTCAATTTAGTGCTTTTCTCGAACTATCCTTTGAACTATCTTGTAATGTCATAGTCAGGTCATAGAAACGTCTACTACTGTACATAATCATAACTACCCAATTTCAGAAAGTGTTGCCATAATTCCTAGGCTATAAAGAAGAGAGACTCTTTTCACAATAACTACTATGCACTCCAATGTAATCAACTCGGAGCAATCAATATTTTATACGCCTCTGCAGACGTTGGTAATGTTATGCATTTGAGTATCCATTGCGCGTATGATTATCATAAATATGCAAAAGCAATGGTAGTAATGCGGTCAACAAAAAATTGGATGCTTTATCAAGTTTTATTTCGAAATGAGAATGACTTGAAAATGTCATGCTTCCATTTTTGTTTTTAAGCTCTGACCCTTCAATAAATCATACCATTCTATTCAGTTTTCCAGACAAGAACAACATAACTGAAGGTATGGTTGCTGAATCTGCTTGTGATTGGTATATAATGTTCATTGTCGTATGTTTTGTTTTTTATTTTGCTCCCAGTTTTTCGCGGATTTTTATTTCAAATTATGACAATTCATAGTAATCAAATTCTGGCATCTTTCTAAAGAGAGTGTTTCCTTTTTTCTTCTCCCCATATTGATATTTTTAGTTCTCGATTTGAAATTTCAAAACCAGTATCCGTTTAATATGCCTGAGGGACAACAGCAAACGATTTTCGAATCTTCAATTTCATGCAGTCGAAGCATGAATAAACATCTGCAATCACATGATTTTAGATCAGCTAGTGAATGAACGGTATTTTTAGAATGTATTGGAATCGAAACCTCTCATTGGAACAATTTCATCGTCCTGATTCAATTTGGAATGGAAATCATCATTATCATTTTGATGAATCACCGTCACACCAATTATAAAGCCATTTCAGTAACTACAGATAGGTGGCAGATCAAAGTTTCAATTATTTTCGTGTAATTGATAATCATAACATTGAATTTCAACTCCAATGGATTCCAGAGATATTCAGCTTAGATATTAGTTCTGGTCGGGCAAACTTGGAAAAACAATATTTTCGTAATTTCTTTTTTTTTAATTTAACTAACTATCTTCTTAAAATGTGTAGAAATGAAATTTTACGTCTTCACTTAATATATCTCATGTCTATTTCTACTAAAATAGTATGTATTTGAACATTTTTCCTACCCTGAAATTTTCAAAAAAGAAGATTTGGAAATGACCCTCTATGATTGATGTCATCAAAACTTATCTTCCTCCATTTTTCGAGCAATCTACAGTAAAAAAGGGTCTACAATATATTAAATTGGTGATTTGAGAGCCATAAAGTCTGCTCCCAGCTCCCATATACCTTTTCGAGAGTGATACCAAAACTTCTGAAAAGATGACGATACTGCTGAAAAAATTCTGTGGCCCCGCCCTTGAGATATTGATCCCCCTATTGCTTGTGAGCAAAACGGAATACTGATGTCACCTGCGACTCATCAAATTTTTATATTTATTATAAAACATTCCTTCTCGAAAATTGAGATATTAAAATCTGAATGCTACTGCCATCATCTTAATATATAAAACTAAGTCGACCATTTTGTTGGTTACACCATTTATAACTCAAGATTGGATGAACTGTTTGTTATGAAAGATTTTTTTAAAATTCTTCTACGATGGGGATAACATAAAATACATTGAAACTCTTTAAAATTTGATGGAATGGAAAAAAAATAGGAAATAATTTTTCTTCTTGCGAATAACGCCTGTAGGTGTCGCTACGGTCAAAAGCGTTTTCGTGAAAGTATGATATTTGATATTAAATCGGTGAACTACATTTTATAATATATTGACGCATCTGAGACCATGTGTTCTTACACCTATCTTTCTTTCGATCACTACGGAAAACTTTATGAAGAAATGTTTTGAGCAAATCTCCATTCTATCATTATAATAATATATGTAAACAATTGCTGTGTATTTTGAGTAGCCTAAACGCATTGATTCTTTTGTCTGGTGACTTCCGACAACCATTACTGGTAATTCCAAAATCGACGGCTGCCGATGAAATAAATGCTTGCCTAAAATCATCAACTTCAAATTTGGCTAGGTAATAAAGCTCTCAATTCAATTGATTGCGGTTGGAATAATACCAATAGATATTTGCAGCCCACAAAAATGCAAAAAACACCTGCACCACAAAAATTGTTGAAAATGATTTTTTGTAACCTCAAAAAAAGATGCACCTGCAGAAAACTGAGTCTTTTTTATAACGCAACATGTGGGGAATGTGTAGGTGTTAACTGCCAAAACAGTTGTCTAATCTTTGGCAAAGACGAAGAAATAATTGACAGTGGCGACAGCCAATCAGGATCAGATTAATTTTTCGACACAAAAAGTATTAATTTCACGTGAAAAAAGTGATTAATAAATGAAATGTTTGAATGATATTCTCATTTTGTTATTTTGATCGGATAGAGGTTGCTTTTAGGGGTTGAAAAATGAAAATAACTAAAACTAACATTGATCCAAAATACTCTTGTGAAATTGATTTAAATTAATTAATTATATTAATAAAGATCCATTTTTACACAATTTATGCTGAAGGGGGGTGGTTTATACGGTCTTGAAATATATGAAGACCTTCATTAAACTTCATAAAAAGCTACTGAGGCCCAAAAATTACTTTGATTTACGTTAGAACAAGTTTCTTTTGATTTTGGTTAAAGGGGTTGATTTCACCCCTTAAAATTAATAAGCATAAATCGGCATAGGGTAGGAGTAGGAGACAAGTATAGCTTATATCCAAAATTTCATCAAAATCGAAGCATCTTGATAGAATTCGGAGGTAATGCCTAATTTTCGCCCTCATTGACTGGACTAATTGTACAGGACAATTTTATGTTCATTTCAAGGTATTATACCATGATAATTTATTATAATATTAAAGTTGCTTTTTTATTAATCGATTGAGGCAGTACTTCAGTACTTCAGTTATTTGATGTGGATCAAGCGAGACAAATCTTGTAGAATTGAGGAGATGTACACAAATATAATTATGAAGGAGTTGACTGTAACGCCCTCTGTCAGACAACTCCTGCAACAACTACTTCAACAGTAAGTTATGATGAATCGGTCCACCAAGTAAAACACTTAAAATCGTGAAAACAAAATTGATAGGTTTATGCAAATTCGAAATTAACTCTGGATTTGATGCAGATGTTAGATGGTTGTCTGAATTAAACATATTTTTACTTCGACGGTATTTTCTACCGATAATATTCGATATGGTTACGGTTTCTTTTCCATTGCCAGTCATGATTACCTTCGAAGAAAACTACATACATATATCTGAAACCAGAGGCCTGGACGCGAGAGGTCAATGATATTTTGTTGATCAGGCATGAAGAGTACTTTTTTTTTAAATTATCTCAATACCAGAGAAGCTACAATAAGGTTCACGATGGATTCAAAACATTTCATAGATGTCTCTATGGAAAACACATAGACTAGAGAAAAGATGATCTTGAAAAATGAAAAAACGTGCACATAAAAACATTCTAATGAGAGAACAAAATAAATAGTGAATTTTTCACTACTTAAAACTTTATTTTATTGAATTTCCGAGACTGGTAGTGAAAAACCTAAAAAGTTTGAGAAAACATGACTATATAAGAATATTCGAATGTTAGCTAGAAAAATTAAGCATTATTCCTCTGCTAAAAAGAAAGTTTGAAAAAGTAGCTGAGGTTTGAGTAATCTGGTGCTATAAATACACCATATGCACATGAAATAAGTTATACACTTTCATTATCTGCTGATTAAAGTGAACGAAAAGCAGAAAATCCGATTTATGCCTGCTCCGCACCATCAACACTGATCAAACTCGGCCACAAACAGCTTCAAAACGGCCTCACCTAATTCCACCACGGTCCTGCAGCAAAAAAAGTCCAATAGTACGACGCACAGCACCCCAAACGTACGCGAAACTTTTTACCAGTCACTTCTAATCGAAACCGTCATCAATCAGATGTGCTAGAAGAGCTGCGGCCTCAGGCCTAACTCTAAAATGACGTGGAATGCCTGTTTTATTTTTAACCAAGCGCACACGCTACAGCTTAAGTCACGTTGGGACATCACGGAGGAATGGATCGCAACTGGAGGCGAACAGCTCCTCTTGTTCTATCCAAGAGGAAGGATAGATGCTTTTTAAATCGGGTCAGCAGAGGTGGACCTGCCGATTTGATGAGGCCGGAAGAATTGGGAGCGATAACGAAGATTTATGGTCGACGGATCGATGGACAAGATATGCTGGGTTGGAGGTCGTTCCCCAACGCTGGGAGTTGGGGGCGAGACTTCTAAAGGGCAATAAACACACCTTCTACAGCATTGGTTGTCGATGAAGCCTTTAATCCAGACATATTGTGATTAAACGTTACTTTCAGCAGGATGTGGGCCCAGGTTCTTCAACACCATATGGAGCAGCGAAAACTCCCCAGATGCTATTGCTTTTTTCTATCTTCTACTAGCTGATCCGACAGACTTCGTACTGCCTCAATCGATAAATAAAAAAACAACTTTAATATTATAATAAACTATTATGGTATAATACCTTGAAAGTGGACATTAAATTGTCCTGTACAATTAGTCCAGTCAATGAGGGCGAAAATTAGGCATTACGTCCGAATTCTATCAAGATGCTTCGATTTTGATAAAATTTTGGGTATAAGCTATACTTGTCTCTTACTCCTACCCTATGCCGATTTTTGCTTATTATTTTTAAGGGGTGAAAACAACCCCTTTATACGAAATTAAAAGAAACCTTTTCTAACGTGAATGGGGCCTCAGTAGCGTTTTATGAAGTTTAATTCAAGACCGTATAAACCACCCCCTTTCAGCATGAAATGTGTAAAAATGGGTCTCTTTTAATATAACTATTTCATAACAGTACTTTGGATCAATTTTTTAGTTATTTTTAACTTTCAACCCCTAAAAACAACCCCTATCTGTTCAAAATAACAAAATGAAAATATCATTTAAACATCTTTTTTATTCATCACTTTATTCGCGTGAAATATAGTTATTTTCCTAACAAGTGCGGAAAGTGATATTTTCCCGCACGAAACTGCCGTTACCCGAACGACGCGAAGCGGAGTTCGGGTAAGCAGTTGAGTGCGGGAAAAACACTTTCCGCGCGAGTTAGGAACAATATTTTTTCTACAAGCGCTTATACGTTTAATGAAGGCAGTTAATTTATGGAATTTTCCAATATCCAAATCCTGTTTCAGTTTACAAACACTCTTTATCATTGAATATCGGGACCATAATGTGTTTGGTCTCCAAATTTTGGACATTTCCAAAAAATACGCCGAAAACACTTCCTCCTTCCTCAGTTGAACCTTTTTGGAATTACACCAATCAATGAATTCTGAATATTGCTTCTCATATTTTATCTTCGACTTGGCCGGTAACAAATTTAAACTCGCTTCATAAGAAGCTGCTAATATTTCTTCGGGCAGGCCATCATCAGATCCCGAAGTATCCATTTTACCGGAGCGTACTGATTGAATTCGAGTTGATATTATTTATATTTAAACACAATTTCATAATATAATGACAATGTGTTAATTCTTATTCACATGCCGTTTCCATAGTAACCTCGTCGGTGGCATAGAGATATATCATTATTCAGTTTATTCTTTAAAAAAAGCGTGCGAGAAAAACCCTTGCTAATCCATTACCACACGCATTTGCGTGCGGTAATGGAATAGCAGGGGTTTTTCCCACACTGTTTGGCAATGTGACTCTTTACGAATTGAAATACGTGCGGGAAAGAGAATGAAAGTGCACGCTTGTAGAAAAAATACTTTTAGTGTCGAAAAATTAATCTGATTCTGAGTGGCTGTCGCCACTGTCAATTATTTCTTCATTTTTGCCAAAGATTGGACAACTGTTTTGGCAGTTAACACCTGCACATTCCCCACATGTAGCGTTACAAAAAGACTCAGTTTTCTGCAGGTGCATGACGCATTGCATCTTTTTTTGCAGTTACCAAAAATGATTTTCAACATTTTTTGTGGTGCAGGTGTTTTTTGCATTTTTGTGGGCTGCAAATTGGTATTATTCCAACCGCAATCAACTGAATTGAGAGCTTTATTACCAAGCCAAATTTGAAGTTGATGATTTTAGGCAAGTATTTATTTCATCGGCTGCCATCGATTTTGGAATTTTTGGTAGTGGTTGTCGGAAGTCACCGGACATTTGAAACAATGCGCCCCCAAAACATCCGTTTAGGCAACTCGAAATACACTGTAATTGTTTACATACTTAATAATAGAATGGAAATTTGTTCAAAACATTTCATCATAAAATTTTCCGTAGTGTTCGGAAGAAAGATATGTGTAATAACACATGGACTCAGATGCGTTAATATTATTAGAAAATGTAGTTCACCGAATTAATATCAAATATAATAGTTTCACGAAAATGCTATGAACCATAGCGACACCTACTGGAGTTATTCGCAAGAAGAAAAATTATTTCCTATTTTTTTTCCATTTCATTAAATTTTTCAGAGTTAATATCTATTTTATGTTAACCTCGTCGTAGAAGAATCCAAAAAAATTCTTTCATAACAAACAGTTCATCCAATCTTAAGTTATAAATGGTGTAATCAACAAAATGGCCGACTTGGTTTTATAAATTTAGGTTATGATTCCTTCAAATCTCATTGGTATAAATTACTGTGGAGTTTTTAAAATGCTGTTTCATGTAAGGAAGATGGTTTACTTATGAGTTTCCTATAGTGGGCTTCAAATCTCTAAAAAAATTATCGATAGTTCGGCACTCCTCGATTGAAAAACCTCTCCTGGCCATAGGATGCAAGTTTTGAATTTGAATTGAAATAATTCCGAAGAACAATCAAGTTCCATAATGAGGCTACAAAAGAGATGTAGGGCTGATTCTTCTTCAAGACATATTGACAATCTTTCTGCCACAAATTTACGTTATGATTTTTTGATTTCGCGGATTCTTCCGTTCTCGTTTTATATTATACTAGCTCAAACCCGCGGCTCCGCTCGCGTAATATTTCAATTTAAAACGGTACTGAAAGGTCAGCAAACCCACATTTATAACCTCGTTTCGAAGGAAAGACAGGCAAATTAGCATTCGTTCAACCTGCGGTAACTTTTGAAGTATCCATTAGAAAACAATACTGTAAAAAGCATTTTCCATCGGGAATAAATCCCGAAGATAACAATCACATTCATTTTTATATGAATTAATTCCATGCCACTCAAGAGCCCTCTTCAAATTGAACATCATTTTGAATTGAACTGGAAATGTTTAAATTGGTTATCGTGGGTTGTTCTCTGCAGTAAGACCTATGCCGTCGCTGACTTTTTTTTCATAAAACTTTTTGAGTACTACAAAATTATCTCTGACCATGTTTCTCTATCTCTTTTAATTTACCCCGCGTCGGCCGTAAAAGCGTGAAAAACCCGGTTTAACTACCGACACTTTCATGAAAACTCGATATTTTTTCTCATTTCTTCGTGATATAGGAATGAACCCTACATGAAAACTTCCCAAAAGAAATTCTCTACATTATAGTGAAAGTTTAATTAAAATCGGTCATCTGGTTCCTGAATCCAAAGAGAACAAATAAACACAGAGACATTCACATTTATAATATTAGTATAGATATTTCCAAATTCGAATTTTTTGTTTGTTTTTAAAATTAAGTTTTGCAAAGTACCTTCCGATATCGATTATGTCAGATACTTTCGTGAAGGGTCATATAGATTATGTGTGATTCCACAACCCTGTTTCTTCTTCAGACTCACGAAATATTTATGAAAACAATTAAAGGTCAGGACATGAGAAGAAATCGAAATGGTTTAATGAAGATGAGGATTACCTATAAGGTCTTGTATGAGAGTTTAAGTCTCAAGGACCAAAAGGATATGCGTGATCATCCCAAAAGTTTGGGGCATTGGCGTGGTTGTAGATCCAAATCAATGTTTGTTGGCAATGGATGATGAAATTGTATCTAATGTAACCGTACCCTCCATTCATTTGATTAATAAAAATCTCAATTTCTCGAATCTTTACTAGACCCTCAGGAGTGAAACCCTGAGACAACATAGATAACGAATTCACAATTTTGGCGCCCAACGTGGGGCTCAAATTCAACGTTTTCTTTCTTAATACAGCAGAAACATCAGAAAATGATTGGTAAACTAGAATCTTAACAATTATAAACCATTAATGAAAGATAAACCAGATCTGAATGTGGTTGAATGAAGAAGGTAGATTAATTTTCATAAACACAAAATGAATAAATAAATATTTCAGCTAAATGTCACAAGTCACAAGTAAAACACTTCTGATGAGAGTTCTGGGAAATAATTGAACACACCTATTGTTACTTAGTTGAAATCGATAACAGAGTATTCAGGGGATCACTAAATGTTGAATTATGAACTCGTCATTGAAAATACCTGACAGAACGGAATAAAACACTGATTGTGATCGTAGTTTCGTCACAGATGAGTTGAAAATAGCCTCTGACAGAGCATCTTTCATACCAGACCATCGTACGACACACTTTCGAAGAACCTTGCTCCAGAAACACCTCAAATCTGCGAGGACGTGCATCATGCACATAAACAGAGATGTCGCATATTGAGTTTGAGATTAGATTCGGTGAAATTAATTGGTCGGACACAAAGCTGCTTTTGTCTTTGTTTGCTCTAGGATTTCCCTGGGTTTCTTAGAATTTTCAGTGTTTCTCGACTGAAAGTTTCCATATTATTGTCACGAACCTCCCACTTTTTTTTTAATTTCATCACGACTACTTTCAAAATTCCAGAATACTTATTTATGATACAAGTGCAGAAGGCATTGATATTCTTACACGAGTTCAAAATTCAAAAACGAGCCACGAAGTGGCGAGTTTTTGAATGAAGGAGTGTTAGAATGGGCCTTCTATACGAGTATCGTACATTATTTTCTCCCGTTCCAAGAATTTTTATCGAAATTTATTAAATATTGCTGTAAATATCGTTAAGTGATTTTTGCTTGAAAAAATATTGATTGGCAGAACTGTTTTCTATCTCATCAATTTGACAGATGTTGAATAAATCTGGCAGGAGGCCAACATATCATCACTAAATATTTCTGAAAACATTTCTGGTTAATTTCAAAGTAGTTTAATTTATTCTAAATAATTGTTTTTTTTTTCTGCTTTTGTCTTTTTTCATTTCAGATTAAGAATTGCGAGTCGTATTGTGAAGAATCCGTTTATCTGAGTCCATAGACGGATAACATGAAGATGTTATCTTAGATCATGCTGATGTCTGTCAAGATTTCTCTGATATTTGGTATATTTAGTAAAATTTTTTTTCACGGGCGAGGTAAAGGTTTTTTTCAGCTGAGGTTTTTTCCCTTTCCCTATTTAATCATACTCCAGACATGTATGGTTTTCCTGTGTTGCACCAACCTCAGCTAGGTACCTTTTGGTTTCAATATGTATTGTATTATTTTAGTTCTCCGAATTAAAAGAATATATATTATACTGAAAACAGTGCTAGAATGAAATATTGTAACATCGTTTTGTTCTTAGAGATGTGGTAGAATGAACAAATTTGACACATAATTAGAGAAAAAACTTCTGCTCCTTCAAAACAAAATGAAAAACTGATAAAACGTATTAAGAGTTCACATTCTATACATACTTCATGAAAGAATATACAGGCGATTTCTTTTATGTGGTATCTGAATATAACGAGTAAAAATTGGAAACATGTAGGGTGAAAAGGAAAAATATGTCTTGAAGTTGATCTTGTCACTTGAGAATTTTGGCTTCGATAAAAGTGCTCTTTTTTTAAGTACATACACAAGTATTTTTCGTATCTATTCAAATTCATAGCATCCTATACACTGTTATAAGTTATTCCTTTTCATTTTTCCCATGGCACTGTTATGAACTGAACTTTACTCGACCATGCAATTAACGTCTTTGATAGTTACCTAATTTCATGTCGCACTACCCATTATTAGCTTTCTCATGAGTGAAATTCCAACTCAAATTCGAAATGCATACTCTTGAGGAAATCTTGCTTTCGACCAAAATATACGATTCTTCCATGTACAGATGTCTGAAGATATAGACATCAGATCATCAAAAACGAAATGACAAATTATGTTATAACCTTCAGCCTCATTTATATATAATACAAGGAGAAACCGAACGCGAAAAGACCTTAGGAAGAACACCAAAAAAAAAGGACTGACTTCAGTGATTTCTGTTGTTCATCGTCACAAGACACCGAATAAAAAGAATCGAAAAGAAGACGAATATATAAATCGTGTACATGATGAATAGTTTGTGAGATATGCAGATTTAGTTCTATTCTTTTGGTGCAACCATACTGAATATATTTTAGAAGAGTCATTTGTGTTTTCCGAAACGCAAATCTCAAAACAAAGATTCTTGTCGATTGGATACAAAATCCTTACAAATATGAAAATAGATGAAAGGGATGGCAGAAGAATGACAAAACACAAACAATAATTACATTAAAATTAGGCAGGAAGGCTTGACCTCAAATTTAACCAAGAAAAGGCTCAATAAATTGAAGAAGATTTTACTAGTGGGTCTCTCGAGAAAGAATAAGTTTCAGACGGTTCCCACCGCCGAATTTGAAATTTCTACCTCACGTCAGACTAAAAATCTGCTTCTCTTCCTGTCAGAACTGTCAAAATTGGTTGGTCCCCATAATTGATCTGAATCCTGGATCCGTTCCTGGTTGGGACGATCTCATGTCGTAATCATGAAGTTGTGACGTCGCCCTTGTCCAATAGGCGTCCGAAGTGACGTCACACGAGGCGGACGCCGTTTTAGAAGGCCGAGTGTTGTTTCGGGTCTGGTGTGGCTAAAAATAACAACGGGAGATTTGTGGATGGCTGAGCCTTATGGCTACGGTTGACGATTTGGGCTTTGAACACTGGTAAATATTTATTTCTTCGATCGGAAAAAGAGCCGAGACGATGATCTACTCCGGGAAATTTGATAGTTGCGCGTTTTTATGAGATTTAAATGGATTCTTGTTATTTTTTTTTTTTTTGGTTTTCATGTTGGTGCTGAAAATAAATGAACGAGAAATGTGATGGGTCGAAGTAAACAGTTTTGAAGGCTTCTTAGAATTCATATCCAAGCGGCCATGATCCAAAATACCCATTTGGAAAGAACATTTTGTTGTTTTTCTACATTTTGTCAGTGAAATCTTGACTGTTTTCTTCTTCAAAAATTTTGAAACACAAAGAAAGAGCTATGCTGGTGGTTGGGTTTTTTATACAAGATACATCAGCAGGTCTTGGTGGACCTCGCATGATTCGTCATAGATGGCAGCACTGTCCGGTTAGGTAGCCATCGGTACTGTCTAATGTGAATCCACCCATATCTTATATGCGTATTGAAGCATGGTTTTTGTACAACTGCCATTAAAAGTGTCACTTTCAATGACAACAAACAATGTTAAAATTGATTGTTCACGTGGAAGCTGGTTAAAAATATTTTAACATTACTGTTAAAAATATTTTTAGCACTCCATTTTCTTATGATGAGAAAAATTCAGCAATTGCAAATTTTTATTATCAATCATTACTTATGAACATTAATAATATCAATAGTTAAACTAGAACAATTACTAACATTAATGTCATGTGACGTTAGGGAGCTTCGCAACACATATAAGAATCCTCAGCACCATCAGTACTTGTAGAAACCGGAAGTACAATATTGGATGATGATGATCCAAAATCTGTTGAGATTGGGAAAATTTTTTCAGCAATGACATTTCTATATGCAATGGAATGATCAACATAGTCCTCGGCTACCGTCGCAGACCTCCATCCACTATGTTTTTTTTATATCCGTAACATTTGCTCCTGATTCTGCTAGCAATGAAGCGGAGGATCTTCGAAAACCGTGTCCTGTATATTGCTTTGGTTCTGGCAGTTTGAGGAATTCGGCAACAATAGATAGAATTTTTCCAAAAGTATTATTAACAACTGGATTGGCAGTGCATTTATTATTCATGTATTTCAGGAAAAAACGACGATGTTTGATGACAGAATGGCGTAGTGCAAAGTACTTATGAAAATAGTCCACATACTTCCCAATAATACTGAAAGAACGACTGACTTTCGTTTTCGTATTCGGAAGTTGTATAACCAATGATTTATTTGTTATTTCGATGTCTTCCACTGATAAATTACACAATTCTTCACGCCGACAGGCTCCAAATAATCCGAAAATAGTTGCAACCTTAACCATCAAGTATTTCTCATCTGGTGCCTCCTTTATAAACTTTTTAACTTGTTCACAAGTGAGAATTTTCGATTTTTCGGGTCGATATCCTTCACTTTTCCGTTTTAAAAATGCTATTAAAATATTTACCAACTCCACACCAACTGTAACAAGGGCGCTTGACTTTATCATTGAAAATCTGCTCGACAAAGTGGATGAACTCCATATTTTCGATTTTTCTTCTAAGTATGCCAAGAAAACAGTTTCACTGAAGTTCTCTTCTACATTTTTCAATTTACACTAGGCCAGGAAATTGTTATATGCAATATCGTACTGCTGAACAGATTTTTTAGGTAGGAGTTCTACATTTGCTCTTCTTGCAGACTCTTCAATATCCAGAGGAACAACCAAATCGTCACTTTTAATCAGGGCCGCCGCCAGACATTTTGCCGCCCCGGCAAAATAAAATTTCGCCGCCCCGGGAAAATTATATTTTGCCACCTTGCTGTGATATATTGAGTTTGGGATTCATAACAAACTCTTTTAAAATTTGATCAAGGGGGAAAAAATTCAGAAACGTTCCAATTGTAAATAATTTCTATTGGAGATGACTTATCTTGTATAATCACATGAACTTGCTAAAACATAAATAAAACTCAACATATCATTTCAGGAACTGGAAAGTATAAATAGAAAATATAACTATAAATATGTATCATACAAAAAATATATTAAATAAAAAATAACAAAAAAAAAAACATATATACTGGCTATCGTATGTATGAAAGTGAACTAGAACCCTCAGACTAAAATATTCGAACTCAAATAAATTTGTTCCTTCTTACCTTCATCTCGCAAAGTCATGAATTATTTGAAATATATCGAGAATATTGACTAGATCAGATAATCTATCTTGGGCCATTGTTGATCGTAGAAAATTTTTTATTAGTTTCAACTCTGAAAAGCTTCTCTAGCCAAAAGTATCCCAAAAGTATTTCCATATTTAATAAAATCATTATACGACAGTTTCTACGATACACGAAACCGATAAATGTAAATGCGTATGTAAAAATTCTCAATCAGGCGGTAAGGTATCATAATAATAATAAAATAAATCAATCGATTCAAGTACAAATGCATCTGTATAAGATATGTCAAATAAATATTCAGAATTTCCAATTGCATTCACATACAAAATATCGAAACAATAAAAACGCTCTCTGCTTTGAGTGTACAAAGCTAAATGATCTCATGTTGAAGGAAAAAAAATTACATTTTTTGATAATTCTTAATTCCAAGGCAATGACAGTCGGATCAGAATAAGGTACCTACATAACCCTATTACATTTGTTACCAGTTGCGATGTTCTTAAACTCTGGCATCTGATTAAGTAAATGAAAAGAGGTCAATATAAATCTTAAGTATTCACCTGTATCTTATAATGATTATTATAATAATATTGATATATTCTTCTACTATGACCATTATCCAATAAATCAAGAACACTAATCTGCCTCAAATTTCAGGGAGGCATATTTTCAACTCATTCAAAGACGCCTTTTCGAATTATTGAAACGACGCTTTATGATTAACATGCGTATCTGAGGCGATCGTTGAAAGACTAAAAAAAAATCACCTACATCACTGTTAATAAGCAGAGAGCGCCTTATACTTATTATCGTTTAAATGTGAAATCCGACGGTAAAAAAATACGGAATTATAGAATTCACCTTCAATTTTGTAGGGTAATTCAGTTCGAAAATCATAACTCCGAAGAAGATGAAAGATTTCTATTATGTAGCACTATATAGTGTTGCAAAAATATTGAATATTGTGACGACACTGAGGACTAACGAGTTGATACCCTTACTTCTCGAGTATTATAAACCCCTCCCGAATATTAAAATTTAGAATTCCGATTGGCAAACTGAAAACAAGAATCATTGCTGAATTATCCCAGAAACCCTTCCAAAAACTTTAGACCCAGATGTTCATCAAAGGGACCGACCGTCTTGGTAATAAACTCGTAAACAAGGGAGTGTAACTAGGATGAGAGGCCGCTGAGTAGAGGCATTGGCGAAATTTACAACCTGGCAGAGATATTTATTTATGAGTAGAATGCTGGATCTTCGATCGTATTACTCTTGTATTGGTTTAATTGCATTTCTATCTGGTTATTTGTGTACAAGTGTGATGTATTTGGTTGACCAGACTCAAAAAGCCGCCGCTGAGTCTGGTCGTGCTTTTCACTTTCAATAACAGGCGGGTTTTCGATTTCAAAGGAAAAAAAATTTAGTATGACGAAACTGATTTTGCCGCCCCTAGAATTTGCCGCCCCGGCATACTGCCCGGTTTGCCGGCCCTGGCGGCGGCCCTGCTTTTAATAATAATTGGACTCTCGACAAACATATGAAGCAGTTTAAACCCAAGACAAAAATCGGACAGGGTCGAAATTCAAATGACAGTGTCTTTTCTCACTTATTATTAATCATAACGTTGGCAACGTTTGCCATTCACAACAACCTTTTGATTATTTGAATATTAGAATACATTTTGAAGTTTATTGTCATTGCAAATTCGCCCATTTCATTATCAAAATAGGGCAGTTGTACAAAAAAACATTGTATTGTATTTGTGTTAAAAGGGATTTTATTTTGTTTGTGAAATCAATTTGCTCCGCTCATTTCACAAACTTTTTCACTCACAAAATAAAACGTCACTTTTAAGTGACTCATGTCATAAATAACTATTACGGCGTACAGTCCATTTTCGGCTGATCGTCCATTCTCGTTAAAGGTTTCAAACACTTCGAATCTTTGTTTAACGCCTCAGATTCCCATGATTTATTTCGCGAATACCTGAAGATGTCAAAACAAAAACGATTGACGTTTGATCTCCGCTCACAATTGAAATCTGTCCAAACTGTTTAATTACGTGGAATATAAACTGGTGAAACTCCTGTTAAATGGCAGTTTTCTAATTAATACGCTCCCACTGCAAAACCGTAGCAATTAAATTTTACCGAATCCACTCCCTCAAAAATCCTGAAAGGAACAAACAGGATGAGTCGAGATGAGAAATCTTTCTCGTAGACATCAAAGGCGTCATGATTCGAATATTACTCATTTCTTGCACATCTCTGATTCAAAGCGACTGGATGTTCCCTTGATGCTTCTAATATATCCCCCCCTTTCCACGGAGAATAATAAAGAATCCGGAAACGGAGATTTTCAGCGAGCGAAAGCCGGAACAAATGGGATTCTTTGGGTGATGATCCTTCATTTTCTCAGCTGTCTTCCGATTAGCTTTTGTTTCCGCTGTTTCTCCGCAGGTCACCTTTGCTGGCAATATATTTCGGAGTGAGCTGCATGTTTGGCAGCCTCATTTCGAGCATAACAATGGAGAATACCCCGAAATGCAGTCAAGTAATATATTCAAAAAATATTAAAAAAAAATGCTCGACACGAGGTAGGGATATTGACTTAAATTGCAAAAAAATATAGTTTAAATGAGATTTTGAGATGAAAATTGATATTAATATGATTTGAAGTTGCAGGAAATAAAATTAATTAACTGTAGGTCTGAAGCGTATATAGGGTGGATAAGAAAAATCGAGTAAAATAACGAAATTTTATTCCCAGAAAATTCAAGCATTTAAAGCCTATCAATCCAATGTATGGCCTCCACGGGCATCAATGACAGCTTGATATCTTCTTTGCATCTACACACGAGGCTGTTGAACATTTCTTGAGGAATTTGGTTCCATATACGGGGCAGAAGCTCTCTCAGATCATTTAAGGATTCTGGGGTAGGTTGATGATTATCTAATCTTTTCTGGAGCATATCCCATGCGTGTTCTATGCAATTCAAATCTGGTGATTGCAACTATGGCTGCACGGTGAGGTCTAGCGTTATCGTCTAGAAATTGAAAAATTTCACCAATAGCAGCGTGAAAATTTGGCATAACATTGTCAATGACATGCTCCCTATAGTGTATGGCGGTCATATTCCCAGGACATATGTGTAGATCTGTGCACCCGTCGAAACATATCCTGGCCCATACCATAACAATACCCCCTCGGAATGGATGGACTTCTTGAACATAGCGACGATTACGGGGTATGCGTAGGATTGTCCATACATAAGGTGACCATTCGTTCTGATTTTACCAGTACAGTACTGGTTTTCGGGCATAAGCCCGGTTAGTCATTAAAATAAACCAGTACGCGAAATGTACTGGTTTTATATCAGATTTAAAATTTAAAACATTGAAAAAACGAAATATCGAATTCTGAATATAAAATTAGAATTGACAACCATGCGCTAAAAATTTCACGTAGGTATATAATATAGTTATGTGTCTTGTGTTTCTTATGAACAAGGATCAAAGATTATATAATCCTTGCTGAGGATTGTGTGATTTTACCTTTTAGTTTCTTTCGGCAACAATCGTTGACCTTCGAAGTTTAATCGTTGATTTACCTACAATACCATGGTGGTCCAATGAAAAAAGTTCCTCTTTAGTGGAAATTTCACTCTAATCCATACATTTATTCAAGAAAGTACCTAATATATTGAGCCTAGTGAAGTATATTGTGAGAAATGTATGAGTATGATATATACTAAGAAAAAATAATTTAATGAATCATGAAATTAGTAAAATTTGGTCGTTGCTGGTCAAAATTCTTATTGTCCTGGTTTCAGGTTAGAGGAAAATGGTCACATTATCCATACCCTTATTCTTCGAGAATCTAAAAATCGTCCATATCTGGATTCATCAGTAAAAAGGATACTACGCCATTGATCGTTCCAATTGATATGTTGCCTTGCTCATTCCAGTCTTCGACGCTTATGGTCACGTGTCAATAGAAGTCCTCCTCATGGACGTCTAGAACCAAGATTCACCTCTCTCAAACGTTTTCTGATGGTTTCGATGGAAACTTGAACCTCATCTGCATTTCAAAGAGTTTTTCGTAGCATTCTACACGTAGATGTAGGCTTTCTTCTCGCCGAAACGGTGACGAAACGATTCTGAGCAGGTGTTGTTTTTCGTCGCCCACCAAGCCTTGGTCTTTCCAACATGGAATCTGTCTCCCTGAACCTCTTCCAAAGTCGAGATATCACACTTTGGCTGACTTGGATCCTTTCCGATGCAACAACCTGAGTCAGGCTACCCTGTAGCATTCGGATAGCCCTTTTAGCCTCAGCGTTGTTAATTTACATCTTGGCATTTTCAGAAAACTCGTTTCAAATCGAAGCCGTTGATAAACTGACCCCGTTTCAAAATAACAACTTTCATGAAACACATGCAAAGAACCTAACTTCAGGAAAAAGGCGACCAGATTGATGAAATGTCTCATAATAATTTTTATTGGATCGATACAAGTTGTTTTTGAGTTTTAAATGAGCAGTTTATATCAAAAATCAATGCAAAATATACTTTGACGAAAAAGCTTTAAACATTAATAGACTTCATGATGAGAAAGGGGTAATAAAAAACACATGAAAATTAGTTTTGTTGCTATTCGATTCGCCAATTAACCTTAATCCTTAATACTGAATCACATTGGATTTTCGTTAATTTCCTCGTGAAGCTTCAAAAAGTTCCCCACTTTTTTTAAGGCATCAGGTGTCTGCGTGAATATTGTTTCTAGATTTTTTGTATGTGGAGAGCTTTGATCCATATTATTATTAGGTAGAGATAACAAGTGTTCAACATGATAGTGTCAAATAATAAAATAAATCTTTAATACCTTTCTTGTAGAGATTAGAGCCATAAATCTCTCATTTCAGTCTTGGCAAAATCACGCGCTTCGAGTGAAAAAAAGGTGATAAAATTTCGCGGTGGATTTCCAGATACTGTAAAATTTTACGACTTATTGTTTATATTGTTCATTGTGTTGCCGGTAATAAAACAACTTTAAATAAGTCCCTGCGTTCAGGAGATATATCGGAAAATATGAGTATTATGGGGTTTCGGGCAACAATTCAGTTTTATTATTTCCGCAGTACGGATATCGTGAATTGGATACTCCATACTTCTTTCTGACATTGTTGAAATGACTTCCACAATTTATTGGATTTCTGAGAATTATTAGGAAGTCGAAATTTTTTCGAGGCAAAGGTCCATCAGGTTGGAAATGTCTCGAAAATATTGGACTCGACACAGCTTTGCCAAATGCTATAGAAAAGAGGGACCTTCACCTTTTTTTTTGCTAGGTTCTGGTGAAGACAGATAGGTATACAGATTAGGAAAACACAATTAAAAACGTCACAGTTTCTATAGTAAATTCGAACATGGCTATATTCTAGTGGAAGAGTGGCATAATAAAAACCTCAGAGGGAAGTGATATCGAATAAATATCTGGGTGGGGATGTAGAGCACAACGTATGGTACGTCGAATCTAATCAGTAACACCCCAAACGCGTTAGGGGTGATTTCATATCTGTTGTAAATGAATACGACAATTTCATTGCACTCTGACGCGAGGAATTTATTTGCATCTATCAAAGACACAGATAATTTCCTGTGGAAATTAGGATTCAGTTTCATTTTCGCCAACACTGGTTTGAAAATGAAATAAATTCTAGAAAAAGAAAAAATTTGAAAACCAAAAATACATTATACGAAAAGAAATTAAAGAACAAAAACTAATTCTATGGAAATAAAAAAAAGAAAACAAAAACGAATTCTAAGATATGCGAAATTGAAGATCGACAAATTCAAATTAAATGTTCAAATAATCCACCTTGTTGTGCCAAAAAGTGACCAAATCTATCATAAAGAGAGAATCTCATATCTCTGAGAAAATTAGTCATACTTGCTATTTTGGCACAAAGTTGGAGAGCTGAACGTGAAGGTATCGGCCTATCTCCAAAGGCAACAATGAAAGTTATTGTCTCCTCCAATAGATTGACCACCGAAGTGACGTATATGATTTGAATTTTCTCTTCAACCGTAAATATTTTGATTTACGCGAACATAATTTATTTTCAAACATCTGATGTTCGGATGCGACTAATGTGCATTGCAATGCGCGGCAGCCGAGACTTGCCATTCCAACAGTCCAGTCCCTTATTTGTTATCGAATCGCAATGAGATTTCGATTCTTCCAATGTTCTAATAGACGTGGAGCTCATTCGAATTCAACATTCACATTCCTATGTTTCCATAAGGATTTTCTTTATCTGTATAAAAGGTCTCTTTATAAACTTAAATTTTTTCCCTTGTTTATAAGGGCAAGTTTTTGTTTAGCTCGTGGGTGGTGTGTTCAGGATATCAAAGTGACACAAAATAAGCAACCTACTCAATAATACAGGCACAATGCGTATTCAACTCATCGACATGAAATATAAAAGTTGTTTTGTAGTTTTCCTTCAAGATACATCCCCCATCCCCCATAATTCATCGTAATTATCTTATCGATTTCACAACTCCACCTACTCAATGGAGATAATTCATTTCCAGAAATGATGAAGAATCGATTGAAGAACATTTATCCACTACGTATTTCCTTTTCTTGTGGTATCTGAACAATTCCGTACCTATAGAATTATAGATACTGACACAATTTTGTAATTTCTATTGGATTCCAATGATAATAGTGTAGAAAGGTATTCATCAATTAATAAGATGTCCGATGATACAATTGAACCCCAAGGTCCATTATTCGATGGAATTGGAATAGGTAAAACTATAACAATGAACATAGCTGTTCATAATAATTTGTTATCCACAATGGATTTCCTTTGGAATTTGCAGAAACGTCTTCTGGAAATGTATCCATACAATGACGTTGTGTAACTGACAAAATAACTTTGTTTAAATCGAGAAGCTCTTCTGGTGGAGAAAACAATGAATAGTGTAATGAGATGGAATGACAATTTAGGGAGATATAAACAGACTTTTTCTGGAACTGAGACTAGGTGTGAAAACTCGAAAAAGGTTTAGACAATGCACAATTCTTCCAGAAAAAAATTCAATCGATGTTCAGCATATGTTTCAGGATATTTATTAAGAAATCTGACACTTTTTTAGTGTCCCGAGGAATATCAAAGAACAGTATAACACCTAAGTTTTCAAACCTGAATAAAAAAAGAAAGAAAGGAAGAAATAGTTATGATATGAGTGTTAAAAGTGACGTTTCATTTAGTAAGTGAAAAAGTTCGTGAAATGAGCACTTTTAACACAAGTACCCTACAATGTTTTTTGTACAACTGCCCTATTTTGATAATGAAATGGGCGAATTTGCAATGACAATTAACTTCAAAATGCATTTTAATATTCAACGTTATGATTACTAACAAATGAGAAAAGGAGCTGTCATTTGAATTTCGTTCCTGTCCAATTTTCGTCTTGGGTTTTTAACTGCTTAATATGTTTGTTGAGAGTCCAATTATTAATGAACGTGACGATTTGGTTGTTCATCTGGATATTGAAGAGTCTGCAAGAAGAGCAAATCTGGAACTCTCATCTAAAAACTCTGATCAGCATTACGATATTGCATAAAATGATTTCCTGGCCTAGTATGACTTGAAAAATAGTGAAACTGTTTTCCTGGCATACTTAGAAGAAAAATCAAAAATATGGAGTTCATCAACTTTGTGGAGCAAATTTTCAATGATAAAGTCAAGCGCCCTTGTTAAAAATGGTGTGTATATTAGTACATATTTTAAGGTAATAGCAGGTAAAACAGAAAAGTGAAGGATATCGTCCCAAAAAATCGAAAATTCTCACTCGTGAACAAGTTGAAAAGTTTATAAAGGAGGCACCAGATGACAAATACTTGATGGTTAAGGTTGCAACTATTTTCGTATTATTTGGAGCCTGTCGGCGTGAAGAATTGTGTATTTTATCAGTGGAAGATATCGAAATACAAATGAAACATTGGTTATACAACTTCCGAATACAAAAAGGAAAATCAGTCGTTCTTTCAGTATCATTGGGAAGTATGTAGACTATATTCATAAGTACTTTGCACTGCGCCCTTTTGTCATCAAACATCGTCGTTTTTTCCTGAAATACATGAATAATGAATGTAGTGCCAATCCAGTTGGTATTAATACATTTGGAAAATTCCATCTATTGTTGCCGAATTCCTCAAACTGCCAGAACCAAAGCAATATACAGGACACTGTTTTCGAAGATGCTCCGCTTCATTGCTAGCAGAATCAGGAGCAAATATTACGGATATAAAAAAACATGGTGGATGGAAGTCTACGACGGTAGCCGAGGGCTATGTTGATCATTCCGTTGCATGCATATAGAAATGTCATTGCTGAAAAAATTCTCCCAACCTCGACAGATTTTGGATCTTCCGATTTCTACAAGTACTGATGGTGCTGAGGATTCTAATAATGTTTTGCGAAGCTCCCTTACGTCACAGGGCATTAATGTTAGAAATTGTTCTAGTTTTACGATTAATATTTATGTTCATAAGTAATGATTGTTAAATATAATAAAAATTTGCAATTGCCGAATTTTTCTCATCTGATTTTATCATAAGAAAATGGAGTGCTAAAAATATTTATAACACTAATGTTGAAAATATTTTTAACACGCTTCCACGTAAACAATCAATTTTAACATTGTTTGCTGTCATTAAGAGTGTCACTTTTAATGGCAGAGAATAACAAACTAAAATGATTCCACTCACCATCCTTTCTATAGTAGAGTATCTCAGCGTGCTTCTCAACTCCCTCTTGCAGCGCCTCTCTGAGCGAAGTCACGGCCTGCTGAGACGTCAGGGGGCCGCAGAGAAATTCGCAGGAGGCTGGTCTTTGCATCACCTCCGCCCTGGAGTATCCGGTGAGGCGACAGAAGCCGTCGGAGCAGTATATGATGTGGCATGTTCCCTCCCTTATGTTGCCTACTAAAAAACTACGATCTGCAAGAAAAGAATAAACATGAAAGAGTTGGAGAGTGCATGTTGGATTGAGTATCTCTAGAATTGACAGAACATGAATTAGCAATGCCAGATTGAAGAGCAATGTCCAGCAACTATCAGGAATTCATTTTGACTGATATCTGAGCTGGTACCAACATAAATGTGAGCTGAGTGAAAGACTCAATAGAGTCGAAAATTGAGCATTGCACCCCCAGACCTCATCTGCATCTATGTCTATGGTTACGTCTCGCAACGCTACGTCCACTCCAGCAAGTACAGCTCTATGGTCAGCTGATTGACTGCTCGTGTCAAATTAACCTGCCTCTATGCACTAACCAGCTGTCAGATTAACTCATTCATTAATTGAATCAATTAATCGTCCTCTCTTTTGTAATCCAGCTCTGCCTATGAATAGACTTCCTATCTTGTAAATTAGAATGATCAAAAAGTCACCTCTCATAGTCACTGTTCATTTCTTGGAGTGAGATATTATAAGGTAGGTGAATTCTCAGAATCATTAATTGTTGCATTTTCCATGATATTTTCCTGCTTTTTATAAGGTTTAAAAATGTGTCCACGTTTCAAATCATGAAAATCTATAAAAATAATGGTAATGTTCTCCCGCTTTATCAAATAAAATCTCTATTGCGTTAAACTAAAGTATTTGAATCCTCTGATTTCGTTATATTTTTGCAGTTCTCATAGATTTTTCAGATATCTCTAGACTCCTCACATGGAAATGATTGCTTGCTCCAAGAATGAACATTCTCATGTCTTTCTCTGGTAATGAATACTGATTTATTATATTCTCATGTGCATCTCATTCTCTCAATCAATTCATCTCATTTCTCAACTAGTCACTTCTCATGACACTTGCTAATTATTGTTCTCGAGTTTCAGATGAATGAAAATCCTCAAACGCAAAGGTGAATCATGGAATCAGTTTTCTCTTTCAATAAAACCAAGTGAATTCTCTGAAATATGTACACGAACAAGTAATTTAAACATTGGACCTGATTGACAGCCTCACCTTGAGCAGGTCTTCTCTAATATTGGTAAAACCATTCAACTGGTATTATCTCCTCATTATAAATAAGAAATTCTCAATTTCATTCATCTGAACCACTTAGCAAGTAAGATCTCAAGCCTTCTGCTTTCTCAAAGCCAAAGGGTTAGTGGTTTTAATTCATACCTAGTACTTTCATGTTATAATCCTCATAATTTTCAATTGTAACCTCTATTCTTCTGATGAACCCTAAGGCCTGATCTCACTTTTATTACAACTCAGTCTATTCTAATGATTTATCATTCAACCTTCTGTTTTTCTGATGGAATAACGAGGCTCTCGCAATCATTTCCGATTGCTCTATCACTTTAAACGTTGAGTTTAATTTCGAATTAATTGATCTGTCTCAAAGTCTAAGTCTGACTTCATGTGACCTCTCATTTTGAACTTCTCTAGATTAAGTCTGTTTTTAGTTGAATAATGTCACTCTGAGGTTATAGATGATTTTGATATTTTTTTTTTACTGTATTAACTTCATGGCGGGTGACTTATTCATTTTATGATTGTGAATGAGGTCAATAAATGTTTATACACTACCATCTCCAACTCAATTATCTGGATACAGTCCTTCACAGTAATTTTACAGAATCAGAACAACCCCGATTCTGAACAAAAACAGTTTTGATATTTTCTCTATCTTATACAGGTTCCGAGAAATAATAACATCTCCATGAAATGCACATATTCGTTTTCACCCTGTATTTCAAAAACCAAAGTATTTGGAATATTTCTGTTTGTGGCTTTAAAAGCCACACACACAAATCTTCAGTACCACAATACCCTGGTATCACAGTAGAGGAACTGGAATATTATTCAAATGAATCATTATATTGAATAACTTTTTGGTTAAGCTGGTCAACTGATTGTGACCAGAGTCATATTGTGCTCATGAACTACCTATAGTGGTTCATTCAAAAAAAGTGATATTGACGCAGTTGACTTCTCCTTTTTCACGAGATTAATTATTCATTTTGTTGAAAATGTCCATGGTTCTGAAGCTCATTGGAAGAAATCGATTCTGCTCGAAGGATAGCTCTTGGGATGGTTGAATTCGGATTAAGAGGGTATTTTCCTATGAAAACCTAGCTTAATCCCTTCCTACTCCAATTCCAGACCGGTATTCGAATACTATCTACGATCCTCGACATATTCCATCCCTTCTGGCTCAAATACTATACATCATCTGGGAATACAGGACGCAGAATAACGAATTAAACACATTAGGCATGCTTGACCCTTTCATTGTTCTTCCCACGTTCCACACTATGCACGATTTCCTCTCCAAAGGATTAATCTAATACCTAGGAATTCATTAATTACTTACGGCATCTCGGCTCCTGTTCAGGAGATGTAAAGTCACGTTGATCTAGCTCATTCTACTCTTTATAGCCGGTAGGATTAGAACTCGGATTAGAATGACACAAATAGGAAATGGTACATTGAAGAGGATCTTGGTTCAATTTGAGATCTACAGTGCTCAAAATTGAAGTGTAATAAAATATAAGGGAAAATAAGATTGTGTGTATGAATACAGGGTTATTCACAAATATGGCTCTATAGAATATTTTTGAGGAAGACGCAAGATTCAGGATTGAAATTCTAGAGGTGAGCTTCAAGTAAGAAGACGACTTCACGTAAATTTTTTGGAGGTTCTAGGACTTTCGTTTTTCAAATGGGAAGATCCATTTTTTATTGCATGAATAGATTCTTCATCGAATTCTGAGTCTTTGAAAATTCTCTTTGAATGAGGAAATACGAAAAAAAACTCAAAATTGAACTCTGTTGAAATACAGACATCTTCGAGGTATTTTCATTAAAAATTCTTATTTTTGAGAATCTCCGAGAAGAAAGGCTGATGCTTCTTTTCCGATAGCGTGATTTTCAGAATATGATACAGGGGGTCACAAATTCTTGGTCAAAGTTAGAAGTGACGAAACATCAAAAAATCGTTTTTTTCAAATTGGAACCTCATTTTTTCAAAGCATTTTCGAAATCTTCGTCAAAAAAAATGATAGGAGAATACGTCCAAGGCTTTTATCCCAAAATGAATATTTTTTGAGATATTCAGGAAAATCGATTTTTTCTTCAATTTCCAATCTCATTCCGAATGTGGAAAATAATGAAGTGAAATCTTTGAAAATATTTTCTCGATAACAGACATTTCTGAAAATTCCACTTGACCGCTAATTATTTCCCAGTAAAAAAACACATTCGGAATGAGATCGACAGTTGAAGACAAAATCGGATTTCCTGAATATCTCGAAAAATATTCATTTTGTAATAAAAGTTTTGAACGTATGCTACTAATATTTTTTCACGAAGATTTCCAAAATGCTTCGTAAAAGTGGGGTCCCAATATGAAAAAAAAACGATTTTTTGATATTTCGTCACTTCTAACTTCGATAAAGAATTTGGGACCTCCTGTATTATATTCTGAAAATCACGCTATCGGAAAAAAAGCATCGGTCTTTCTTCTCGGAGATTCTCAAAAATGAGAATTTTTAATGAAAAAACCTCGAAGTACTTCAACAGAGTTCAATTTGAATTTTTTTCGTAATTCCTCATTTAAAGAGAATATTTTCGGAAAAATTCAAACTTTTGGAATCAAAAAGACTCAGAACTCAATGGAGAATCTATTTATGCAATAAAAAATAGGTCTTCCCATTTGAAAAACGAAAGTTTATTTCACCAGAAGTCCTAGAACCTTCAAAAAATTTACGAGAAGTCGTCTTCTTACTTGAAGCTCACCTTCAGAATTTCAATCCTGAATCTTGTGTCTTTCCTAAAAATATTCTATGGGGCCATATTCGTGAATAACCCTGTACATGTACAGGGTATCCCAAATTGCTTGATTTTGACTGTTTTAGATACTTCTGGACTAGATTGGTAAAAACTTCGTAAAGTTTCCTGGGCTCGACTTTCGTGAAAACACCATTAGTGATAACCGTTTCACGATATCTCAATTTTTTTTTTAATTTCGATTTCGAAAATGTGCCATAACTTTTTCATTTACGAAAATATATGAAATCGATTGAGACTTTCTAGAAGCGCTTCTTAATCGGAAATAAGAAAGTATATTCAATTTTTTTTTCGCGTAAAAGAAAACGTGAAGCAAAAATATTAAATAGAAACTCATTATTTTTATCTTATATCATGAAAAAAAAATTATAATAATGTCTTATTCTCGATGAAAAAGTGCTTGTTGAAAGTTTTTATCTTTCTCAGATATTTTCGAAAATGAAAAAGTTATGGCACATCTTGTGAATCGAAAAAATTTCAAAATGTTGTTATATCTTCAGAACAAATGAAAATATCGCTAAACGGTTTTCACTATCGGTGTTTTCACGGAAATCGAGCCCAGGACTCCTTTCAACGTTTTTACCTATCTATTCTAGGAGTACCAGAAAAAGCCAAAATCAAGCAATTTGAGATACCCTGTATATGTTGGTATGTTCAACCTGTCTGGAAAGGCAACAATGAGTAAGACTGCTTCAGATCGACCACAAAATGCTTCCTCCTTACCGCCAAATTAAGAACTCGAAGATTTAACATGAGCTACCTTCGGATAAATCGATTTTCAAGAACGGCTATCCATTTCAATCATCGGGATTAACTTAATACCATAAATCCATCAGGAGGAACATCACCAGGGTTCCGTAACCGTGCAGCCTGAAGCTGTGGAGGCACGTGTTCAACCCACGTTACTCTTTTGGAGCGAAAAACGTTTTACCGGATTTCCACAGAGAAAAGATGGAAAATTGATAGTAATTTTATTTTCTAGATTAGTTTTGATCGGTAAGATTCGCGTGCTGAGCAGGAGATAAACCGTTTATTATTGCTTGTCAGTGGGCCTGAATATTAACCTAATCAAGACCACAGTAATTCCGTTCACTCGGAAAAAAAACTTCCAGCCATGAAATCGTTACCATTGAACGGAAATATCCTGGAGTAAAAGTCTGAAGTCAAATATCTGGGAATTACCCTGGACAGTAAGCTTCTGTGGAAAAGGCATATATGTAATGCTACCAGTAGAGCTATTAAGGCTCTTATGGCGTGCAGGCGTCTATGCGGCAGGAATTGGGGTTATAACCCAAAAATACTGCGATGGATGTACGTCATGATTGTGAGACCTATAACCACATATGAGGCAGTAGTCTGGTTTGCTAAAGCAAGTCAGATGAGTACGAGAAAAATGCTCGATAAAGCACAGCGGCTTGTCTGTGTGTGCATCATGGGGGCCATGAGAACGTGCCAACCAGAGCACTTGAGATCATAGCAGATCCCACACCCCTACACCTGGTGATTGACAGGATGGCCCATGAAGCCATCCTAAGAATATCTAGAGAAGGCGCAGGTAATGTAAGAATTAGGTGTCAGAGAGTCTGGTGCTCTCTGAGTAACTACATCTCGTCTGCGAACCTTCCTAGTGATGTAATGGCTAAGAAAGTAAGTACTGAGAAAAACTTCAGTACGATGCATGCAAAAAAGAAGGAATGGGAGCGGGAATACACCGACCAAAATTTCAAAGAAAATACTGTTAAATGGTATACAGATGGTTCTAAAACCAACACGAGAGCTGGCGCTGGGGTTCACGGGGCCAAAGCCAAGTGTGCACTATCGTTAGGTTCCTGTGTGAGGGTTCTTCAAGTAGAAATATTAGCAATTGAAAGATGTCTACATATTAATCTAGAGAGAAACTATCAGAATTGCGACATAGCTGTTAACTTAGATAGTCAAGCTGATATTAAAGCACTGAACTCCTATGTCATCGGCTCAATGTCAACATGAGAATGCCGGAGCTAACTCAATGAGGTAGGCAAGAAAAATAAGGTCTCTTTAATCTGGGTTCCTGGTCATTCGGGAATCACAGGTAACGAAGAGGCCAACAAACTTGCCAGAGAGGGTGCTCAGAAACCACTCACTGGCCCAGAACCTTTCAGTGGTATAGGAAAATTCACCTATAAGAAAGAGTTTCTGGAGAAGGAGAAAACTGAAATAGAAACACTCCGGCAGAATCTCCCAGGGTTGGATCACTCCAAAAAGTTGCTTCGGAATTTTGAAACTGCAAGATCCAAAAGATATTTGGATCTCAGTAAGAACCAACTACACCTCCTCACTGGCTTTCTTACAGGGCATTGACGCCTCAGAAAGCACTTGCTGAGAACGGGCGTATCGGACACTGACGAGTGTAGATTCTGTGGGGAGGAGGAAGAAACTCCTATTCATCTAGTCACAGAATGTTTTGGCATTGTAAGCCAAAGGAAACAATGCTTTGGTCAAGAGACCTGTAGGTGTGAGGAATTAGCCTCACGGAAGCCTTCCGAGATATTGGATTTCATGAGATCTCCGGGACTGGAAGGCGAGCTGTAAAGCTTTGTCAGGGGGCACAATAGACCATAAAGTCACAGTGAACTGTAACCCCTTTTAAACTATCAACTATCTATATTTTATTTGATTATACCCATATAAAATAGTGTTTTGAAGAGTTTATCAAATGAACCAGGTAGATATCCAACATTGACAATATATGAAGAGAGAAATACCCCAAATGTTGAAAATCTATACCAACAGTTATTTCCAATGAACATTTGCCTGTATCCTCTCTAATCATATCTTAATTCCCACCTTTCTCTCACGAACACAAAAGGATAGTTTGCCCAAATTAGTGGTAATAGGCTTCCAAGTGAAATCAACCCTAAACCCCCATTGACTTATCAATCGGGATTGTCGCCCCAAAGGTCAGGGGCCGTTGGCTCGGCACATATTGGATTCCAACCAAGTTTGTCTCAATCCGCGAGCATCGGGTTTCATTCGGGATTAGAAAGTTGATATCGCATCCGGGAAGCAATCGGGCTCTCCGATCGCGGTTAGATTGGATTTGACGAGAGGTTGGATCAGAATTCGTGATGCGGATTGAGTGCTGGGTACACGTGCTGAACGTCTTATCATTCGATGGGGGTGCTTGGAGGCGTATCTGTTCGATTTGTATAATTTTAGGAGTTTCTATTTTTCTTTTCCGGTCGAGAGATCGAGATGAATCGAGAGTCTCGATTGGTTGAACGTGATTCGGCGAAGTTTATGGCGGGGATCCATTATTGTTTGATTCCTGCTTCAGGCATTGCATTGAGTGGAAGAATGTGGAGGGCTATACAATTTCAAAAGAGAATTAGTCAAAATTTTCTCAAAATCAATGGGAAGAAAGACAGACGAATGAAATATGCTGGAATGCAAGGAAATACGTGAAAACACTTTATGATAGAGCGAAATTAATTTCATCGTCAACTGAAATACGGAATAACGAAATTGATTTCATTAAAGATATTCTTGAGGATAATCAATATCCAACTAATTTCATAGAAAAAAACTATTTCAAATTTAGAGTGAACAATTTTACGTCAAAACGATAATAACAATCAAGTACCAACAACAAAGCGTCAAGAACAACCAATTTTAATAAATTTGATTCCTTATGTTCATGGACTTTCAGAAAAAAATGAAAAGAATTGATTCTAAATTCAAAATAAAAACTGTTTTCAAAACAAGAAATGATTTACGATCTTTATTAATAAAAACAAAACCTTTGAATGAGAACCAAAAAGAAATTGTATTTACAATATGTCCTGTATTTGTGGAAAATCTAATACAGGAGAAACATCAAGACCATGAGAAATCAGAAAACGTGAACATGAGAATAACATAAAAAATAGAGATATTGGTAGATCACTGATAGCAGATCATGTGTGTTCCAATACCGGCAATGACATGATGGATTGGAATGGAACAAAAATTCTAATGACGGAACCTGATGGTTATAAAAGAAAAATCAAGGAGTCAGCTTGTATTTTGTTGGATGAGGCTTATAATCTCACAATTGTTCAGTAGGAATAGATCGAATTTGGATGGATTTATTGAAAAAAGAACTGGTTTCAGGGAATTTTGAAATAAAATAACGATATCAACATCTTGTAATCAATATTGATCTATGTTCATCATAAATTGAAAAATGTCAATCCAAAAATCAAAAAAATTGTCACGATTCTACAAAGTTGAATGAAAATTCGTTATTGTCTGACGAAGGAGTCTGATTTAGACTACGAAACGTTACGCTTAAGATTTCAAAGTGTTGTCATTTTCTTTCTGTTCATTGTTAGGCAACAATTTCTTCTCGTAAAGTTTTGGCCCCTGACAAATTAGTGCTCAAATTTTTACGTAGGGGCCTTTCTTATATTATTAAAAAATGTTTTCTAATTGTTTCTTATTTCAGAGACTGGGAGAGAAAACCCATATTAAGTTTTCAGGAAAAAAGCAAATACCTGAGCTTATTGTATTGTATAACATCCAAGATCTGTTTATTTCAACTACCACTTACCGCTACAGCCAACTATTGCAAAACAGCAAAGCAAAGTTGTACACCTATTAGTAATCTATAAAAGGAAAAACTATCCTACTAGTCCTATTAATATTAAAAATTTGTGAGGATGTGAGTATGAATGTTTGTCACTGTTTCACGTAAAAACTTCCGAATGGATTCATATGAAACTTCATATTAATATAGTTCATCTACCAGAATAACATATAGGCTACAATTTATAAATATTTAATTAAATTTAACCATAAAACAACGGTCAATTATCAGACTAGTCATGCTTTCTGAGAGCTATTTAGGAGTACGCTGTCTAAACTGTTGAATATACACGAACATAATATACCATGGGTTTGTTTGTCCCAAAAAGTTCTCAATGAAAAGTGGCGACAGCATGCAAAATAGTGGGCCATAAATACAGTTGAATTGGATAGCCTTTCACAATCAATCAGGATCAAGATTTTTTCATGCTTCTAAATGAAATTGGAATAAAAATAATAGTAATGAAAACTCTTATACCCGATTCAGGCAAACGTTGCGCAGGGTATATTACAAATAAACAATTATTCGATAAATATTTCCTATCTTCAATTTAAGTGTGTGCTTCTTTTTTCTTCTTTTTATGTTTTGATGATTTACAAACTCAATCTTAATATATAAAACTAACTCGGTCATTTTGTTGGTAACACCCTTTATAACTCAAGATTGGATGAACAGTTTGTTGTGAAAGATTTTTTTGGATTCTTCTACGACGATGTCAACATAAAATATATTTAAATTATGGAAAAGTGTATGAAATGGAAAAAAATAGGAAATAATTTTTCTTCTTACGAATAACGTGAAAGTATTATATTTGAAAGTATTATATTTGATATTAATTCGGTGAACTACATTTTCTGATAATATTAACGCATCTGAGTCCATGTGTTATTACACCTATCTTTCTTCCGAACACTACGGAAAATTTTATGACGAAATGTTTTGAACAAATCTCCATTCTACTATTATACATGTAAACAATTACTGCGTATTTCGAGTTGCCTAACCGGAAATTCCAAAATCGACGGCTGCCGATGAAATGTATGCTTGCTTAAAATCATCAGCTTCAAATTTGGCTTGGTGATAAAGCTCTGAATTCAGTTGATTGCGGTTGGAATAGTTTCAATAGATATTTGCAGCCCACAAAAATGCATCTGCAGAAAACTTAGTCTTTCTTGTAACGCTACATGTGGGGAATGTGCAGGTGTTAACTGCCAAAACAGTTGTCCAATCTTTGGCAAAGATGAAGAAATAATTGACAGTGGCGACAGCCACTCAGATGGAGCATTCTAAAAAAGATACGTCATCTCTCCTTGTTTTATCTTCGGTAATCTAATACAGAAGGTGTGACAATTTAAGCAGAGGTTCTAATAATTCGGCACATAACAAAAAAAAACAGGAAAATCATGCAGAAGTCAAATTAAAAAATAGGAGAAGTGGGCGAGGAACTAACAGAAAGGAATAATTAGTTAAATTGAAATGAATATAAGAAAATCATTTTATGATTTTTTTGTTCTGAGGAACGATCTCTCCAAACTAGGGTAGCCGCATATTTTATACAGTTAACAGCCCCTATCCTTCGAAATTTCTTCAATTGAAGCTAGTAGGAAAATGATTGAAGAGACTCTCACATCCATGTTTTGAACAAACAACGCAGTACCTAGACGCTGAAAACCCTTCATAACCTTCCTTTCCCTCTCCTCCACCCCCGTAAATACCGCATTCTCGGGACGCTTTTCCCCGACCGAATTTTCCGCGATGAATAAGTAATTTTCACGATTTTCCAGAGACACTCGAAACAGCCGAAATGGCAGATTGGCCAGGCATTTTTCATGAATGACACGACCCGGCCGGTAATTGAACGAGTTTTCCGACGGTTTCTGGCCGGAAAAGCCATTGGAAAACTCGCCGTTAGCGGCGCGAAAAGGAACGACGTCAGCGCCCCCTGCGATGCCGGAGAGGTACAAGGAACGCATTAACGGCGTTCCGGTCAACAACGGTCGCAAATCAAACGCGAAAACTACATTTTTACTGCTACAGATTCCCTGTTCCGTCCGTGGTTTTACTGCCTTTTCCGTGCTGAATTTCCCCAACGAGAAACTCCTACACTTGTTGATGAAAACCCGAGAAGACTTTTTCTATTTTTCTATGTTCCTAAACACGACCAATTGTCATTATTGACATCTCAGAGAGATTGGGAAACTAGTCGAAATTAAGTTCAGTAAGCAGTTCAGTCGATTTTAATAGTTTTACTCAGATTCTTGCTGCCCAAGCTATTTTTTTTTTTCGTCATTTTGACAATTCTCGGAATATGTCGTAATTTTTGGTCCTGAAAAATATTCTGTTTTCTTGTGTTATAAGATGTTTGGTTCATCTATGGGAGATGATTTCCTTCCATTAGGGTCCCGTAGCGGTCTCCAAACATCTGAAGTTCCGAAAAATCATCACTAGGATGGTACCTGGTTCGAAAGAACCCTCACGATCAGAGAGCAAGGCTGAGAATTTAAATTCGAATATTGGAGGAATTCGAAGGACAAGAGTGATTACGTTCCGAAATTAGCCCCTGAACATGGTGTTGCGATCTTCTAAGAAACCCACATGGCAACAGAGGAACTTCTTCGTGAAGGAGGACAATTGAAAATTATGTACTCATTGATTTTTCACTTAGTCCAAATTACGGTTTAGCTTGTTGTGTTATAAGTTTTCTTATGTTGAGCAATTCAAAAAGGGGAAATTGGGTTTTTTCATTTCTTTAAAATATTGTGACCTTTCTGTCATAACTAATTTATGAAGAAAGAATTTCTGCAATGGGTGGTTAATTCAAAAACCATTTAATTGATTATAAATAATTAGTTTTTTCTGCTTTTGTCTTTTTCTATTTCAGACCTTGAATTTCGGGTAAATTGGTGAAGAGTCTGTTTTTCTCTGCTGTCCATAGAGGAACTACATGAAGATGTTCTTCTGATCACGTAGATGTCCTCCAAGATCCTCTGATATGATATTCTCAGTAAATTTTTTTCTAACACGGGTGAGGTCAGGGTTTTTTTCTCTGGGGTTTTTTCCCTTTCCTCATTTTATCATACTACAGACCTGTATGGTTTTTCCTGTGTTGCACTTACCCCAGCTAGGTACTTTTTTGTTTCAATATGTATTGTATTATTTTAGCTCTCTTAATCAATTCATTCTTCTCGTGAACTATTCTGTTAGTTCATTCTTCATTAGGCTGGGGTTAATGCGCCGATCCTGTACTGTAAGCATTAAGACATTCCGTACCCGCATTTGGCACCTTGCCCGAATAGCGCTACGCCATTGGTAGACTCGAAACGTTTTCTGTTCTAGCGAGAGTGAAACAAACGTATCTGTAGCACCACGCTAAACCTTGTACGTGTTTATCGTAGTTTTTGCCTATATTAAATGAACTCTTTATTTGAGAATTCACCTTTTTGATGTGTTCAAATGTATGTTATTTGAACCTCCACATAGGTACAACGATTGAAATTCGAAGTTATGTTCTGCTAGAATGAAATTAATGTCAAAAGCAAAATCAGAGCCATCTCTTGAAAAACTTCAATGAAATGATCTTGAAGAAGGTGAAGGATCTGTGGATGATTTTGTTAATATGAATACAACTGAAACTTTCCCCACACTTTCAATACACTTCAACAGTCCAGTTTAACGCACATGAAATCTTCCATTATTGACCTCTATTAATGCTTGATTTCGCATTTTAATGCGTAGTTGTCATGGGCAATTCAGAAATCTCATGAATAATTCCATTTCTGAACAGAGTTATAATATTTAGGTGAGATACGACAATCGTTCCATTCAATTTGGTTATACTAAATTCACAAATCATGTTTCGAAGAATGAAATACTTCTTTTGTTAGATTTTGTTTATTTGATTATTTTTGACACGTTAATAAACTAAGTGTTTTCAAGAAAGAATAAAACGGTAAACAAAAAAATTTTTTGCCTTTACGGTATATCTCTCATCTCTCATCTGACAAAATCTAATATCATTTCTCCAACCTAATGATGAAAGATCTCTGAGCCTGGGAATTGAAAATGGTATTCATTTCGATGATTACTATTTTGAATTCATCTATGTTTCAAAAAAAAAAGTTAATAAACTAGTTGATTAAATTACTATAGTTCGATTATCCTCATCTTCGTTCCAATATGATCAAAATTGTATCCTGATTTTTTCTGGAAAGTAAATTAATCGAATTTTCATGTTCCGAAAAAGTACGAAATGACTGTAAGTTCAGTCATCAAACTAGACATTTTCAGTTCACTGATTCAAAATTGAATAGTTGTTTTCTAGAACTTGGTACCATGTTTCGATCTCAAAAATATATCATTTGGATGTTGCAGAATATGAATGACCAATATTTTAGTATAGGTTAGCCGAAAAAATCTGTCTCTGCAACTTTATCTACTGAAAAATAGGCTCAAAACATTCACAATTTGAAATGGCTGAATGAAGCAAGGATTCATTCGTCACTTGGAGAAAAATCCCACTTTCAATCAGCCGATATAAGTAATTGCTGAATAAAATGATAAATGAAGCTGAACTCTCGCTTAAGTTTTACCCTACTTGATCGTTTCTATATTTCCTTAAACTTTCTGCAAGAAGAGTCAACGTTGGCGAGTATCCAGGCAATGATGAGCTCATTATTATCATCAAATCTTATATATGGCCCTGCAGCCTTTATCCAGTCAGTCTATTAGGATGAGAGAGTAGAGGTTGCATTTCGTCGAATAGACGAAAAATCTGATTTAACGGAAATGCCGATTCAAGCTTTCCAGGTATTCAGGATCGATATTTTCGCGGTATGAATGTGTGGCTGGCCTCGAATATACCCCATATGCGAAGCTTCATCGACCAGGTAGGACTCTTCCTGTTTCGGTAAATTAACCCCCATTTCCAATTCTGTGGCTTTTCGAGCCATTATGCCAGATTGGTGAGTAATTGAGCTCGGAGAACTATATTGCCGGTGTTTCAGGTCATTCTGCGCCGTAAGGTATGTGTTTAAGGCGACCTACAAGCAGTCGACATCGTAATATGAAAGAAGAGGACTTTATTCTAGGTATTTATCGTGTTTTCATCATTCGTCATTTCGAGTTGAAATGATAGACTTTTAAGAAAGTGGACTGTGGAAATTATATGAGTTATACGATATATCCAATTCTTTTCGAGGAGTACGTTGAATATTTAACAATATAAATTCTCTATTTTCACCACACGAACTGTAGATTATATTATACCAAGTCATATATAACAATAAGAAGTTTATTAGTCACTTTCATATGGAATACACAAAATTCAGAGTCCAATGAAATAATTATGGTAACTAATGGGCATTGTAATCAGATTTCCAGAGATTGTGGATTCTGTTGAGCTAAAAAATATTCAAAATTGAGGATGTACATCATCAGAGGATAAAAAGAAGAAAGAAAGAATGTGAAGATCTCAAAATATAAAACTAAGTCGGCCATTTTGTTGGTTACAGATGAAATTAAAGGACGTGGATTCAATCCAACATTCCAGGTATGAATATAATATTAACATTAATGATTTCAAATCACTTATTTTGTCTTCCTTTTCTGCCATTCAAATCCAAGGCCAGATTCACCATGGAATGGGATCATTACAACCACTAATAAATTCCTCCAAATTTACTTCACATAGGCAATATGGATGATCAACGTCAATCAATTAATGCAGATGTGAGAAGAGTAATTCTTCAAGATCTGCAGCAACTACTTCATGAACATCATGCATTGGTTCGATTGTTTAAAACTGCTTTGGAACGTATGCCAAGTGACAATCACAAGGTTGTGATTAGCGCAGATAAACGACCTGTTGAAGAACATGACGCCAATTCACGTTCACGTTTTCTGATTTCTAAATTCAACATAACAACTGTTTTTAAAACAAGAAATGATTTACGATCTTTATCAAGAAAAACTAAACCTTTGAATGAGAACCAAAAATCAAGAAATTGTATTTACAATATTCCCTGTATTTGTGGAAAATCTTATACAGGAGAAACATCAAGACCATTAGAAATCAGAAAACGTGAACATAAGAATAACATAAAAAATAGAGATATTGGCAGATCACAGATAGCAGATCATGTGTGTTCCAATACCGGCAATCACATGATGGATTGGAATGGAACAAAAATTCTAATGACGGAACCTGATGGTTATAAAAGAAAAATCAGTATTCAGCTTGTATTTTGTTGGATGGAGCTAATAATCTCGCCAATTGTTCAGTAGGAATAGATCGAATTTGGATGGACTTATTGGAAAAAAAAACTGGTTTCAGGGAATTTTGAAATAGAATAACGATATCAACATCTAGTAATTAATATTGATCTATGTTCATCATATATTGTCAAATGTCAATCCAAAAAAAAAAATTGTCACGATTCTACAAAGTTGAATGAAAATCAGTTATTGTCTGACGAAGGAGTCTGATTTAGACTCCGAAACGTTACGATTAAGATTTCAAAGTGTTTTCATTTTCTTTCTGTTCATTGTTAGGCAACAATTTCTTCTCGTAAAGTCTTTGCCCTGACAAATTAGTGCTCAAATTTTTACGCAGGGGCCTTTCTTATATTATCAAAAAAATTTTCTAATTGTTTCTTGTTTCAGAGACTAGGAGAGAAAACCCATATTAAGTTTTCAGGAAAAAGAAGTTTGTTTCGCTTTAGAGATGAATAAAGTTTTTCTAACCATTGGTTTTTTTAAGAAGGAAATATATTAGGTAAAATACAAAAAAAGTATAAAATATAAAAAAAATTTAATTTCATTTAAATAGGTATGTACATTGTTATTCATACATAAAAAGAATTCTCTTTATTTAACTGGTCAGTACAAAGTCTGCCGGGTCAGCTAGTAGGAAATATATTTCGAATAAATGTTTATTTGTAATATACCTCAGCGCTACTTCGTTTGCCTGAATCGGTTATCATGGTTGTTATTATTATAATTTTTCTTCCAATATTATTTCGAAGCATGAAAAAATCTTGAAAAAACCCTGATCCTGATAGATCGAAAAATGAGTCCATCAGTTCCCAGACAAATAAGGACAAGTCTCAAGCCTCCTAATTAAGATCTGACTGGCGAATCGTTCCACAATTAATCGATTTCTCCTCCCAAAACTGCCCCTTTAACTCTTGAAGAGATAAAACCCCAAATGAACGTCGCAGAAACCGGTATTGGAAAGGGTTTTTAATTACTCCTGCCGCTCGTCCCCTTGTCCCATTGTAACGTCCGCGTTTCGGAACACACCCCAGAAATTTCATTTCCGCCGGTCGGAAGCCATTTGGACCATGAGAATCGTCTTGTCGGGCAGGTCGTCGGCATTTTAAGCAGCGTTGACAGTTCAATTTGCCGAATGACAAGACGTGGCGGGAGAGGAATGGAAATGCGAGTTTTGAATGGGGATTTGGGGCATTAGGAGGGACGCGTTCGGGCCCCCGATAATGCTCGTGGCTGTGAAGACGAACACTGTAACATAATGAAACAAGAATGCAGATGGGAAGATATGAGATGAGATCGTGAAATCGTTTTTTTAAGGGATCAACAGCGAGTCGTTGAACTCTGGGAGGGTGAATTGGGGATTACGGGAAAGCTGAGGGGATTTGGAAAAGCACACAGCAACAGTTTATATATCTTTATTCGATGCCTGAAAAATTGGAACTGTTTTAAGAGTTTTTCGTCTGATGATCAAACTCAAACCGTTAGCTTTTGACAGCATCTGTTCTCAAGATAACCAGTTCTGCCTTTAAAATTATCAATCATGGGTACAACCAAAGATATTATAGACCCATTTCGCGAATCAGTTCTACGAGGAAAACTTATACCCATTATTATAAAACTCTGCTAAGCGAGATATAAGCTTCGAATTAACCTCTCCAAAGGGCGATTATGTACACCCTTCTTAACAAAAAGCAACAATCAAATGTTGAATAGGTTGAACAATAAAGCAGTCTTGCCGACTCAAAGTAGTGTCACTCGAAAGAAAATACTCGATATTTTTTTTTCTTTTTTTTTTCGGCTGCGACTACTGAGATCATAATTTGGCCAAGAAATCTGAATGTTGATGTTTTTTAAAGCAGCAAATGCATTTCTAAAATGCTTTTGATTTATTCTGAATAATCGGTTTCTTTTCGGTTTTTGTCTTTTTTCATTTCAGATTAAGAATTGCGAGTCTTTGGGAAGAATCTGTTTATCCGAGCCCATCGACGGATAACATGAAGATGATCACACTGATGTCTTTCAAGATTTTCCTGATATTTAATATTTTATGTTATTTCGGCTGAGGTTTTTTCCCCTGGATGTATAGTATCGTATGATAGTATCGTATGATTCTATAGTATCACACGAAGAATGTTATGATACCCCGTTCTTTTTTTACCTCAGCTTAGGTACTTTTTGTTTCAACATTTATTGTATTATTTTAGCTCTTTTTCATAAGAATATATATATATATTAGCCGAATACCCGATATTATGATATGAATTGTACAGGGTTATGGCTCTACCTATGAAATATTTCTAGGAGAGACGCAATATTCAGTATTGAAATTCTAGAGGGGAGCTTCAAGTAGGAAGACGACTTCTCGTACATTTTTTTGGAAGTTCTAGAATTTCCGGTTTTTCCGGAAGTGATATAAACTTTCGTTTTTCAAATGGGAAGACCCATTTTTTATTGCATGAATAGATTCTCCATTGAATTCTGGGTCTTTTTGATTCCAAAAGTTTGAATTTTCCCGAGAAAATTCTCTTCAAATGAGGCAATCCCAAAATTGAACTCTGTTGAAATACAGACAACTTCGAGGTTTTTTCATTAAGAATTCTAATTTTTGAGAATTTCGGAGAAGAAAGGCTGATGTTTCTTTTCCGATAGCGTGATTTTCAGAATATGATGCAGGATGTCTTAATTTCTTTGTCAAAGTTAGAAGTGATGAAACATCAAAAAATCGTTTTTTTCAAATTGGAACCCCATTTTTTCGAAGCATTTTCTAAATTTTCGTCAAAAAATAATAGGAGCATACGTCCAAGACTTTTTACCCAAAATGAATATTTTTTGAGATATTCAGGAAAAACGATTTTGTCTTCAATTTTCAATCTCATTCCGAATGTGTTTTTTCACTGGAAAATAACTAGCGACTGAATGAAATTTCTGGAAATCCCTGTTATCGGGAAAATATTTTCTTATAGTTCAGACGCGTTCAGTTTTTCTTTATTTGTTAAAGCTTATGATAATTTCCGCAAATCCAATTCTGGAGAATTTTTTTTTTGTCATGGAAGGGAAATTTGAATTTTCAGTCATGAAATTGTTACATGTTCTGTTAAGTTTTTTTTCAGAAGCATTAAAAATCATTAGAAATTATTTTTTTTCTGCATTCCTGAGAATTTTTTACGTTGACTTCACTAATACTCACATTGAGAACTTTAAACCAATTGTTGCTCTCGCATTACAGATGATAATTCAAGAACTTAACTCGTCTGAACTAAAGAAAATATTTTCTCAATAACAGAGGTTTCCTAAAATTTCACTCGACCGCTAATTATTTTCCAGTGAAAAAACACATTCGGAATGGGATTGAAAAATGAAGACAAAATTTTTTTCCTGAGTATCTCGAAAAATATTTATTTTGGGATAAAAGTCTTGGACGTATGCTCCTAATATTTTTTGACGAAGATTTCGAAAATGCTTCGAAAAAATCGGGGTCCAATTTGAAAAAAACGATTTTTTGATGTTTCGTCACTTTTAACTTTGACGAAGAATTTGTGACCTCCTGTATCATATTCTGAAAATCACGCTATCGGAAAAGAAACATCAGCCTTTCTTCTCGGAGATTCTCAAAAATGAGAATTTTTAATGAAAAAACCTCGAAGTTGTCTGTATTTCGAAAGAGTTCAATTTTGAGATTTTTTTTCGTATTTTCTCATTTGAAGAGAATTTTCTCGGGAAAATTCAAACTTCTGGAATCAAAAAGACTCATAATTCAATGGAGAATCTATTTATGCAATGAAAAATGGGTCTTCACATTTGGAAAACAGAAGTTGATGTCCTAGAACCTTCAGAAAATATACAAGAAGTCGTCTTCTTACTTGAAGCTCACCTTTAGAATTTCAATTCTGAATCTTGTGTCTTTCCTAAAAATATTCTATAGAGCCATATTCGTGAATAATCCTGTATAGTACTTACTGTAAGCTGATGAAATACAAATAAATTTTATTCCATCCAATATTAGGTATTTCTATTCAGATTTTTTTCCCGCCCCTAACCCAAAGGCATGAGACGCCATTGCTTTCGAGGCTTTTTGGGTCATCCCGGAAAAATCAGAGAGTCTGAGATTTATAAGATATCAGTTTTTAGACATCGGCATTTTGATTCAAAGTGCTGGTTCAGATATTAATCTCATGATAGATCAATTTATAGTTTCTCGTATAAGAAGATGTGAAAAAATTCTTGAACGTTGATTTGAACAGCTGAAACAAACCCTCACCTTAACGATTATAATGAAGAGAAAAATATTTTCGTATGCAAATTAATGTCGTGCGTTCCATAACAGGTAATGTTCTCCCACTCCCTAATTTTTCAATTAACGCCACGTGCAGTGTTGTTGTACACTTAATTTTTTATTCATCAGAACCTCATTTAATTCGGTGACTGAGGGAAAAATAGTGGGACGACCGTGCTAACAGCTTTCCAGACGGAAGCAAAGATATGCGGGGGTTTCCTTCATTTCGTGACGGATTTTTAATTCGGTTTAGAACTTGATTTCGCGGCGTTGCCAAGTTTCGTGAAAAAGAAATCACATTTCGAGTCGCGAATATTGTTCATGAATATGAAAAACTTTTCACTTTCTTTTTTAAAATTCTATCCATTCTAGAACAGATCTCGTTTATCTGTTCTCTCAGTGGAAACATCTGATTAATCTTGCCAGTCCCACAGAATTTTTTCGTTTTTCATTTTTTTTCTGTGCTATAGAACAGTGGCAACCTCAGAATTTGTTGAAAAAAGTCTGAAAACATCAATCCCGTTTCATAATGATTGTTCGTGATGAGTTCATTACAGTACAGAAAGTAGTGCTGTAATGAAACTCATTACAGCATTGTTTTCAGTTATATTTTTCTTTTTGTGGTTGTCAGTACTGACCTCCGATCATCTCTATTTTCAAATCAATTCAAATTCCGTAATCTGTCAAATTTCATAAGTCACACCAACCGCCTAGATACAATACAAAAGTCACTAATTTGAATTTTTATTTGAATTTCGAGAGTATTTCACAAAACTTGACTGAAATAGGGAAAATATCGTCTGAAACTCGTAGCAGAAGGCAATTCCAACACTCATGCTTTCGAAAACTCGCTCCTTCGTCGCTCGTTTTCGAACTTCGCATTCGTGTTGGAATTGGAGCTCATTCTGCAACTTTTTTTAGAATATACTATACAGGGTGAGTCTTTGACTTGTACATAAATTCTAACCGTAGATTACTGAGGTCAAAAGAAACACTTGTTTTCTTTACCATTTTCTTCGATTCGGCCTAGAAAAAAAGATATGGCTATTTTAAACTTTCATAATGAGCTATGCCACTCCTGGATATCATAGATATATGCCTGCCGAAAGATGAAGTACGATTTTGTTAGTTCTAAATAATTACCGAATTTATAAAATGTACCTTCAATGAATTCTTATACTTCATACAGAATTTCGTTATCGGAAAATGTTGAATATTCTTCTCTTGATTTCTTTTCCATTATTGATAATGAAGTATTCAGCTTGGAATCACCTATATCTTCAGTATGTAATCATTTTTTATCGTTGTTTATAAAATTTTCTGAGGTTCTCCAACAGAGTCATAACCCTTCATTTCCAAACAATTAATCAATTAAAACGTTATTTCGTTTATTCGACTTCATCAGTGTAAATCTGCAGAATGTATTCTAAGCAGGCATGGTAGATATGCTAAAATGCTTCTTCACTTATGGAAAAACTTGTTAACAGCAGTTTTGTGAATTATGTGGCTGAATTGTGATCGCGTGTGTCAAGTGCATGTTAAGATTCGAATGCCAGAGACACCAACATGATTGTCTCTGGGTGGAGCATTCACTCCGGCTTTTAATGAAACCGGGAAGTTAGGGCTTCTAACGAACAATTCCCTTCAAAAAAATTTAACTTGCCTGAAGCATAAAGTATTTAGAAAGAAGTATTTAAATTTGCTCGAATAAATAAGGATGTAAATCGAATAAAAACAGGTGGGCTCATTAATATAACGAAATTTCCGAAGTCCGCTAGTTCCCTTTCCATTCATAATAACCTAGTCCTTCCAGAACATAAATTCTCGGATTTAAACGTGATGATTTTCAACTTTACAACGTAGCAAAAATTGAATTCTGTGTATATTTTCGACAGAGTTACATTCAGCCGAAGTACCCAATTTATGGCATTACTCAGAAAATTTTTTTCTTTCAATATGGAATTACTCGTAGAGAGCGGGTAGTACAAGAAAAAATCAAGAATACTTTTATATTCCAAAATGAATGAATATCCATCTCATCACATTGAATTTACTGTTTACAATCAGACTCTTTGAATATCTCTACGGTTAAAATGTGGCTCTGTGGTTTAGAGGTAGCATTCAAAATATATGTACAAGTCAAAGACTCGCCCTGTATAAATACTACTTCGCTTTCAATTGGATTTATGGAGAATCAATTCCTTATATAAACCCTGAGGGACAATATGCCTATAAAAGGAAAAGATGTAAGTATTCAATGATCTTCACTCACATGTGATGTCCCGACATCTCGTAAATACAAATTTAGGTTTAGGGGATGATTTCGTTCCAAATTTGCATTTACAACATGTAGGGTAGATCGCCCTTCCGAAGTTATAAAGAAAGATGTGCAAGAAGGGAAAGGGACGAAGCACAGAACACACGTAATATTCATCCCCATATGACGCGACATCCCTATTCAAAACTACCCTCACGAACGCCCCAATAAGAACCCGGCTCAGTCACAAATACCACCGCATTCACTATTCCAAATGAGGGATCATTACACCCCCAATTTGGCAACAAAGGATGGTGGTAGAACAGGGTTAATATTCTCTTCCGCCCCCGCGTACACCCCTAGTCACAGCGGTCGGCGTTCAACCCCGTTGGAAGTGGGTCAGCGACATGATAAGAGAAAGAAATGGCACCGCAATTAATTCAACCTGTACACCGGGAAAAATAGTTGGCATTTCAGCCGTCAACGCTCTGGGGGCATTCGCCGGCCAGTGTTGTCGCGGAAAACGGAAAATGTAACGTTTCACAAAAGAGTGTTGTAGTACACTCCATTCCCTGCCTGTGGCGTAATGAGGTTTTTGTCGTTTAAATTGGATGGAGGGGGGAGAATGCAAAAGTAGGGCTTTCTATATCGATGTTTTATGTAACCTTTCTCTAATTGGACGAGGAAGTGTAGCCTTATTACTGTGGAAGGTGAATTAAGGGTGGAGAAAAAGCCAAACCAGAAGCTTGCCGAAGACCACCCAACGTTCTCAGTTTCAATTTGAAATGAAAATCCTTCAGAGAGCGCAGAATAAAAGAAAGTAACTTCATGCATAAAAGAAGAATAAGATTCCTAAGAATTTTGTCAGCCTTTAGAGAGGTACCTAAGTAATAAGAAACTAATAGAACTGGTGTTTCCAAACATAGGCATGGATCCTGAGAACCATGTTCATAGAACGAACAACGAAACTAAAAATGACCAAACGTCCTCTCCCTATGTACCCCTAACAACATAGAAAAGGTTCAGGTTTCAGGAAAATGACAAGGGTAGACTGAAGGAATACTGTTAGCACCGCATGCAAGCAAACAGGAGTGAATATGGGCAATATGGATGACCTTGCCTTCTCCCTGGGACTCAAACAGTCAAGCTGCAAGTGAGGACTCCATCCAAAGTATTAGGACTCCTTTGGAAACCTTGAATCTTCGGATGGAGTGACCCAATGAGTAATACCATTGAGTATTAATATAAATATATTTATATTCAATGGTAATACACATCTCAATTAACCCGGGTAAGGATTGAAAGAGAGTCCAACAATCGATGGCACCTTCAAGCACTAGTTGTGGCTATCGGCTTGGCTCTTTAGCTTATTCATAACCTCTCTTCGTTACAATATGAGCAGGAGAATAAAAACTATTTAATAATGTTTTAAAACTCTTCCACTTTTGTATTCTGCATTTTTGAAAGAAGCATACAGTGATAATAAACTGCTTCATATGAGTTAGGGATATTCACATGAATTGCAAAAAAAATATAGTTTAAATGGGATTTTGTTATGAAAATGCATATTAATATGATTTCAAGATGCAGGAAATGGAATTAATTTTAGCCTGTAGGTCTGCAGCGTATACAGGACGATTAAGAAAAATCGAGTAAAATAACGAAATTTTATTCCCAGAGAATTCAAGCATTTTAAGACTATCAATACAATGTATGGCCTCCACGGGCATCAATAACAGCTCGACATCTTCTTTGCATACTACACACGAGGTTGTTGAACATTTTTTGAGGAATTTATTTCCATAGACGGGGCAAAAGTTCTCTCAGATCCTTTAAGGATTCTGGGGTAGGTTGATGATTATCTCATCTTCTTTGGAGCATATCGCATGCATGTTCTATGCATTTCAAATCTGGTGAGTGCGGAGGTATTGGTAAATGTGGAATACCAAGCTCCTCGCGCGCAATCTCTACTATGGCTGCACGGTGCCGTCTAGCGTTATCGTCTAGAAATTGAAAAGTTTCACCAATAGCAGCGTGAAAATTTGGCAAAACATTGTCAATGACATGCTCCTTATAGTGTACCGATGTGTAGATCTGTGCGCCCGTTGAAACATATCCCGGCCCATATCATAACACTCGGAATGGATGGACTTCTTGGACATAGCAACGATTACGGGGTATGGGTGGGATTGTCCATACCATAATTCTTCGAAAATCTGAAAATCGTCCATATCTGTATTCATCAATGGAAAGGACATTACGCCATTGATGGTTCCAATTTATATGTTGCCTTGACCATTCCAGTCTTTGACGCTTATGGTCACTTGTTAATGGAACTGCTCTTAAAGGAGTTCTAGAACCTAGATTCACGTCTCTCAAACGTCGTCTGATGGTTTCGATGGAAACTTGGACCCCATCTGCGTTTTGAAGAGTATTCCGTAGCATTCTATACGTAGATGTAGGTTTTCTTCTCGCCGAAACGATCCTGAGCAGGTGTTGTTTTTCGTCGCCCACCAACAACCTGAGTTAGGCCACCCTGTATCATTCCGATAGCCCTATTAGCCACAGCGTTTGTTAATTTACGTCTTGGCATTTTTAGAAAACTCGTTTCAAATCGAAGCCGTTGATAACTCCATTTCAAAATAAGAACATTCATGGAGCATATTCAAAGAACCAAACTTCAGAAAAATGGCGACCAGATGGATGAAATGTCTCATACTGATTTTTATTGGATCGATTCAAGTTGTTATTGAGTTTTAAATGATTTTACAGCGATTTCTCGGAGATTACATACTTCTCAAAACGATTGAATACGATATCCCTAACACTCGTGGAACAGTATATTTCGACCTTACGAGAAGAATTGCACTCATAAATTTTCATCGAAAATGTATAAAGTGTACATTCATGGAATCCCAGTTGAGATGAAAATTGAATAAGTATAAACATTCAGTATTGATGTATAAATACCTAAAACAACACAAAAAGCAATAAATGGTAAAAAAAAAATTATTTAAATAGTTATATATACTTGCTTAAAGGTTCCTGTGGTATATCCAGAATAACCCAACAAACTGTAACATTTTCAACCAGTTCGAAAAAACCCTCGATTGTTGATTGCTTTTTCACCTTTATCAGCTGAATTTTCAACTCATTTTATTGATGCCTCTCGAACCAGCAAGAACTGTCAACATGACGTAGATGTTTTGTTTTACTATGTCTTCAACATAACAATAGGTGTGCAACTTTGCTTTCCCCGTTTTATCTATCAACAAGAAAATACCCAAGATAGTCTCTAAAGGAGGAATTGAACACTGTTTGATATGATCAATATAATATGTTTATATTGTGAAGTTATAGGCTGAAGGACCTTAGGTTGATGGCCATTTGCACAGCAATGAATAACTGCTACCACTACTATGAAACTAGAGATATTTTTTCAGACAAATAAACCACAAAAAAAGAGCAACACTACAGCTCCAAACTTTCCATTTTCACTTGCAAACATTTCAGCGAAATTCCTGTTTTCCTGGTTTATCAGACGTAATCAAATGTTCCAGCAATTCCGCATCAATTTTGAGTGTAGCGAGGTTCAAAGGATGCGCGGAATTTATAAATTAAAATTGCATATTTGAATAGCTAGCTACATCTGACGCCTTCCGGTGTCGTTCCAAATTAGTGTTGGCAAACACAATCCGCTGTTTGTTGGTTCCAGAACGCAACGGGTTGTCGGGTTTCAGCAGAAACCTGGTTATCAACTTTGCCGTATGCAAATATCACTAGATGCTCGTTAAAATTGGTCGTGCACCAGCCAGCGAGCTCTCGCGAATCGAAAAGAACAAACAACGGGGGTTGGCAATTAACGCAGAAATTAATAATGCCGCCCCAGTCGAAAACATCCTATTACACTGTTAGACAAAAATAATGTATGTCAAATAGAGGTGAATATCATATTATGGTAGAAAAGATTTATAAAAAAATATAAAAATGCAAATATAAAATAGTTATTTATGATATGAGTGTTGAAAGTGTCGTTTCATTTTGTGAGTAAAAAAGTTTGTGAAATGATCGGAGCGAATTGATCAATTTCACGAACAAAATAAAATCACTTTAAACACAAATACCATACAATGTTTTTTGTATAACTGCCCTATTTTGATAAAAAAATGGGCGAATTTGCAATGACAATAAACTTCAAAATGAATTTTAATATTCAAATAATCGAAAGGTTGTTGTGAATGGCAAACGTTTCCAACGTTATGATTACTAACAAATGAGAAAAGACGCTGTCTTTTGAATTTCGTTCCTGTCCAATTTTCGTCTTGGGTTTTTAACTGCTTAATATGTTTGTCCGAGAGTCCAATTATTAATAAAATTTGGTTGTTCCTCTGAATCTACAAGAGCAAATCTGGAACTCCTACCTAAAAAATCTGTTCAGCAGTACGATATTGCATATAACAATTTCCTGGCCTGGTGTAAATTGATAAATGTAGAGGGGAACTTCAGTGAAACTGTTTTCCTGGCATACTTAGAAGAAAAATAAAAAAATATGGAGTTCATCAACTTTGTGGAGCAAATTTTCAATGATAAAGTCAAGCGCCCTTGTTGAAATTGGTGTTAATGTTAGTAGATATTTTGAGGTAATAGCATATTTAAAACGGAAAAGTGAAGGATTTCGTCCCAAAAAATCGAAAATTCTCACTCGTGAACAAGTTGAAAAGTTTATAAAGGAGGCACCAGATGAGAAATACCTGATGGTTAGGGTTGCTACTATTTTCGGATTATTGGAGCCTGTCGGCGTGAAGAATTGTGTAATTTATCAGTGGAAGACATCGAAACAACAAATAAATCATTGGTTATACAACTTTCAAATACAAAAACGAAAGTCAGTAGTTCTTTCAGTATTATTGGAAAGTATGTAGACTATTTTCATAAGTACTTTGCACTGCGCCCTTTTGTCATCAAACATCGTCGTTTTTACTGAAATACATGAATGATAAATGCACTACCAATCCAGTTGGTATTGATACATTTGGGAAAATTCCATCTATTGTTGCCGAATTCCTCAAACTGTCAGAATCAAAGCAATATACAGGACAGTGTTTTCGAAGATCCTCCGCTTCATTGCTAGCAGAATCAGGAGCAAGTATTACGGATATAAAAAAACATGGTGAATGGAAGTCTACGACGGTAACCGAGGGCTATGTTGATCATTCCATTGCATATAGAAATGTGATTGCTGAAAATATTCCCCCAACCTCTACAGATTTTGGTCATCATCATCCAATATTGTACTTCCGGTTTCTATAAGTACTGGTGGTGCTGAGGATTCTAATAATGTATGACGAGGCTCCCTAACGTCACAGGGCATTAATGTTAGTAATTATTCTAGTTTTACGATTAATATTAATGTTCATAAGTAATAATTGTTAAATATTGATAATACAAGTTTGCAATTGCTGAATTTTTCTCATCTGATTTCATCATAAGGAAATGGAGTGCTAAAAATATTTTTAACACGCTTCCACCTAAACAATCAATTTAAACATTGTTTGCTGTCATTAAAAGTGTCACTTTTAATGGCAATTGTACAAAAAATATTAAATATAATGAATCCACGATTCTGACACCTCAACGTTAAGAGTTTTGATAATTTGAATCTCCATTGTTCTTTCATATTTGGGTAAATAATGTCACAAAGCTCCGGAGAAGGGCATTAACAACATGAATCTTTTCAAGAAGAAGACGAAGAAATGTGGATTATCTCCTACGGAAGAAAGCAACTACATAGATTTGTGAACCAGAAATGGAGGATTGATGATGCGGGGAAGGAAGAAGAGGAAGAAAAAGAAAAGGGGGAAAAAAGGGGAAAAAAGAAAAAAAAAAATATTTTTGTTTTGTTTTTTAAATAATGGTACTTTTCGTTTTTCATTCTGTTGAGTATTGTTCATTCACCAATTATCACCAACTTTAGCTTGTTTAAAGTTCATAAAATGGCGACACGTACAGGCGGTAGCTTCTAGCTAAAGCTTCTGTGTTTCCATTTATTTGTTCACCTCCTTTGTTCAACAACTCATGAATTTATGACTTAATGAAATGTAGATTTGCTTGACTTGGTGAATAATTATTATTATTATTATTAATCCATCAAGCTACCATAACCACAATCGGTACAGATGGCCGAATTCCATCCATCTTCCCCGTCTTGAGACATAAAACGACGACAAGACACCCCAACATCAATCGTCCTTCACTTGACCTTCTCCAGTCGGTAATAAATGAACGAGATCAAACACGTTCCTTGTTGGGAGAATTTTTTCACCTCGACCTCCTCGAATTTCCTAATGGATGGAGGATCAGGACAAATCGCGAAGAGAAAGGATGACGTAGCCTACCAGGGGAGCAAAGAAAAATCTCTATTCGTCACAAAGAAAGTCGGTTAAACCCTTGAGAAAAGTCGGGAAAATATTGGGAGGGAGTGGGAGATAAAAAAAACGACGGTCGGAATCCTGATGACAGACTTATTCTTTACCCGGCCGTGAAAAATGCTTCCTCAAGTAAGGGGTGAGTGTTACCATTGCAGCAGTATTGTATGTCCACACAATACTGCTGCAACAATCGACGAAATCTCAATCAGCATTTTAAAGAATCATTAAACGAAATGAATAATAATTCATCGAGCTCACTTTCTTGGTGGTTTCTTGGCCTAAAATCAAATAATTAACATTTGTATTTAGTAGACATTTTGAATTTTAATAAAGGTACTTACCATTGGTATTGTGAAACTAGCTGACCCGGCAGACTTCGTACTGCCTCAATCGATAAATGAAAAAGCAAAACTTTAATATTATAATGAACTATTATGGTATAATTTTGGCAAAGAAGTGTTAAGAATCATTTCCTATCCCAGAAACTAAGGAGCGTAGGGGATCTGGCAGTTGTGACAATTCGCAATTAGATAAGATAGCAGAACCGGCGAACTTTGTTTCGCCTTAGAAATAAATGAAGTTGTACTAATTGTCATGAATTGAAAATGAAATTTTGAATTACTGATATTAAACCCCATTTCTTCATCCACGATGGATAAGGATCAACAGTTGTTATGGGTATCGTACATTGTCACTCATTAGGTCGTTTTATTCTGTATATCTTATTGGTTTATATGTAGTTGCTATTGATTGTTGCTCCACTTTTTGTGCCCTCCATCCGTTGATCCAGAGATCTTATTGGCATACACAATTTGCGTAAAAAACAGCAATTATTATCTTCGACAAGATCATTGATGAACCTGATTTTCCGAAACAACAGTGAGCTTATGACTATTGATACTCAGAGTATCCTCATCACTCACACCAATATCTCCAAAATACCTCCAATCTACTTAATCTCTATTTCGAAATCCAGGAAGACATTTCACTACCGAAGAAACAGTAAAATTTGGAGTTATAGTCGTTCAAGTCGTTCAGCATGACATGAACTAGGAACGCCAGTAAATTCGAACACATGGAAGTCTCCGCCGACGTGCGCAAAAAGCCACTTTACACCCGTTGCCGAGCGAAAGCAGGAAAAAACCAACTCGTAGTCTGAGAGGTGAAATCGTGAATATGTAAATATCACCCGTTATATTATATTTCCAACGCTAGACCGCATTACTATCGATTTTCTCGTATTCGTATTCAGTATTTTCCGAGCTTTACCTCGTGCAGAAATGAGGTTTCTCGAGAGATTTTGCCATTTTAATGTGGGGTAATTATTTTCCTGGTAAAACCCTTATGTTATGACGTCCAGATGTCAACAAAGGATTATTATTTTCAAGTGATTTTCGGATACTTTCAATGCTTTCTGTTTCATTTTTTGAGGTAATTGATTCACTTCTACTTTATCAAATAGAACGAGATACCTAAATATATTATGTCTTCATGTCGTCTTGCTTACATAAAAGAATCCAAAATTGAAGACTGTAATATTGAACTGACGCAATAACCAAAGCCTTGTATTCAATAATGAAAGACAATATGAAATTAAAACTAATATTTTGACGATGATGTGGAATTAAAAAACTGTATTCGTATTAATGATTTTGGCAACAACAAATAGACAGTGAATTAAATGTAATTTATGTTACATTCATGTAATATCAAATATTGAAAATTATGGAGTTATTAAAAGAGGACATTTACACTGTGATCCAAATTGGCTGAGACTGCACGTATCTCAGCTATTATTGAAGATGAGACATGCGGTTTTCGCGATCCTGTGTGACTTTGTTGTAAAACTTTCAAATCAACAAACTGAAATATTTGAACTACTTTTGTTTCTGAAATACAGGCTGAAAACGAAAATGTGGACTTATTGGAGATGTTATCATTTCTCGAGGCATGTATGAGATAGAGAAAAATGAAAACTGCTTTCAATAGATTATTTCACGTAGAAGTCAGTGGCGTAGTTTTGAAGTTTGTTTAGAGCACTGATTCAGGGATTGAGCACAAACTTAGAATTTTTCAGATAGAACACCCTGTATATTTCAACGTCAAATTTCTGTAATTATTTTTATGAATACATTGATGTACAACAACCTAACATTTAACGAATTTCAAAAATCAGAAAAAACCATATTTATGTTTGTTTTTTTTCAATAGTAGGACATGAATTCTTCCAAAAATGCATTAAAGTTGAAGATGCATAAAAAATTTCAATATTAATATATAAATTCATTCCATTCTCAACAATTTCAATTTTATGTTGTAGAGTGATATTTTGAGTTTCTGATTAAATAGGTTTAAGTCACAAGGCGTTTTCAAAAAGTAATAATTAAATTGATGTGTGAAAGAATTCATGGCCAACTATTGAAAAACAAATATAATATAAATTTTACTGATTTTCGACTGTGGAATTTATCAGAGGTTAGGTTGTGATACACCAATGTATTCAGAAAAATAATTGCAAGAATTTAACTTTAAATTATAGAGTGTTCTATCTGAAAAATTTCAAGTTTGTGCTCAATCTCTGAAACAGTGCTCTGAAAAATTTTTTTAACTACGCCACTGACTTCTACGTGAAATAATCTTTCAAAAGCAGTTTTTATTTTTTCTCCATCTCATACAGGGCCCAAGAAATTGTAACATCTCCAAAAAGTGCACATTTTAATTTTCGCTTTGTGTTTCAGAAACAAATGTAGTTGGAATATTGCTGTTTGTTGATTTTAAAGTTTTACAAAAAAAGTAATTACTTTGATCGGCTTTCCTCTAAACATTTGAGCCGCAATAACTGAATCCTTTTATTTTTTTTTAATTGGGCTGTATTCTATCTATTCAAAATTCAAATTTCAGTTCTTTTTTTTCTCAAAAAATTTCGTCCTCCAGTTCAAAGTATGGGGGATGACTTATATGTATAAAGGCACCACTAAAGGTAGTTGCTATTTCCTATCCAGTATTTCATAAATATGTAGTTTCATCACTTTAGAAGTCACTATGAGTTGTTTCCGAAACTATTTAATAATACTACGAATTGTATAATAACCTATCATCAACCTTTGCTAAAATTTTCATATGTATGTTATTTTATTCATGCGACGAAATTCAGGGGATGAATGCTGGTATTGAATTAAAATTGGTCTTTTCTATAACAAAAATTTTTCAGCCCTTCACCCTTGAAAAGTGTTTACTAAAATTCAGTTATAATTTATTTTTCCAAAATTCCAGTAAAGTGAGAAATTTGAAATTCTGTAATTTTCGTGTACTCGCGAAGAACTAACCACTGGTTTTTAATATTCCTGTTTTATTAAACGGGGGTGAAATTAGCAACCCTATTTCATATCAAATTTTTTTTTGGAGATAAAGTTTCATGAATTCTTTATTTTTTTTTCGAAAACCAATAGCTGAACAGAAAGACCATATTGTATAATTATTTTAATAAATAAAGCGGAAAACAGTGAAGATGAAAAATATGGGTCATAATATGACCACCACCAGCCAAAATACACGAACGTAGATTGTCGTACCGTTCAAAGATTTGAGGTGCATTTTTTTTAATAAAAATTTCAGTCAGCACCTTTTAAGGGTGATAACTCGGAAAGGGGTAGGCTGAGGAAAGTTCTAAATTGGATTTAGGAACAGTCTGTATATTGAATGGTAACATATATTTTGATCTGCATTGAAGAAATTGAGTTTTTGCATTGGGATTTTAACTTCATTTCAATCGAAAATTTAAATTACTTTCTTTGGATTGCCCTCCCATTTAACATTCTTAAATCATTCTAATTTCGAAATCGGAAATTCAGAATGATTTTCGAAATCAGTTTCAATATTTTATGGACGACTCTCTAAACGGTCCAGTGACATCGTTGCTAGACAACGATCCTAACCATACCTACATAAATGTAACGTCCACTAAATAACAGATGTAGACATTTATGATTTTCTTGGCCAAATTTTGACATCAATTATGATCGTCTCTGAACTATAACTAGATGGGGCGATATTTTCAGAAAAGAAATATTTAACTACAGAATCATTATGGTTATAGATAGGTTCATCACTTCCGGTTCCATTTCTGGGTAAAAAGGCAATTTCTATTTCATGTTCTGATTGGGAAATTTTTCTTGATTGTGTAAAAAATTGAAGGACTTACTGTCAGTATCGAACTTCCTTATTATAGTCTCAATCAACGTAGTTCTTGGAGCTACCAAACCTCTCCTTACTGGCATATCAGAGGTCTACCACCTGGAGGGGATTTTCCAAAAAGAATTTTCCGGGGTTTTCACCATCGTCACGAGTTATTCAAGTGAACAAAAAATTCATTCGAAAAACATCTGAGCGTGATCGATGCGGATTTCTAAATTCGTTGTGCGGTTTCCGGGAAAACTAAACTATTTCGCTGTATTTTGATCTGCATTAAAGAAATTAAGTTTTTGCATTGGGATTTCAACTTCATTCCAATCGAAAATTGAAATTACTTTTTTTGGATTACCCTCTCATTTAACATTCTGAAAACATTCTAATTACGAAATCGGAAATTCAGAATGATTTTCGAAATCGGTTTTAATATTTTATGGACGACTCGCTAAACGGTCCAGTGACATCGTTGCTAGACAACGATCCTAACCATACCTACATAAATGTAACGTCCACTAAATAACAGATGTAGACATTTATGATTTTCTTGGCCAAATTTTGACATCAATTATGATCGTCGCTGAACTGTAACTAGATGGGGCGATATTTTTGGAAAAGAAATATTTAACTACAGAATCATTATGGTTATAGATAGGTTCATCACTTCCGGTTCCATTTCTGGGAAAAAAGGCAATTTCTATTTCATGTTCTGATTGGGAAATTTTTTCTTGGATGTGTGGAAAATTGAAAGACTTACTGTCAGTATCGAACTTCCTTATTATAGTCTCAATCAACGTAGTTCTTGGAGCTACCAAACCTCTTCTTACTGGCATATCAGAGGTCTACCACCTGGAGGGGATTTTCCAAAAAGAATTTTCCGTTGTTTTCACCATCGTCACGAGGTATTCAAGCGAATAAAAAATTCATTCGAAAAACATCTGAGAGTGATCGATGCGGATTTCTAAATTCGTTGTGCTGTTTCCGGGAAAACTAAACTATTTCGCTGCATGCCGATTTTACGCGCTACCCTGAAAAATCGAGTTTGTTTGCAGTGCCGGCACACGCTCGTAACTACGCAAAAAATTGAAAATAAGGCGATTTTAAGGCGACTCGCTGCCGGGAAAGCGTGCGTTGCTAGTTTTTCCGTCCTTCGTTACCGTTTTCCGTGCCGAACCATGGTGCGGAACCGCCGGGTCCTTGTATCACAGGGTGCTATGAACGAAACGTCAAAATACTCGTACAAAACGTCAATATAAAAAATGCGGCAGGACGAGAAAACCGTACGACTGCGACCCGGTATCTTGATTCACTGAAAACAGTCGGGAAAATTGACAATCGGTGCGTTGGAGGTGGCGCCATCTGCAAGGCGACGGTGAGCGACGCTCGAACTATGGGCGTCTTCGACGGCGTCACGATGGGAACAATTGCAGGAAGATAGTACGAGATTTATTCGTTTCGCTAAAGAAATGAAAATTTCCCTGAAAATGGTTCATCAAGAACGTTGAATTTTCCGCAAAATTTGCACAAATTGCCGGGAAATAGATAATAAAGAAACTGGAGGAAAATAAAAGCCCTCAAAAAAAAAACAAGATTCGAAATTTTGTTATAATGTTTTTTCCAAATTCAGGTTTGTAGATTCAAAATTAGAATTATCGATCGAGAAAGTTGAGATCGTTGCGCCATCTGTGATCACATACGAGTACTCCTTGGAATTCAAGGAAAGATTACATCAAGATTAAGTGAGTTCGACTGCAAAATGATAGATGTCGCGCTTCCACTGATCAGTAAAGTTCATTTTACTTACACAACTATGAAAGAATTGGAGGTAAAATTTTGATAACTAAAAACTTTTTCTTCGTTCTCTGACTATCTGTCATCATTGTTTGTATAACTCTAGGTTTTCAATGTACAGTAGTTGGGGGAGTCAGAGGATAGAGGGGGCGTTACTTTGAGATGCTTATTTAATGCATTCCATTCAAATTCTGATTGCGACTCTTCAGAATCCAATAAGACAGCTTGAAGCAGACGAATATGAGATTTTATTACGAAAAATATAGTAATAGTGGAGTTGAATAAAGCACCCTCTGTCAGCTAACTCCCCCAACTACACTTCTCTGAATAACTAGAGATTCATAAACGAGGCTATCATCTCTATATTATGCTCCCAAAATCTGGAACATAGATAAAGTGAAAATAGAAATAATCGAAATGAATGCCATCTTCAATTTTACGCTTACAGAACCTTCACCAAGCAGACCAGTTTCGGCCTCATTCGCCCTCTTCAGTATCCGATATCTGATATCTCTCAGAGATAAAATCTTCATGAAAAAGCTTCTACCTTCAAACCTACTAGAAATGTCTTCTTCTGAAAGTTATTTCAGTGTTTCTTCTCTCAGTCTCTGAAACTAAAATAAATAAGCAAAATTTGTTTTTAAAAAAGCTAATTTGTCAGGGGCCAAATCTTTTCAAAGGAATAGGTATGGGTCCAATTCGAACAAAAAGATGAAATGATGCAGAAAAAAATATGTCAAATCGCATGGAAGAAAACATATAGTAGGCTTCTGTCTTAACTGCAGGTTTTGTCACAAGAATCCGAAAGAAATCATCTTTGACCATAATTCCAATCTTTCATATATACTCGCTAATAATGAGTACTAGTGTAAGAAGATTCAGTGTAAGGTTCTGGCACACATAAGTTTTCAGAGTGGTACGAATTGGACCACCTAAGGACATAGGATGAACTGGTTGAATGCCAACAACCAGTTCTTCTATTGTTGCCATATAAGATATAGTAACATCCAATGAGTTTGAAATTGTATCGTCCATTTCTGAAGCAGCACAGGGTTAGAGAATTTTAATCGAATCTTTCTTTGAATTATTTATTTCATCTGAAGATGAAAATGTTAAAACTTGCAAAAGGCATGTAATAACTCTAATTTAAGAATTCTTTTACTAAATCAAAAGTAAGTGATAGGGTTTTTGATATTGGACACCTTCTTAACACGAAGAACCTAATTCACCATGATTTTAAAAGCACCACCCAATAAATTATTGCATTGGTTGATTCTACTCTACAAGAGGATCAAAAAAATTTATGATACATAGGTGAAAAGTCGAAAAATGTATGCCACTGAGCCTGCATCTATATAGATGATTAACAATATCAGCGAATTATGCAGATGAATAACTTACATGAGTAACAGATATGTTACATAATGTTCTAAACTCATTTGAAACTCGATTGCATCATTGTAATGAAACCGTGATCAGATAGAGTAGATACCTTGAAATAATTTAGTTAAAGTTATAACGTCTATATATCAGCAAAAAGATTTTTAATATATTTGTTCATTTTTCCATAAAAATGAGGTATTCAGAATTATATGGGGTGTATAGTTTTCATTGAAATGCTCTATATATATATGTTTGGTATTTCTCACTATAATCAATAATAAATGATTGATCATTTATCCGTTGTCACGAAAACGGGGCACTAATTAAAAATTCTAGTTCTGATGTCTGAGAATATAGTCATATGTCAGAGCTCTTCGTGTTCCTCAATATCCCATTTTCTCCAACATATCAAGAATGTAATGATAAAAAAATTGTAGAACAAAAATTTTCATTTTTGTAGACTTGGTAAACTGAATCGTTTTATCATTCCTCAGGTATCATTATCAACAATATCAATATTTAATCACCTACTATATTTACAGCATGCTCGATGTCATATCATCTACGTTGTTGGCAATGTTGGCTCTGAAAAAGATTCAACTACTTGAATATAACGTCCTATGATATCAGTCTTACCGTACCGATGGTATTTGTATTCAATTTTTTTCTATGCTGCCATGAAATGCTAAGAGAACATCCATGATTGTTGATATTTCAGACGAGCATCGCTCATAAAAACATTATAAAATAGAGACAGATCGACATATTTCATATAGAGCTCAAAAGAGGTGAAATTCATACAACAATGTCATACAGATTGTAATACACATATACTGCTCCACAAGAATTAGGGATATCGTATTCAATCGTTTTGAGAAGTATGTATTCTTCGAGAAAATCGCTGTAAAATCATTTAAAACTCAAGAACAACTTGAATGGATCCAATAAGAAACAGTATGAGACATTTCGTCAATCTGGTCGCCTTTTTTATGAAGTTTGGTTCTTTGCATATGCTTTATGAAGTTTCTTATTTTGAAATGGAGTCAGTTTATCAACGGCTTCGATTTGAAACAAGTTTTCTGAAAATGCCAAGTCGTAAATTAATAAACGCTGAGGCTAATAGGGCTATCGGAATACTACGAGGTGGCCTAATTCAAGTTGTTGTAGCGGAAAGGCTCCAAGTCAGCCAAACTGTGATATCTCTACTTTGGAATATGTTCAGGGAGACAAGTTCCGTGTTGTAAAAACCAAGGCTTGGTCAGCAACGAAGAACAACCCGTGCTCAGGATCGTTTCATCACCGTTTCGGCGAGAATAAAGCTTACATCTACATGTAGAATGCTACGGAATACTCTTCAAAATGCAGATGGGGTCCAGGTTTCCATCGAAACCATCAGACGAAGTTTGAGAGAGGTGAATCTAGGTTCTAGACGTCCATTAAGAGCAGTTCCATTAACACGTGACCATAAGCGTCAAAGACTGTAATGGGCAAGGCAACATATCAATTGGAACGATCAATGGCGTAGTGTCCTTTTCACTGATGAATCCAGATATGGACGATTTTCAGATTCTCGAGGAATAAGGGTATGAACAATCCCACGCATACCCCGTAATCGTCGCTATGTCCAAGAAGTCCATCCATTCCGAGAGGGTAGTGTTATGGTATGGGCCGGGATATGTTTCAACGGGAGCACAGATCTACACATTTGTCCTGGGAATATGACCACCATTGATAATGTTTTGCCAAATTTTCATGCTGCTCTTGTTGAAACTTTTCACTTTCTAGGCGATAACGCTATACCGCATCGTGCAACCATAGTTCTTTAAATGATCTGAGAAAGCTTCTTCCCCGTTTGTGGAATCAAATTCCTCAAGAGATGTTCAGCAACCTCGTGTGTAGTATGCAAAGAAGATGTCAAGCTTTTATTGATGCCCGTGGAGGCCATACATTGTATTGACAGTCTTAAAATGCTTGAATTCTCTGGGAATAATATTTCGTTATTTTACTCGATTTTTCTTAATCACCCTGTATACGCAGCAGACCTACAGGCTAGAAATATTTTCATTTCCTGCAACTTGAAATCATATTTATATGAATTTTCATCACAAAATCTCATTTGAACTATATTTTTTTGCAATTTAAGTCAATATCCCTAGCTCATGTGGAGCAGTTTATTATAACTCTAACCCTTCATAAAGACACCAATTCAAAATGCTTGTATATTCCAACCTGCCGGAGACCTACACACTTTATATCCCCAACAATAAAAATTAATAAGAAATTCATCAAAGTGATAAGTAAAGCGAAGACCACCAGTTCTCAATTTGAAATTCGAAAACTATTTACTAAATTATATATCCAACTCATGCTTGACAATTTGAGATAACTTTTGACGAAACTCCTGAAGATGCCGATGAGGCGAAACATGTCGAGTAGATTTTGAAGATTAAAGCAATCCACGAGTACAACCTTATTTTCTTTTATTTCATATTAAAACATGGATTCTTGTTGAGATATAATGAACTTGATAATAATAATATTTTCTTAAGCTTTATGTCACATATTTTTTTTCGACCATTGCCATATTTGGATAGAAAGTCATAAATTTTTATTCTGTTCTGTTTTGCTATGCATAGCCTATGAAGAATTGGCGAACGCACCAACAACCACTTTCTCCAAAATTAAATAACCCATTTTCTGTCGGAATCCCATGCCTCACGTCACGTACGCTCTTCGTGCTATTTCTTTATTTATTTCTGTGGCGGTGGGAGGACTCACGAGGACGGTGCGTGGACGCACAACCGATCTCCCTTCCTCCCCAGGGTCTCCTCCATTTCAATTAGTGCTCCATACTTGTTCGATATCTCGGTTATCTCATTGTTTGGGTTCTCGGATATCGACTCTAGTGGGACCCTTCTCCCAGACCAGACAATCGTAGGATCATCCGCGAGTCGACCTTCGATCCCAGCACGAGAGCGAAATGGGAAATTCGCGAAAATTCCAGACCTTGATTGGTTCGCAAAATTCAAGTGGAGACTTCTAGATTTTATCTACTTATCTCGAAACGAATTCTATCGAAAAAATTTTAAATAACTGGAATGATCCTATGAAAACGCTTGTACTCATTAGTGACGAGCAAATCAAAATAGTTGCCTGACAATAAACGAGAGAGAAAAATTACGAATCAGCAAAACAGGTAGTTTTTCAAAGTTTACTTACGACTCACCATTGGAAAAAAAGTTTCAGAAGAAGTAGAAGGTTTACAGCGTTTGGCAGAAAAAAGGCCGAAGGATTCGAACCCTTGATTACAGAAAAAAAGGAAGGAGGAATAGTCGTCAAAGGCATTGCGTGTAGCCATCTTGGTAGACCTCCTGTGATTCATTATTTGTGTTGCGAAGGAAACTGTCTGTTTGAAAAACGTTTAGCTGTGCATCGCTTGTGGTTGACTCGGAGTAAAAAAACGAGAGATCACGGGAGATCACAATATTACCTTTCATAAGAAAGTTCTTTTTTCACTAAGTTCATTGCGAAATAATTATGAAATCTCCTTTAACAAACCTTATCTAACGGGCCACCCATAATCTTAGGGCGTGGTGAATTATTTTCATTTGTTCTCTACTCCAGTGTTTTTCAATATTCTATAGAAAATTTGAGTCTCAAATGTCATCATTTTGGAAATTTTTCCAGTTTTACCAGGTATAAAAAACGAGTTATGAAAAGGTTCAAAGATAGTGAAGAGAGAAAATTCTGAAATAAAAAAAATTGCTGATTTGTTCCAAACATTTCATTCTGTGGTTTGATCTGGATTAATTTTTTTATTGAATCGATTAGGACTTCAGTCTTTGATTCTAAATTTTTTCAACTCATAATAATAATTTTTTCATTTAGTTTTCATACAGCTACGACTATATTTCATATTATTCATAACATTTCATGTTATTTTCAGGGTATAGTTATTGTATCAGAACCAGATCCAGAGCTAATGAATGATATTTTTGGTTCGTGAATTCTATTTCTGTCATTCTTCCAGATGAATTTTTCGTGATTCTAACGTTTTTGACTTTCCAATTCCCATGTGCTATCTGAACGAAATGTGTTCTGAAATTCAAAAGTCTTTCAGATTCTCGAAAAAAAAATTCACAAAATTGACTCAATTTAGAAATTATAACAAAAAGATCAACTATTTGTGATCAATAACCTAGATCCTTCATCCTAATAGATAATAAAAATTTCTTTCCCATAATGAAAATTCATTTCGCGCCACTGCAAACAGGAAACAATTGGCAGCCATCTTGGTAGACCCTCTTGGACGACTTTATAATTCACTTATGCCCCTTCGTTTCCCTATTTATTTAATGATTCGACCGAATTGTGCAACCTACACCCAAAATCTCTCCCTAATTATTAATTAATCAATTGATTTATACCAATAAATTAATAACCATTTCATCACTACTGGTCCGATGAAAAGGAGGTACAAAAAATGAAAAACATACCGTACTCTGCAGCTATATGAAGAAACTCAATTTTTAATATAAGCATAATAAACTTCTTCAGAAAAACCCATACACAAATAAATTTATTTCAGTATCGTAATAAGTTCATTACAGTACTAAAAGTAGTGCTGTAATGAAACTCATTGCAGCATTGTTTTCAGTTATATTTTTCGTCTTGTGGTTGTCTGTACTGACGTCCGATCCTCTCTATTTTCAAATCAATTCAAATTACGTAAATTGTCAAATTTCATAAGTCACACCAACTGCCAAGATACAATATAAAAGTAACTAATCTGAGTTTTTATTTGAATTTCGAGAATATTTCACAAAACTTGACTGAATTAGAGAAAATATCGTCTAATACTCGTTGCAGAAGGCAATTATAACACTAATGCTTTTGAAAACTCGCTCCTTCGTCGCTCGTTTCATTACAATAACAAATGTGGGACTCGTAAACTAATAACTAACAATACAACTCATTGCTAAGAACAATATAACAATTTAATTGCTTGAAATAATTTTTACAAAGGGCTGTCATGCATTTCTTCCCTGCCTCGTCGACTTTATCGGCAGAAGCATTAGATTTCCTAAACAATTCTGCTACTTTCAGCAGGTTTGTGTTGATTTCAGACGTCTTTAGGAATTTCATTTTTCCTTTACTGAAAGAGATGACGTAGTTTCGCAGCTATTAAAAGCATGAAGGAATAATATGTTGTTTTTCGAAACAGATCAAAACTTGTGCAAGGGAGAAAAGAAAACATCGTCTTGCTTGCCTCTGCCAGGCCCTGGTAAAAAATAGTTGGTACACATAGAGGCTAGAACATTCAAACTTATAAGATGCTCAGTGTCCTCCCCAACATTATCCACGAACCCATGAGACTGCTGAGCAAATTCAATAGCACTAGCTAGGATGAAATGATCAGCATCCTCAGCAGGATGAGCTATTGCGCGATTTAACATTGTGGTTTAGAGGAATGAGGTTACGTTTTTATCACAATATGATGGTCTTCAACTCTTATTCAATGACATTTCGTTCTAAAGTTTGTAGTTTCATGGGTATTTTACGTTTTATAGTGAAAAAATTTGTTTTTTTGAAAAATGTGAAAATTTGCCTCATTTAGACGTATGATTCATTTAAAACTACTTGTTCGAAATAAAATGTCGTAATACTTTTTAGAAGCAGAATTTAATGCTCAACACTTTTGAATATTATAAAGTTTCTGATAAAGTGCTCAGTTCAGGAGTTATTCGAGAAAAACCTAAAATAGTCCGAAAATTTCAAGGTTTTTTGAACGTAACGACATACGCTCGTACAAACGTGTAGCGTTTTCATGAGCATCTCATGAAAATCATGTAATTCCACATACAATTATTTTTCCATCAGCGATTGCACCCATGAATTTTCCACGATTCGAAAAAAAACAACATCTCATAAAATTAATCATCGCGTTATTCAAGCATTACACGACATCACTCTGTGAATAGATGCCCTGTCTCAGTAATACGAATAGACATAATAAAAACATATCTCCACAAACAAACAAACAAACATCCTGCATCTAATTAAATTAGATGAACTAGATTAAAACATCTAAGAACTAAAAAGACCTCGTTCTACGTGAGATCACCGCGTTTGGTGGGTCACAGTTTCCGAAATCGGGAAGAGATCTTGACCTATCGACCTGTCTCGATTGGAAAAACGGTGGACTATGAGTCCGCGTGATTGCGGAGAAGAATTTCTTGGTCTACCAGTGATAACAGTTTTTTTCAGGCACGACCTCCCCGACCCGTCGTAACCGATTCCGAGAATCCATGGGTACAAAGTCCGGGCAGTCTAGGGGTCTCCTCGGATCCGTGTCGCTTCTTTGTTTACCGGATGAGTTGTTGAGTACGCTATTAATACCATGGCGGACAAAACTAGTCCATATAATAGTATAGTCAGATTACACCTCTGTGCGGAAGTAGGTGAATTGGAATACGAGACGGTTTGTTGACCTTATGGGAGTTGTGGGAGTCACGTGGGGGCGATATGAAAGGTTGTAAAGAACATGACTGATGGAAAAGTTTGCGTTCAATCATGAATTTCTTCGATTTCACGAAAAAAGTTAATGAAAAACTAAAAGTTGTCATGAAAGAAAGAAACTTATCTCAAAATAACTATGAAAATGCATACACAAAATAAGAAAAGTTGGAAAAAAAGAAATTCAGAATGTAAATACGTACACATAACAAGATCTACTTACTGCATGACTAAAACGGAAATGATAATAAGCAACAGCGAGAAAATGACCAAATAGGGTAAAGCAGGGAGAGATGACGCACCTTTTTTAAAATGCTCCACTGTTTCGAAGTAAACGTGGTCATTAAATCATAAATAATTCTTCAGGTATTGAACTAAAATACGAAATTCGACGTATAGCGTAAGGAAGAGATTGCTAATAGGGGTTCATCATAATATGTCCACTTTTCGGAAATTGTTCTCTTCCCATAGGGCATATAAAATATTTTGAATGATGTGCACGTGTCTAGAAGCCACCTGCGACATTCCGATTTCGATTTGGTATTTTCGTAACGCTCCAAGTATACTATGCATTCATTTTTATCAAAAGTTTCGTCGTCTGTGGAATTGTTTGTAAAAAAAGCACTCGTCGAGTCCTCCTTTATCCATTTTCCCCTTGTACTTTTACGACTAGTGTAACAAGTAGGCATCTTGAGATTTGGAAATAAAAAAATATTGTGCGTCATCTATCCCAAACCAAGAGGATAGATGCCTCACCTGTTTAGGTTACAACAAATTTCGAGAGAAGACGTTAGATTAGTGAATATAGCTGCGCAAAAAATTAACGCACATTATGGAAATCTCCAATTTATTCTACAACTGAGGGTGTTCTCAATGATAATTATTTTTATCAGAATTATGCATGCATATGATATCCACTTTCAACGTTTTTCTTCAATACAGATTTTTTTTCCCAGCAGGAATAAAAAAAGATGATATTATCAGATTTTGAATGTATTGGCTTCATTCTAAAATCAGTTGTTCTCGATCAATTCTAGTGATCAATAGTTTTTCTATGTTTCGCTATGCAACGCGAAACACGCAATTTGACCCAAGAGGAATGTGCCCAAGCGGTAGTTTTGCGAGAAGAAGGGTGGACATACACAAGAATTGCAGAAAGGTTTGGAGTTTCCCATACAAGTGTGTCCAGAATGTCGCAGCGATTCAGGGAGACAGGTATGAATGTCCGAAGACTAGGACAGGGTAGACCACGGGTAACAACTGCCATTCAAGAACGTTACTTGAGAGTTTCATCGTTGAGACAACGGTCTGCAACCGCTCGCCTCCTTCAACATCAGCTTGAGCAAACTCATGAGGTGCAAATTAGCACTCAGACAATAAGAAATCGCCTCAGAGAATATGATTAAAGGCCTCGTGTTGCGGCAAGAGGCCCAGCTCTTACCCCAGCCCATCGAAGGGCGCGTTTGGATTTTGCGAGAGAGCATATCCATTGGGAAGAGGCCGATTGGGAAAGAGTTCTCCTCACAGATGAGTCTAGATTCTGCCTCTACCATTGTGATCGACATTCCCTTTTATACAGACGTCCACATAAAAGATATGCTCAGTGCAATTTCCTGAATACTACTGGTTCCGGGGAAGGATCGATTATGGTATGGGGTGGAATATCTTTGACTGCTCGCACAGATCTAGTGGTCGTTGATAATGGAGCTATGAATGCCGATAAGTATATAAGGAACATTTTTGAAGAGCATGTAGTGCCATTTGCCCCATGAAAATGGAAATTTCATTTTTTTGGACGATAGTCTCTCGAATGGAATGGCCAGCAAGAAGTCCAGATCTCAATCCGATTGAGCAGGTTTGGGACAACCTCAATAGAAGGCTGAGAAGTTCAGAAAATCATCCAGTTACTCTTAATTACTTAGGAATGCAACTCGGAGAAATCTTAAAAGGATTAGATCAGAACATTTTAAGATCACTAATTTTGAGTATGAACCGTCTTTGCCGAGCTGTAATTACCGCAAGGGGTGGAAATACCAAGTATTAAATCACTTATCAGCATTTCAGTATTTCGAAAATTGTTCATTTCTCTTCTTTCACCTAAGATTCGGTGAAATTCTGAATTTTTCTTCCATTTAATGTGTCTTGTTTCGTTCAAAACCTTCCCGAGAGAACATAAAAAATAAGTTATATGAAGTCAATGTAGAGTTAACTTTCATTAAAATTGAGATTTTCAGAATGTTCGTTAATTTTTTTGCGCAGTGTATGTACGAGTCAAAGACTCACCCTGTATAATCATTCAAAATGTGAAAAAATAGTTAGTCTATTAGAAAATATGCTATGCTACAGAATGTTTCATGTTTATGTGGATAATTATAGGAGTAATTTCGGAACTTTGAATAATAGTCTTCCACAAGGTTCAGTTTCAGTACCTCTTCTCTTTGAATTATATTTGTGTGATATTCCAACTACTTCTTCCGAAAAATTCATATGCTGTTGATATTGCTCTGGTTTTCCATCAACCTAATTTTCAAACAATAGAAAGTACTATTTCCGCAGATTTGGAAATCATGAAAAATTATTTATTGAAGTGGCGTTTGTGCCCTTATGATAATAAAACCGAAGTTTCATATTTTCATATAGATAATCATCAGAAATATAGAAAATTCAGTGCTACTTTCGGTTCTTCTTCCTTAAAACATAATGTTAATCCTAGATATCTCGGATTCAAAGTTGATTCCTTTCTAAATTTCAATGCCCATTTAGATGATCCTCGTTTGATCTTGAAGAACACCTTTATGTCAATCTTCTACATACAGAGAAAAACAGAGTCATCACCAATCTACCCGAAATTCTTAATCTGAAATAAAAGGCAGAAAAAACTAATTAGTCATAATATTATTATTATTATCAGCAGTTTTCAATCGAGGACTATAAGTCCTATTATATTCATTTACAAAATAATGTAGCTGAATTGGTCGTATACACATTAAATAATAAACAATTATAACTCAAAAAGAGTAACAAAGAAAATTTTTTTCTCCTGAAATAAAATGAATAAATCGAAATATCAACTTTTACGTTGAATCCGTACCAAACCAAGGTCGAAGGAAGTAGGTATAATTGAAAGTTTTTATGTATTTAATGATGTCTGAGCCAAACTGTTCATTATGCATCCGTTCATAATGAAAACGCATCATATAATTTATTCTCGATCAAAATGCAATAAGAGAATCTCGCTGCTCTATCATTGAGGGGTGTGAGATTGGTCGTATCTACTCTACGTGCAGAGGTCGCTTTGATAAAATCTGGTAGTACTACCTAATTCTTAGAAGGGCTTATTGAACATGCGTTTCAAAAATGATTCATTTCCTTTACAGATAATTATTATCTTCACCTTTTATTTCTGTAACTGTCATATCTTTCGTGTGATGATGCTATTTTGATCCATTCTGTGTTTACAAGGTGCCCACAAATCTACATCACACGAAAATGTGAATTCTTAGGATGCACCTTAAATGCACCCATAATAGCGTCAGAGGGTCATAATTTGTTTCTTTGAAATATTTCGAAAGCATTTTCAGAAAATTTCACTCGGGTTGGCTTTCTACTCTATTTAATGTTGTTTTCTAGTCAGATCCAGACGAATTCGATCTTTACAACTTCTACCTGATCTTTGAAAATTTGGTTGTAAGAGAGGCAACTTTCACATTCAAATTTCTCGTTAAAGATCATATAAGATGGTCAAATATACAATGTACTTTCGAAGAATCACTCTTCCTAGATCTACATACAATAAAATTTTATTTTATAATTTTGGAATTATGAGAAGGTGGTAATTCAAGAAATATGTATATCGAGAGGTTCTAGTAACTTCAATTTGACTCAATTTAAAATTTAAATCACAGAGGACTAGAGTAGAATTATATGTTCATTTATAAGATTTTCGTTTGAAATATAAAAAGCTTCAAACCTACTTTGTATGAAAAGGTACTTGTCTCATATAATTATTAAAATCAATTATTTTCCATTCGTCCGAAATTATTTTATTGAAATACAAGGTCTCTCGAAATGAATTATAACCAAACACAATTGATATCGAGTTCAAATTTATTCTGCATGAAAAACCCAATAAAAGTTTCAGTTGCTTGATTTTTTCCGTTGAGTATATTTCTTGCATGTTATAAAGAACTCGTTCGAACTTTTCTAATCCTGTTAGGACAAAAACCATTAAAATATCTTCTTTACTCGGTTACGTAACTTCTTTTTAATCCTATTTGTTTATTATCTAGAGAAGTCCAAACTACGATAAAAAACAGATATCGTTAATAGTCAATATCGCTGAAATTTTGTTGCATTTTTATGGGACAAAGCCCATAGAAACAATAATAACTTAATATTTTTTCAAAATTACATATCGCTTCAGAAGTGGATTCGATTCATAATACTTCATAATCAATCATAACATTTCGAAGGCGTGTGATGTTCATGTGATCCTTTTAATTAATATCGAATAGATTTTTGTAAATATTATATAATTTTCCAGTTTATTCGAGTTTTTCAATAAGGCACTGATATATGCATTCTAAATATAACATCCTAAAATATAGTGATAACCGATTGCGAATTGCATTTACGAATGAGAGATAAACATTTTTTTGGATCAACCTGAATCTGAAACATGATCAAAACACAGTTGATTTAACTTTAAAAGTATTACTAGAAAAATTATAATAAGTAATTTTGTGAGCAATTTTGTTATCACCTTAATATTTTTTGTGTGATTCTTGCGTTTTATCTCAGAAAAAAGTCCCAGAAATTTTTTTCCATAGAATTCAAAATCAACTTCAACAGTTTTTCTCCTTTTATCTAATGTTATTAGTTAGAGTTAGAAAGTATTAGGTGCATTTTGTGAGCAATGAATCCTTTTGATAAGAGCCACGTACAGAATCTCGTACCTAACCCATGCATCTATCTCATTCTAATCCTAAGAATGTTACAGTAATTTAGCAAAGAATGCCATTCAATCCAAAAATCGATATTTTTGAAATTGTTTACTAGGGAGCAAAGAAAACTTGGACCTGGTGATAATAGTTCTTAGCATCCTGTATATAATCGAATTGCTCATCAACTAATTAAAATGCCATTTTCATTATAATTCATCAAGTTGCCATTTTATCATTCGTCTGTTGATATTTCTAGCATCGTTTAAAAGCTAAACAATTAGGAACAATTTGACAGTGAATTCTTCGGTTGATAATTAAGCTCGGCATGTGTTAAAATTCAGGTGATTTCAGAAAATATCATAATAATTCAAAATGAAATTGGTGTTGGAATAACTTATTCAGAATTTCTAATTTACAAGTAGTTCTTCCAGTATTGGTAATTTGTCAGCTCAACTACTATGTTGATTACTGCAATGCCCTTCGTATTGATGACAATTCCTAATACTTAGAGGAAATTGTATCGAAAGCTCTTGACTTTCTACCGATCATAATCGCATTTTTTCAATTTTTTTAGACAATCATTTTCCTATGAGGCCCACTGTAATTTTGAACGAAGCAAGGTATTCATGATCTGATTTCGAAAAAAGAGATCGGAGATCCTTGAAGATTCTTTCTAAAAGTAATATAGTTCCCGAGATGCTTCCAGAGAGCATAGGATTTGGGACACCCTGTACTTATTGTGTCACTATTCGCTGGAATATTGTTTCATTTAATCGTGAATTGTGATAATAATCAATATAATTGAGATCAATTTTTTTTTTAAAGTACCAATTACCGATTTGGGAAAGTACGATTGCTCTATATCGAACATTTTTTATTCTTTGTACAATTCCTCAGAAGGATATAGATTCGATCTGCCAACATTGTGCTGAAATCTGTCGATATTATTCATTCTTTCTTTAATTCATTTTATTCCTTTATTTGCTCAATTATACATTTAAAATTTTTTTGTTTCATTCATACTTTCATATTATATTTACCATACGATATCATTTTGTACAATTGATTGATTCTGCAATGGGTGAGCATTTCTTCAGCTAATGACCTTAGTTGTCGATGCTTACCTTCTGAATGAACTAAACTCAACTAATACCCTACTCTATTTTTGGTGAGATTCCATCAACTTTCCGGTATAACCCAAAAACTTCTATAGTTAATTCATAATGCATATCGCTGTAAATCAAATCAGAATTACAGATTTTCTTCAATAAATTCTCCTTTTCTCAATCTCTAAATTTTGTTGCTCGCATTGCACTCTCTGTATATGATACGAATCGTGAGCTGAAAAAAATTTGACCAATGGGCCATTATTGACGAAATTTGTGATGTTTCAATGTGACCCTTAATCAAATTTTGGCGTATGAGGCAGTCGAAAAAAATTCATTTTTACAAATTTATGATCAAAACAAATAATTCTGATGCACGATGGATCGACTGATGTTGCAAGTTGCAAACACGTTTTCACGATGTTAATTTACGATCACGTACACGTTGTTCTCCTCTTCTACCCCCACTCTTCCATGCGAGTGATTATTGTGGAATTGTGCAGGTGAGGACTCAGCCCATTCGGAATTATTCCAGAACTCGAAAGAGGTACAATTCAAAAACTATAGGAAGAGTCGCAGATCTTTGAAAATTCAACTGTCATTCAATAGATACAATGAGGTCGTTCTTGAGGCTGATGATTAATTCTTCGTTATGTGATTCGGTATATTTTGCAAGAGTTTAAGAAGAATCTTCAAAAGGTTAAATTTTTCATTGGATTATCCCCAGAATGGAATCCATTCTGCAATATCACAATTACCGCTGGAAGTCATCATATTTTTAATAGATGTGAACAACTGATGGATAGAAGCTCAATCGAAAAAAAATTAATTGCAGCCCACATTTCAATTTTTTTTTTATTTCTGAGGTTTTAACTCGATAATAGATATTCTGGATATTTTTCGAGGTCCTCAGAATCGTGTTCACAAATTAAATATTCAGGATGATTCAATTTGAAGGAAACTATAGAGAATCGGAAAATACTACGAATTTACCCAAAAAAAACTACATTCAGTTTGACCAGGAAAAAATCGAAAATTATAAATTGATGAGCTATTTCAAAATAATTTTTCAAGGTCTTTATCTATTGAAATATTTAATGAAAAGGTCTTTGCATTTTTTGTGAAACTTTTCTTAAGGTTCTCTTTCCCAGTTTCTGCGTAAATTTCGAGGAATTATTTGTCTGGGCCAAATCTTTCCAAAAAATTGTTGCCTAACAATGAAAAAAGGGGAAACACTACGAACTTTAAACCTGTTTAACGTTTCGGAATCTAAATCAGACTCCTTCTGGATTTCATTAAAATTTTTCAGAATCGTAGAAATTTTTTTATTTTTTAATTCATATTTGTCCATACCTGATGACCTTATATTGATATTAATTACCATGATAGTGATATTGCTATTTTATTTTGTTTCAAGGAGTTTTTTGAATTGTTTCATTTAGATTCCGAAACGTTACACAGCTTTAAAGTTCGAAGTGTTTTTTCTTTTTTCTTTGTTGGACAACAATTGTTTTGCTCTTACTTTTGAAGAAAATAACAATTAATTTTGAATTCCACATTCAATATGTGAGATAGAAGGTTTTTTCCGTTTATTTATTTAAAGCCCAACTAACAGTTTTTCGTTTATTTTAAAATGAGAGTATTCGAAATGTCTTTCTGATAGTTTAACATTTTTTTGCCTCCTCTTGAAAAATTTTCTATGGTTGTCTTTCGTTATTTTATGACCCCGACCATGTTTTTGAGAATTTGTCTGCATTTCAGACGCCTTCAGATGGCCCTGATTCTGCAGTGGTCGAAACATATGAACTATCAATGTTATTATTGAATTTGGAGAGGGCAAAAACAATATTTGATTAAAATTCCAACATCGTATTTTCTTCCGAAAATTTCAACCGTATTTAAAATGTTATAAACGGTCCATCACCAATGAGCTATTTGCTCAATGGTTCAGGTGGATCGGAATCTACCTCAACAATCATGACGATGAAAAAGTTTGAGTCCAGCCCTGTTCCCCCTCTAAGCACCGACAAATCAAATAAAAATAAAAATACACCGGTTCTCCCCCCCCTTCTAGCGCCATCGGAGTTCCCCCTTTACATTCGCTCATAAGCAGAATCTAAAGAAGAACACCGGCATTATTCTTCAAGAGCTTGAAGATACAAAGTTTGTTCCATCATAGATTGACACAACAAATGATGTATTGTTAGACCATTTGACGACATTACGACAAGTGAAAATTAACAGTTAATTTATTTATTGTTATGTGAATAGAGGTTCCGTTTCCATTCCATTAAAAGCAGAGGTTCATCTTGGCATTCTTTGCTATTGGAGATAAAAAGAGGTAAGTCATTTTTTTTTAGTTCAAGATACAAAGTTCTGTTACTCACATTTTTCAAGTTGATGTTGCGAAAGTTATTGGAGTTCGTTAATGACTCAATAATGTTTCCTCGAATTTGAAGCGGATTCTTTTGGACTTTGGACGTTTTCCAAAACCCAGTCACAAATATTCGTTGGGAATGTTAATGATCAGATGTTTCACAAATTTACATAGCCGTCAAGTCAACTTGCAAAATGTGAAACATTAGAACATGTTGTTTGGGACTGATTAACAACGTTTAAACGAAAGTTTTGGAGTAGTTCATTCGATTGAATTAAAAGAATTGTCGAGAAATCAAAAAAAGGAAAAAAATAATTGATGCCTAAGTATAAGATTTTAAAAAGTAAATGGATTGACTTTGAATGTATTAGGTTTGTACATTTTAGTAACTATTAAATGTGATTGAGTGTTTTTGTAAACTCATATCACTGCTTTCCCTTCATTTTATGTTTGTATTGTCGTTCTATCTAGGAAATTATTCTTCAACATAACTGTCACCAGCATTACATCATCTGAAAGCTTTAAAATCGTTTATTTTCAAATTTGTCGAATGACAAATTTTAAAATTGAAAGTTAAGATAGCACGAGGTTTTACTCATTCTCAGGAAAAACTTATTTTCGAACGATTTGCTCCTGAGAAATTATTGCAGCTTTAACGTAACAAAATTCCATTATTTAAGAATTTTTCTATTGATAATTTTTCTTAAACTGACAGTGAAAACCAGAAATTTTGAAAAATATTCCAATAGTTTCTCTCGAAATTAATATTGATAATGAAGAAGAGAGAATTTTCTTATTGAAAAAAAATATAACACTTGGTATATGAAATAAATTTTCATAATATAAATACGAATTTTATACTTTAATTGATTTTATGTCAACTGCAAGAAATAAACAAGAACAATACCTAATAATGTCCTAGACATTTTATTCATCAAAAGCATTTTTAGATGCCATTTATTTTTCAATGAGATAAAATATCCAATTCAATATAGAGTGTCCCATTGAAAAAAGTTTGAAAACGATGACTCAGAAAAAATTTCAGTATACGTCACGAATTTGAGGTGAAAATACGAATCGAACACAATTTTCATCTTAAAAATATCATGTGAGGCCACCGAGATAAACCGTATATCCCCGAAAAGGCAATAATTTCAAAATCACCCTGTAACATCCAAAGTTTAGGTACTGCTTTTTCATGAGAAGGTCATGATGAACTGAAAAAAATTCTGGATCTTTCATTGCATACAAAAGAAGCTTAATTAACCAATTACGCTATTAAAATGTAATTGGCTGATATCTCATCATGAACCTAGGTCAATCACGGTTCATATTGTTGCGAATGAGATTTCGAAATTTGGCAAGCAAACTGTTACTGCGGTCATGTTAAAAATTAAGAAATATGCTTCATGTACTTAAGATCAAAATGGAAGGAGCTGTATGCGGTATTTTAATTTCAACTCTTTAAGGTTTTGAAATTTTGAGATCAAAGTTAAAAAATTTGTTACATTTTTTGATTTACATCATCCAGATACTGATTGATTGTGACAATTAACACACAGATACTTATTCAGTCTTCCTGCTACCCAAATTTCTTCCAAATATATTTAAACCTGAAAAGACTATTCAAAAAAGGCGGTACACCGCCTTTTTTGTATCCAACAAAACGTAGTCTTCAAATTGTTGAGCAGGCGGAGTAAGCCTAGAAAACAACGACTCATCCCAACAAGAATCATTTTCGCAAATTGCCTCTAACTAAAAAAAAATAATGTCTGAAAACCAGTTAGCCTACCTCGTAGGCCGTAATAAAACCATGCCTGAAAATTCGGCCTATATCATTAAACTGGCTGCATGAACGAATAAAAAACTCTCGGATTAGATTAAAAACATGCAGCAACTACCATCACGCTGCAGACATGCCGTCATCACGTGATCAGGCTTGGTTTCGGCATTCCATCACTCATAGCACCCATCAGGATTATCTGTGACCTGAACGCTCATCGATGATAAACTGTAACAAATAAATTGTGGAATTACGAAATTCGTATACGTTAACGCCAAATTTAGACGAAAAATACTTTAATGCACTCTGATCTTATTGATCTTGACGCCATCATGTTTTTATTCGTTGAAATATCATGTATTTTTGTTGCCGATTAATCTTGCAAACGAATAACCTTATTTTTCACATGATTTAAATCATAAAAATTTGTATGTACCTCTTGAAAAATAAATCATGAAATTAAGAAACTTCTTTTAATGCAGAAGCATCTTTGTGAGAATTATTGGAAGATTTAGATCAGTGTTTAACATAGTTTCATCCGTCCAATCAACGTCTTACAGAATATAAAAAAAATAGTTAATCATTAGCTGTCAGTCTAGTTTTTTCTTCTTCTTAGCATCATATTATTCACTTTTGATGATTCTTTATGTTGAATATAAAATAACCATCAGCGGCATCAATCTTAATACTACTAACTGTTTTAATTATCAAATATTTCATTAACCAATGTCGAAAAAAAGATATTGTTCTGAAAGGTACCCAAAATTCACATCTGAAGTTAGAAAGAAGAGAGAAAGTAAAAATTAACGAAATTAAAAATTATTCAAGTCCATCACATGAAATTGATTTTAAAGCATCAGTGAAAAATCTATATTAACCGGTATAGTAACGGGAGGAGCCAATATCCTTAAAAAAACAATTTTTAGTAATAGGTGAAACTCAAGCCTAATTGAGCCATTAATATATCATTTTCAAATCGACAAAATGCGAAAATAAGACCATGTTTAAAAGATGATAATGCGTTCCTAAAAATATCTGAAGGTAATAAATAAATGATGCATTGTTCTCGAATTATTTCGCTAATGAAAATGGTTTTATTTTTCTCGGAATTGTCTTACAAACACTCAAAAGGGACTTTGAAATGTATTGAATGTAAATATGCCATTAAAGAGATGCGGGAAATTAGTTAATTTTTCCAAAACGCCATAATTACTTCGATTCATTTAAGAAATATTCAGAATCAAGCAAGCCATTGTTCATCACTCCATTTCGAACATGCAAAATACCAATTCGTAATGGGTAAAGTAATAGAACGTATTTTGGACCTACCTTATAAATTGAGCTTTCAATCTGACAGCGTAAACATCCGTTTCCTATTTCTCTTCATTGTTTGCCCTTTTCTTGTTTCAAATGAATGAGTTTAATAATGTAGGTACCTATTCCAATAATTTTTGGTTTATACAGGGAAAAAACTTAACAACTATTTTTCATCTGGATTCGAGAATGAAATAGTAGTATTTTCTTTTTCAACTTCCAATCACCTCAAACAACTTGATCTTATATTTTACGATTATCACGTTATGCTTTTATGAATATAGTATATCTGGTATTTTTATATTTTCGGTTAAGTTTTCACTAGGAAGCGTTCAAACTCCAATTGAAGAACCTATTCTGAAAATATTCCGTATCCAACAAAATATTAATTTTTTTATTTTTCCAGTTACTCCAAGATGTCAACAGTGGTATCAGAAACCATAACAGCCATGGAAGACCTCAGGACGAAGGAAAAACCGATCTCCAAATTGGTTCGTACCTCGTCGTTGGAAAGGATTAAAGAAATCAACAATTACATATGTTCCCACAACTACTTCTTCCTCCCAGTCCTCCTAAACTGGATAAAATCGTCCCAAGGCGGTTTGGAGAGCAACCTGGATATCGCAACGACCTTCTATCAGCACCTCTTGTACAACATCCTCCTGTGTAAAGTCATAGAGTTCAAACTGATCTGCAAAGGTTGCTTCAACTATACCAAGAAAACTTTCAACACTCTTCTACTTCAACTGGCATCTAATATCACGGATTCTGCTTTCCTGTTCAAACTTGCCATCTACGTGGCTGTTGTCCTCGTGAGCTTGGAGATTTCCACGTGTTTTTACCTGCTTTTCGCCAAATACCCTCCAGGAGGTCTGCTTTTCTTGTGTGGAGGCTGCGTATCATCTGTAGGATTTCTCCTTTACGAAGGTGTTGCTCCCTTCGAACACCACAGGAGGAAAGGGAACCTGAAGGTCAAATCCAACTGAATCGGGGATCCCGAGTACGTCAAACCGTCCAGACTCGAACTCCATCGATAATTTCGCGTCGAGTTGTTCAATTCGTGGTGGCGAGTTTAAAGAACGTTTTAGTATCGTCCACGTCATATTTCATCTCATCGTTATTTATATTTCCACTGCATTTGGGGCATTTTGCGGTAGTGCCATATTTTTTGTCAATAATGGTAAGAGACCGATCGTTCGCTGAGGTTCGATCGGGTTTTTTACTACTTAAAATATGTGATATTATTTTTGGTCTTAGTTATAAGTTGAAATGGTTTTATAAACTGTTTGGAAAATATGTTTCAATTTTATGAAATGATGCTTTAGAATTGTTGTAAATTTATTTAATATATGTCGACCATTTTATAATCTCGTTGTATTATTTGTGAATCCCAATTTTAGCTTTCGTTTATCTGGGGACCTGTTATGAAGAAAATTGATGTACTTACAGTTCAGTTAATGTGATAAAGAATCGTTATCGGCCATGATTGAGCAATAGGCGTATGGTGAAATTTCAGATATAGAGCATTATTCAAGTTAGTATCACATAAGATTCTGGCGAAATAGGTCTTTCAAGGAAAGCTGAAGAACAATGTTAGATTGATAACTTTATTACAAGAGTATCAAAAAAAAAATTAATAATTTCATTCGCGTTATGACAACCATATCAATAAACCTGTTTTTGTAATATAAAGAAATCCATCTTGATTGAGAATCTTTTTTTTTGAAAAATAACTTTGTAATTTTTCCTCTCAAAGATGATGTATGATTCACTAAACTTTAACCACAATTCTCGATATAAAATTGCATTTTTTCTGGTCCAATATGTATTTAGAACAAAGCCATAAAATCGTCAATAAAATGTTCATTTCATGAAAGCCTCCATTTCGACAAATAGTCTTTATATTGAATTATTTCTCAAGTTTATTCTAAAAGTTCAAGATATTCGATCCTCAAATCTAAAAAAACAAAGCAAAAGTGTTCCCTCTTCTAAGAATTAACAGCATGTTTTAGATTTTTTTTTGTTCGCTGGTTTGAGCGCATTACGTTCAGAAGCTTTCCAATGATTCGAATAGTTTTGGTCCGGAAGAAGTTAACTATTCAAAAGGATGCAAAAAAACTGAAAATAATTTTTTTTTTTTAACAATTCATCGTTTTAGATGTGGATACATAAACCCTCGCTAGCAAAGCAATTATACATAACATCCAATATTTCTCCATTTCTGCTCTTCGGCATCCACCTTTTTGTTTAATTTTCATAATTAAAAAGGTTGAAACTCAACCATACTATCATTACGGCTATCAGTCCCGTAATTCAGGTTTTTCTGTATAAAGATGTAATCAGAACGATAAGATAAACAATAAGCTCATCAAATAAAATTAATGTTTGTATTATGCAACTTCTGATAAAAGTATTTCGGAATATATTGGGCGATAATTTTACATATTTCAATAACATCGAAAGAATATAGTCTTCTGCATTTTCTGGATATTTATCAGGCTCTGAAAAAATGGCTATTCAGGTTGAACATAAAATAACTGTTACAGTTACTGCTATTCCTAACCACACTAATCGATAGCTGTTATTTTGTAAATTTTCTGACGTTAACGTCAGCTGATTTAACTGTCGTCAATTAATTTTGTGTAAACATAAATGTTGAAGTGATATTTACAAAGAACTTCAGTGAATCTCCATAGTATGAGGTATTCTGAGGTGGGAAAGCTTGGATTTTCTTATTTCTCAATGGAATAACACATTAAAAAGGTAGAGAACAATAATTTTTGATCTAATTGAAACAAATTGACTTTTTTCTTATCAGAAAAAATGAACTTACCTGATACCGACAGTGAGGATGAGTTGCCCCCAGGCTGGGAGGAAAGAGTAACGATAGATGGGAGCGTATTTTATGCCAATCACTTGCAAAAAGCCACACAGTGGACCCATCCAAGGACAGGAAAGAAAAAAAAGGTCTGTGGCGACTTACCTTATGGATGGGAGAGATGCGTAGACAAAAACACGGGTAAAGTAATATACGTCGATCATGAGAATAAAAGGACAACCTACACCGATCCCAGGTTAGCGTTTGCCGTTGAGGAAAAAGAGAATGTCAATGACTACCGACAAAGATTTGATGCTCACACCAGTGCTCTACAAGTAGGTGCAATCTACGATTAACACTTAAGTTTATGTGCAATATAAAAGCTTTCCGTAGATTCTTCATGGTAAAGATTTAAATGGAAGAGTAGCCATCATAACGGGTGCAAACACAGGAATAGGTTTCGAAACAGCCAGGTCATTACTCAAGCACGGTTGTACCGTAGTATTTGCCTGTAGAAACTTAAAAGCAACAGAAACAGCGATAGAGAAGATACGAGAAGAAAAACCTATCCCAGAAGACAAGGTCCACGTTTTATATTTGGACCTCGGCAACTTGAAAACGGTTAAAGATTTCAACGATCAATTTAGGCAACTGAAAATACGGAAGATAGACATGCTCATATTGAACGCAGGAGTTTTTGCTCTTCCTTTTTCGAAGACTGTCGATGGGTATGAGACGACATTTCAAGTGAACCATTTGTCTCATTTCTATCTGACTTGTCTACTGGATGATCTTCTGGTAGTTGGTAGCAGAGTTGTTGTTCTATCGTCAGAGTCGCATAGGTGAGATTGACTTTGAAAATTTATATCGATATTTGCCTAAAGCAAATTTTGACAAAACATTGATTGATAATCATTAAAAGGTACTTAAAAACATGTACAAGGAGATAGTGAATAAAACTCAAGAAAATCCTTGATATAACACACTGCGCACAAAAATTAACACACATTATGGAAATCTCAAATTTATTCTACAACTAAAGGTGTTCTCAATGATAATTATTTTGATCAGAATTATGCATGCATATGTTATCCACTTTCAACGTTTTTCTTCAATACAAATGTTTTTTTCCCAGCAGGAATAAAAAAGATGATATTAGCAGATTTTCAATGTATTTGCTCCATTCTAAAATCAGTTGTTCTCGATCAATTCTAGTGACCAATAGTTTTTCTTTCGTTTGATTTTCTACACTCGATCGCTATGCAACGCGAAACACGCAATTTGACCCAAGAGGAATGTGCCCAAGCGGTAGTTTTGCGAGAAGGGTGGACATACACAGTAATTGCAGAAAGGTTTGGAGTTTCCCATATGAGTGTGTCCAGAATGTTGCAGCGATTCAGGGAGACAGGTATGAATGTCCGAAAACCAGGACAGGGTAGACCACGGGTAACAACTGCCATTCAAGAACGTTACTTGAGAGTTTCTTCGTTTAGACAACGGTTTTCAACCGCTCGTCTCCTTCAAAATCAGCTTGAGCAAACTCATGGGGTGCAAATTAGCACTCAGACAATAAGAAATCGCCTCAGAGAATATGATTTAAGGCCTTGTGGGCAAGAGGTATGGGGTGGAATATCTTTGACTGCTCGCACAGACCTAGTGGTCGTTGATAATGGAGCTATGAAAGCTGATAAGTATATAAGGAACATTCTTGAAGAGCATGTGGTGCCATTTGCCCCATACATTGGTGAAAATTTCATTTTTATGGACGATAATGCCAGACCCCTTCGTGCGCGCATCGTTCAGGAGTACCTTGAAGAGGTTGAAGTCTCTCGATCGGAATAGCCAGCAAGAAGTCCAGATCTCAATCTGAATGAGCAGGTTTGGGACAACCTCAATAAGAGGCTGAGAAGTTAAGAAAATCATCCAGCTACTCTTAATGACTTAGGAATCCAACTCGGAGAAATCTGGGAAGGATTATATCAGAACATTTTAAGATCACTCATTTTGAGTATGAACCGTCGTTGCCGAGCTGTAATTAACGCAAGGGGTGGAAATACCAAGTATTAAATCACTTATCAGCATTTCAGTATTTTGAAAATTGTTCATTTCTCTTCTTTCACATAAGATTCGGTGAAATCCTGAATTTTTCTTCCATTTGATGTGTCTTGTTTCGTTCAAAACCTTTCCGAGAGAACATAAAAATAAGTTGAAAAGTCAATGTAGAGTTAACTTTCATTAAAATTGAGATTTTCAGAATGTGCGTTAATTTTTTTGCGCAGTGTAATTGATTGTTTCACTTTGTAGATTCTCCGATATAACCCTCGACAACATATCGGAGCTCAAGCTATCCCCAGACACCGCTTCGAAGTTCTGGTCGATGATGGCCTACAACAACTCGAAACTTTGCAATGTCCTCTTCGCGAGGCAACTGGCAAAGAAACTGCAAAACAGAGGAGTGTCAGTCTTCAGCGTTCACCCCGGCAACTTAGTCTACACCGATATCTCGAGAAATTGGTGGTTTTACCGACTGCTCTTCTATCTGGTTCGCCCGTTCACGAAAAGCCTCCAGCAGGCAGCAGCAACCAGTGTTTTTTGCGCTGTCGCTCCAGAATTGAACGGAGTCACTGGTTGCTATTTCAACAATTGTTACCAATGCGAAGAGAGCAAGACGGCCCAAAGGGACGATTTAGCTCTGGCTTTGTGGGAAATCAGCACTGCGATGGTGGAGAGGGCTGTGGGGGAACAAAAAGGAACGATTTTCAGGATTTAATGTTATTTTTAATCAATTATGTGATGATTTAATAGATATACTATATTTTTACGTTGGAATTAGAGTAGAATTGTTGTTTTATCGATCATATATTTTTAATTTTTATGCGGCATCTTGTAGAGCACAGACTGTACCTAACTTAACTTAAGAAGCGCCATCTCCTAGCAGGACATCCAATTGAATGGAGGATGATTAAAGATCCCGCTAATGAAGAAAATTCGAATTCTAATTTTCAATATACTGTGGAGACTAGAATTTATTATAGTGGGTGGGAATTATTGAATTGTGAAGAATTGATCTAGAAATAAAAACGATGCTACAAAATTTACTGTTTCATTGATAACATGTTGCAAAGTAACATGTTATCTGACTGATGGATGCTGAACTGTGACCCAAAGAAACTCAATATAATACAATAACAGTCTTGTAGAATGTTACTTGTATAAATAATATACATACAATGTTATTACTTTATTACCCTCATTAATGAATCTCTAGTCATTCAAGTAGTTAGTGGACTTAGATAATAGAGGGCGTTATAACCAAGGAGTTGATTAGAGTGCCCCCTGTCAGCGCAATCAACCAACTATTAAAATGAATAACTAGAGATCTATAGAGATTCATGAATAAGTCTGAAGTTGAATTCTATATTTTTGCAGAATGCTAACCTGGGTAAACCAGAAATGCAGGTCCCGCTAATCATGAAGATAAAAGAAGGTTTCGGAAGAGACTATGATTCCCCTAGTGTCACACTTTGAAACAAGTTTTGTTGCCTGTTCTGACTTCCAAATATACAGGGTTTTTCACGAATATTTTTAGGAAAGACACAAGATTCAGGATTGAAATTCTAAAGGTGAGCTTCGAGTAAGAAGACGACTTCTCGTAGTGACATCAACTTTCGTTTTTCAAATGGGAAGACCCATTTTTTATTGCACAAAAAGATTCTACATTGAAGTCTTTTTGATTCCAAAAGGTTGAATTTTCCCGGGAAAATTCTCTTTAGAGGAGAAAAAACAAAAAAAAATCGCAAAATTCAACTCTGTTGAAATACAGACAACTTCGAGTTTTTTTCATCAAAAATTCTCATTTTTGAGAATCTCCGAGAAGAAAGGCTGATGCTTCTTTTCCGATAGCGTGATTTTCAGAATATGATACAGGAGGTCACAAATTCTTTGTCAAAGTAAGAAGTGACGAAACATCAAAAAATCGTTTTTTTTTCGAATTGAAACCCCATTATTTCGAAGCATTTTCGAAATCTTCTTCAAAAAATAATGGAGCATACGTCCAAGTCTTTTATCCCAAAATGAATATTTTTCGATATATTCATCAAGAAAAACGATTTTATCTTCAATTTTCAATCTCATTCCGAATGTGTTTTTTTACTGGAAAATAATTAGTGGTCCAGTAAAATTTTAGGAAATCTCTGTTATCGAGAAAATACTTTCTCATAGTTCAGACGAGTTCAGATTTTCTTCATATTTTAAAGCTTAGGATAATTTTCGCGAATTCTTAATTCTGGAGAATTTCTTTCTTGTCATGGTAGGGAAATTTGAATTTTTAGTAATGAAATTGTTACATGTTCTCTTAATTATTCTTTCAAAAGCATCAAAAATTATTACAAATCATTTTTTCTGCATTCCTTAGAATTTTTTACGTTGACTTCACTAATACTCACATTGAGAACTTTAAACCAATTGTTGCTCTCGCATTACAAATGATAATTCAAGAACTTAACTCGTCTGAACTATAGAAAATATTTTCTCGATAACAGAGAGAGACAAAGATTTCGAAAATGCTTCGAAAAAATGGGGTTCCCATTTGGAAAAAACGATTTTTTGATGTTTCGTCACTTAACTTTGACAAAGAATTTGTGACCTCCTATATCATTCCGAAAATCACGCTATATCGGAAAAGAAGCATCAGCCTTTCTTCTCGGAGATTCTCAAAAATGAGAATTTTTAATGAAAAAACCTCGAAGTTTCTGTATTTCAACAGAGTTCGATTTTGAGATTTTTTGTCGTATTTCCTCATTTAAAGAAATTTTCTCGGGAAAATTGAAACTTTTGGAATCAAAAAGACTCAATGAAGAATCTATTTATGCAATGAAAAATGGGTCTTCGTGAATAACCCTGTATAATTATCATGATTCGAATTGTAATTTTATTTTTCACGACCAGTGTATGATACAAAATCAATTGAAATGTTAATAATTGAAATGTTCCTACGTAAATACCTCAATTTGCCAGGAACAAAAAAAATATATTTGGGAAAATATTCATGTCCCTAAATGAAATGAAATTTTTTTAATAGTGTTATTTCTGAAAGAGATATGAACGCATCAAGCAACGGAAATTTATTGTTGTAGCGAAGTCTTATTGTCTGGAGCAATTACGCTAAAGGGTCAATTGGACGACTGATATAAATCTCAGTTGGAGAGAAAAAGTTGATCATCGAATTATCTGGGGTGAGATTCATTTACGATTGCGAGTTTGGGATTGGGAAGATGTGTATATTCGATACGGTGTTGCCAAGTTTTCTTGCGATTTTCTTGTCCGTCTTGAGAATACGCTTGAGGAAAATGAAAAACGAAGGAAATGAGATCAAAACATCTTCAAATTGTTTTTGTTTAGTGTGTCATTCCTTCCAGAAAACTATTTTAGTTGTAATATACTCCCCGTCAATGAATTCCGGACAGGCAAAATTTTTGTCAATATCAACACCCTGTATCTTTTTTCGTGGTTCTCCGATTTTGTTGATATTTCCACCAGGTATAGTATTAGGTCTTTTACTTTGCAAAAATATCTGTAGTTTATCCGTTATACAGGGTTAAACAAAACCTTGTTTTATACCCTTCATTTCTATACACCCTGTGGTAAATTTGAGGAAGAAAATTTGATATCATTAAGTTTTAATTTGAAATGTGACCCTCTCTTAGCAAAATGTTTTTTGATTTACGTCAGTATCTGCTTTTAAAAAAAGATACACATTTTCAAAGAAAGTGTTGCATCTTTTCAATTTTTATAACAATTTGAATCATTACAATGCCTTATCGACTAGTGAACATAAACAAATACCTGAAAATGAATAGCGTGTATTTCCACCTCGTTTTCTCATCACTTCTACCATACGACGTGGCATACTTTCAATGCATTTACGAATTACTTCTGGGGAAAGCAACAATTTCTGTTAATGCAGAACAATGCTAGGCCTCACGTTGCACAGAATACATTGAAGATGCGAATATTCAACGATTCGTGTGGCCAGCCAGAAGTCCGGATTTAAATCCAATTGAACATGTATGGGATATGCTAGGTAGACATGTTCGAAATCGGCAGCCCAACACCTTGTCCGATTTACGAACAGCCCTTCTTGAAGAACGGGAAAATATTCCCTCAGAAGCAATTCGGAAATGCATTGAAAGTATGCCACATCGTATGGTAGAAGTGATGAGAAAGCGAGGTGGAAATACACGCTATTAATTTTCAGATGTTTGTTTATGTTTGCTAGTCGATAAGGTATTGTAATGTTTCAAATTGTTATAAAAATTGAAAAAATGCAACACTTTCTTTGAAAATGTGTATCTTTTTTTTAAAGCAGATACTGACGTAAATCAAGAAAAATTTTGTTAAGAAAGGATCACAGTTCAAATTGAAACTTAATGATATCAAATTTTCCGCTTCGAATTCACCACAGGGTGTTTAGAAATGGAGGGTATAAAATAAGATTTTGTTTCTCCCTGTATAAGGGATAAACTACAGATATTTCTGCAAAATAAATTTCAGGTTAATATAACAAGACCCATTACTATACCTGATGAAAATTTCAAAAAAATCGGGGAACCACGAAAAAAGATACAGGATGTTAAACTTGACAAAAATTTTCCCTGTCCGGAATTTATTAACGGGGAGTGTAAAAAGGGTAAAATTTGGGGTCTACCATCATGTTATGTATATAGAATTTTTCAAAACACTCTTAGACACCACTGGAACAAATAACAATCATTTCATGGAGGAAAACTCCTCAGTTTTCAGTAAAAAAGTTACTACATGCTTGAGCAACCATTATCATAACACGATCGAAGATGGCACACGCATCGTGAAAACTGAAGAAAGTTAAGAGGGAATCCAGAGATACTCCCTCCTGCAATCTCCTGATTTTCCCGTTCATCGCGGCAACGTCGCGAGAGATCATTGCGCTGCCTCCCCGCGCCCCAGGTCGATACCGGCGCTAGATATTATGCAACCATCGCGACGACTCGGTCACAGGATCGAAAGACAACCCGTCGCACACAGCCAAGTGGTGCGTACAGCGTACAGACAGGACACACTCCGTGGTTCCGCCTGCTAGGATCTAGCGCCGGCAACGTTACTCGTCAGAGTCATGTGAACGGTGTGATAAGAGAAGGACCGAGAAGATCACCCAGAGAGCGAGAACCCGACAGGACCGACGGAGCCTGATATGTGACAGTAGGGCCAGAAGCCGGTACAGAACAGTGACCACGCGGGTTTACAGAAATTCGGAGCGAGCAGGCCGTGCAGTACCCAGTTTTACGAATTTTTTCTCGTCGCGAACTGCTGTTGCTCGCGCGCCGCGAACAATCGGACCGCCACAGCCTTCGCCAGAACTTTTCCGAGGGTGAAAATGCTGGTCGAGAAGGCCTTTTGAGGAGCCAGAGGGTGTGGAACGGTCCTAGGGGAGCAGGCTGAAGGAGTTATGGGGAAAAAGACGAGGAAGACTAGATGGCGCACTTTGCCCATCGCAGGTATGAAGATTTTTCATTTTCGTCCGGGAAATTCATGCATTTTCCGACCTAAAACTCACATTATCAAAAACTTCTTTCCAGTTATCCAAAACTGAACAATAGCTCCTCCTAACACTATCGTGCCCCCCTCAAATTTTTCTCTCATTTCGTAGAAAAAATCAATCAAAAATTAATTTTCCCCAAAAAAATTTTTTTTTCATTTTAAAAATTTTTGTAATGTTGTGCAAGCCGAAAACCGGTATCAGAGTCCGTACTCTGGAATTCAGAAAGAAGTAATTAACATTCACATACCATTCAATTAATTTCTATGGGTTCGAACTCTTTGGAAATGTTGTGAAATCGATTGTTTTAGAAAATTTTTATGCTCCACAGTTTTTATTATGCGTGAAAGAAAGTACACATGAATCTTATCATAATTTCGTTTATGAATTTTTGTAGCATATTGTTTATTTTTGGTTTTCACTTGCATATTGATGAAATGTGATGATAATGTGTAAAAATAATTTCGACATCATACTAGGAAAATTGAAATTAGGCAACGAAATTAATTTGAAAACCTGTTCATATTTTTACTACAATTTTTTTGTTTATGGTGCAGAATGATTCTTAAATTTTTCATCGACTACAATGTAAATGTATCGCTTCATTGATTTGATATTTCATGCTAATCAATTCGATCAAGGTGTTTGGTATTTTCTGTACCTCCAATCAGAATTTGTCGGACAACTTAACAATAAATTAATTATAGGCATACGGAATTAGTTATTAACGTTGGTTGGCCTTGTACTCTTCAAACTCCACTCGATTGTTTACGTTCATTTTAGTTAATGTCGAGCATTCTATCATTTAAATTCTCAGAAATACATTGTTCCTTCTTGATATCATCCAATTATATTACAAGTACGGTTTATCGATATATGGAAAGAATTGTTAATGAACGTGACATAATTCCGGTGTGCGATTATTACCTAACCTCAATTTTGCACGTGGTAGAACTCGAGAGTACCAACTATCTGTTACTTTATACTATGATTCTCTTATTTCTACTTCTAATGTTTCAGAACGAAAAATTTTAGCTGCTTCTATTAAAGTTTAAACTTTCTACGAACATACGAGTCAAGAAACACCTACAATACCCTCCTAATTGGAAGTATCATGATAATGTCAAATTATTATATTCAAAAGTCGATTACATTATAATCATTTGTGACTTGTTCGTAAATGAGACATGCAGTGATATTTCGCAGAATTCACAAATTTGCCATCGAACAGTTCCAAGGTTGCAGGAGAATAGAAATAGCTAGTTATTTCTGAATGAACTTAAAGCTTGTTGATTTTCAAAACGAAAATAAGTATCAATGAAACACTGAGAATTTCAAAAGGATGTTTATATCGATTGGCGCTTTGACTAAGCTTAAAAAATGTAGAACAACTAAACTGAGATAAAGTCTAATTTTATTGTGCCTTCAGTTTATACTTCTCATGAACTCGGTATATTTGTGCAACGAATACGTTAATTCAGAGAAAATGGATGGATAATTTCACTGTCGACTGTTCGAAGTAGAAAAAAGTCAAGGTGGGAATCCTTCTTGATGAACTTTGAAACGGAAACACTAGTGCCCACGTCATCAACAATAGGAATCTCGTAATTTTTTTATTCCGTTCGTTTCGAAAATCCAACAATACATTTGCCTTTTACATCTTCCCAATAATGCTGATTGCAGTTCAATATGCATTATTATAGGAAATTTGAGTTCTACTATCAATTAACAGTGGAATAAATCGTAGTTTCAAACTCACTCTTAAAAGGGTGCAATATTCGTATTTTATTAGGAAATTTCATTTTTTGCGGCCTGAGGCATTCTGAATTCTTTTTAATATTTCTTTATTTTCAGCTTTTTTATTGGGCCACATATTTCAAACAACATCTTTGGAATATATTGAAATAGTACAATGTAATATACAATTATACAATATTTCCTATTTCACCATTAATTTGGTGAGATATTTTAAGTAGCAGATTAAGTTTAAAAGCTGTAATAAGGATGGAGACTTTGTTGCTCTGATATTATATGTTGCAAACATCTTCCTGTCACTATCATCCATCGGTTGATGTTGTTGTATAAAAAAAACATTTCTTGCGGTAAAAATTGTCTTGAAATTTTTATGAGTACACCTGATTTTCCGCTACCGTAGAAAAAATTGGATGAGAGAAAAAAATCATCATACTTTCTTATCGATTCTAAATACAACTAAAAATCGGTATCTAATCTCACCTGAACCTTAAATACACAAGGGGGACAATCAAACAGTGCCGTTCGTCATTGTGGCATTGAACTTTGTACCATGATCTTTCCTCGTTTCAACGGAAGTCATCCGATTTCTTTACTTCATCTCAGGCATATACGGGTATAATTTTTTTTATTAGTCTAATTTATGGTAATGATGCATACAGAGTTGAAGATCATGAATTCAATGTTATCATCGCCAATGAGGAACATTTTAATTAAGATCTGTTTGGTCATAACAGATTTATGCTTTAATGTCGATATCAAAATTTAAGTAAATTAGAAAAGGAAAATAGGAAATGAGAAATTAAATTTTCTTTAATTATTTTCTATTTCTATATTTATTAAACTATAAGTTTTAAGTTTTGGGTCAGCTACACCCTGAACTTACTAGCTCACTATTATATTCTATAAAAAAAGAAACATTTCTAAATATAATATATATTCTTATGAATTAGAAAGCTAAAATAATACAATCAATGTTGAAACAAATAGTACCTAAGCTGAGGTAAAAAAATAACGGGGTATAAAACATTCTTCGTATGATACTATAGTATCATATGATACTATCATCACTAGTATCATACGATACTATAGAGCCGGGGAAAAAAACCTCAACCGAAAAAAACCTGTATCCCCGTGAAAAAAAATGAATAATATTGTTGTATCCGAATATTTTATATTGAAGGACATCACAATTATCGGAACGGCTCTTCGTAGGAAGGATTTCCAAACACAAACTCCACCCTGAAAATAAAAAAAGAAAGAACACCAAGAGAATACAATTTATATTTCATCAAATTGATCTGAAATTTTCAACCCATTGCAAAAATGAATTTGATACATTGTGTGTGGCTCTAATGCCATCTTGAAATTTATAAATAGAACAATTATTAATTAGGTGTTCAACTGTTTCCTCTGATTCACCACAATCACAATTAGGACTGTCAATTGAATTCCACCTGAGAAGCATGCTACTGGTACGATCATGACCTGTTCTTATTCGATTAAGAAGGGACCATATTCTCCTGGGAAGATTGAAACCAAAAACTTCATTCGATGGATCAGAAATCAGATCTTTATTAGATAAAGAACATGCATCCCATTAGGATTTCCAGATTTCCTTGTAGCTGATGTTCGACTTCAGAAAGTTATTCGATATTTAAATAATAAGCTTCCCTTATTGAGATATTGGGCACATAATTAATTAGTAACCCAAAATGCTGAAGACCACAACTACCGAAGCGGACACAGAAAAAAAACGAACAGTAATTTCTGAGAGCAAAGAAGCCGTAAAAATAAACTACACAATATACAGTGTTTTTTAAAGCAATCGTTTCTAGTTCATCTGCATATTTTGAATAGGAGCAGCCCTAGGGCCGATCCTTGGGGAGCTCCCGCTTCAATGTGTTCCTAAAATGTTACTGAATCAACCAAACGGCTTAGATCGATATACGACCTACCGTGTGAAGGCACCCTTAGCTAGGCTGCGTAGCTACAAAGTTCGTTAAACTTGGGAAATTTCCTCCTTTTTCTTTCTAAAATCTAACCAGCGACAATAGATATATCCGCGACATCTTGCATATTAACTAAGTGCGACACTTTCCAGTCTCTAATGACCACATCTCTGTTTTTCTTCAAACGTTCGTCTAAAAATACCCGAATACCAACCTTAACATTTCCACTGCCGCATAGCAACGGCGCAAAATAATGTCTCGCAAAGGTTTGCCCGACGTGCGAAAGACAGTACGAAGAGTAGCAAATTACTTGGCAATAATTAACGATAGAGCTTGGCTTGAATTAATCGGCCCATCTGGCCGTGGTTCCATGATTTTGATGCTAAGTGTGCGTCTAATCCGAGGATTAGACTGCGTGTCAGTGGTCCAGAGGAATTGGGCAAGGTGTACTCAGCATGCTGTTCGTTTTTAGTTATAGTCTTCAGGTGATCGTTCATTTTGTGGTTGATTTAACTCCTGGCATCGTTAGACGAGCTTGTGAAATTGCCAAAATGCAATAAGCTGATACTGTGGGCAGAATAAATCATTTATTGTTCGTTCATATCGTTTGTATAAATCTTTTTTGGACAACCTTCATTGTGGTGACAGAAGTCGCATATGATCCGTATCAAATTAAAATTTTTGATGAATGAGTCAAATAAATTTGTCCACTTTGAAATATTAAAATTATTTCAACAATATTCGAATGTATTTTTCATGAATTAATTGTCCTTCTGATGACGTAAAAAAAATAATTTTAGACAAAATATCAGTTTGTAAATGTTAATACATAAGCTATTAAAAAAATACCATCTTCTCAAAAGACCAGAGTTGGCATTGAATTTACCCATCATACGAAACCCAGTGGGTTTTTTCAAATTCGTAAAACCCACTATTACTATTATTGGGTTTTTTGTTTTTTTTTCAAAAAAAGCAAATTTTTGGTTAAACGAACGTCATAAACATATTTTTTCGTGAATGTCGTTCAAGATCGTCATGATTTATTTAAAATTTAAATAAATAAAATTATAACGAATATGATCCCTTTCACTATAGTAATTGACAAAGAAATGCGGAATTTTTCGTTTTTAACGAAAAGACGGACATTTCTGTGCAGGCAAAGTTTGAAATTAACAGAATAAGACATTTCTAACACCTGTCTATTGAGAAACCAGAAGATGACTATAGTTTTTAATTAGAAGGATTGACGAATTTTTGTTTTCATTTTTGTATTCTGGGACCCATAAACAGTGAAATTTTTTGTACAGAGCCGACACACTTCTTTTGGTTCCTCATGAATACTGAAACTATATACCTATCAAATCCAAAGAACAAACTGAAGCAAAAAAAAAAGAGGGAAAAAAAACATTAAAACCAAAAAAAAAACACCGGGTTGGGCTAAAAAAACGGTTTTTTCCAATCCTGCAAAAGACCACTAAAATCTTTTAATTAGCCAGTAGTAACATACATACGTTCTGAACATATTATTATGATAATAGTAAATGCTATATATATATATATTCTTATGAAAATAGAGAGCTAAAATAATACAATAAATGTTGAAACAAAAAGTACCTAAGCTGAGGTAAAAAAAGAACGGGGTATCATAACATTCTTCGTATGATACTATAGAATCATACGATACTATCATCACTAGTATCATACGATACTATAGAGCCAGGGAAAAAAACCTCAGCCGAAAAAACCTGCCACCCCGTAAAAAAAATAACATAAAATATTAAATATCAGGAAAAATCTTGAAAGACATCAGTGTAAGATCATCTTCATGTTATCCGTCGATAGATTCTTCCCAAAACGGCTCACGATTCTTAATCTGAAATGAAAAAAGAAAAAAGCAGAAAAGAAACTGAATATTCAGAATGAATCAAATAATTTTGAAATTAACCACCCATTTTAGAAATGCATTCGTTACTTTATGTATAGCCTCGAAACCATCTTGAAATTTATAAATGGGACAACTATTTATAAGATGTTCTATAGTCTCCTCATTTTCCCCACACTCACAACTAGGACTCTCAACCGAATTCCATCGGAAGAGCATGCTATTGCAACGTCCATGGCCTGTTCTAATGCGATTTAGAACAGACCATATTCTCCTGGGAAGGTCAAAACCAGGAACTCTGATGGAAGGATCAGAAATAAGATCTTTATTTAAAAAATTGGATAAATGCTATAACCTAGTACAATGTATCTTATTTTTGTTGAGACTGCACTGTATCCCAACAATTATCAAAGATAGAGACATGTGGTTATCTCAACCTTTAATCACTTTTTTGTGAAATTTTCAAAGCGACAGATAGAGAAATAAATGAAAACTGCTTATAATGGATATTTTCTCATTAAAGCCAGCGGGATATTTAACATATTTTTTATTTAACATTATTTTTTTCTAAGATTTGGAACAAACTTGGTATTTTTCAAATGGAACACACTGTATATTTCAACGTCAAATTTTTGCAATTTTTTTTTATACATTTATGTATCACAACTTGATCTCAAATGAATTTTAGCTTCAAAAATCAGAAAAATCACTTTTTAGGATTGTTTTTTCGATAGGAGGAAATGAATTCGTTTACACATTCATTTAATTATTATTTTTTTAAAACGCCATGTGATTTAACCCATTAATTCAATTATATTTCAAATATAAACTTGAAATATCACTCTTTAACATCAAATTAAAAAAAAATTGAAAACAGAAAAAAATAATAACAGATTTAACAAGGAAAACTGTGATTGCAAGAATCAAATTACAAATTTATTATAATATATAGAGTGATATTTTCTGTTTATGTTCGAAATATAATTGAATGAATAGGTTTAAATCATATGGCGTTTTGAAAAAGTAAAAATTAAATGCATTTGTGAACGAATTCATTTTCTTTTATAAATAAACAAACATAAATATGGATCTTTCTGATAGTTGATTCTTAAATGTATGAAAGATAAGTTTGTGATATATCAAAGTTTGTGTCCACTCTCGAAAACGATGCTTTAAAAAAACTTTTAAATACGCCAATGACTTTTATATTGAAATATCTATTATGTGCAGTTTTCTTTTCTTTTCAATCTTATACAGGGCCTGAGAAGTAATAACATCCCCAAAAGTTAACATTTTCGTTTTGGCCCTGTATTTCAATAACAAAAGTAATAATTTTACAAAAAAGTTATACAGGGATGCCTAAAATTCCATGTCTCTATCTTCAATAATCTGAGATACAGTTCAGCCTCAACCAAAATGGGACACAGTTAACAATGAAAATATATCATTTATAATCACGAACTCCTTCAGAATATTTTTCCATACGAAAGTATTCCAAATAATGTTCATAAGAACAGGAGTCATTCATGTTTAGTCGGAAAAATAGTATTCACGCCAAATTGAGGCTTCTTATAAAGATCATCTATTCACGATAAGGTTTCTTGTACTTTGCTGTTGCCTGGAAATATGTAGGTACTCATTATCTCAAATTACAACAGAAAATGTGACGATTACGATGATTCAGAAAAAGAATCGAATAAATTTCCTCATTATTTACGTATTACATAGTTAATGACTATTTCTCATGTTTTAATCGATGCAAAAACGCTATGTTAGAATGTATAGAAAATGTGATCACAATATCACTGTATGAAAATAAGTTATCATCTATTAGTATGGATATTCAAACAATCATATTTGTTCATAAATATACGAGATACCATTCTATTTTCATTATAGGAATGTATTGTAACATTTCTTTAAAAATAGTACCCTAGACATCATAACAACGGTCTTTAGACTTTGCCTGCGATGTCTGATTTCTTTTCTGCACAACATATTTACCAGCAAAACCGCAATATCGTATATTTCATTAATATCATTCTGTCAGTTCCTGGTCGGGTTTGAAAAGAATTTAGATATATAGTTGGAGGTCGAGATTAGTACAGTATCCAGGTTTTTTTCGATTAATCTATCTTCAATGTGCGATATAGTTGTTTGTTTTTGTTTATTTAAGTAGACTTGCACTTGTTATTCGATGCGTGTGTATCAGTTTTGGTTCTGATCTATAAAAGTGATTTTTTTTATTGAATGAGAAAACAGAACGTTGCACATTTCTGACTAAGGTTAAATATGCATATTTCTATGAAAGAGTTTATTCGAGTTAGCACATGAATGGTTAATTTTGATGGGTTCTATCAACTTGAGAAAAGAATACATAACTTGTGTATACAGTTTTTAAATTTTCTCTGGAGTACTCTTTCATAAAAAATGAATTCCCTCAATATCAGATAGTTCTGGATGGATCATTAAAAATTATCAGCTTATTATGGCCTCTATATTTTTCAAATTAATGGCGGTGAGAAAAGTTAAGTCAGTGATATCATAATCGAAAACTTTTTTATCGGTGGTTTTCTCAGCTAAATTGGGGTGTATTTACATAAACAGCGTCGTTAACATTTGAGTTTCCTTCCTACACCACAAATTCATAATGAAGTGATTATTCTCCCCTATCTGTAACGAACTAGCAGCTCTTTAACGAGGTCTTAATTTATAAGGCACATTATAACACATAGACTTATCAAAAGGGATGAAAGGTTTATGTTATATTACCCTCAAATAAGGAAAATTCAGGTAAATGATTTTGAGCTTCAAATTAAACAATTAGAACTTAATTATTTCCTTCTTAACCCAAATACCAGTTCCTGAGTCATTAGAAGAGGAAGAGAAAACGAAATTTTGAAAAAAACAATTTTTTTATGACCAAATTTTCTGTTTCTGTCAAAAATTCCTGATAGAAATGAAGCCAATCTCCGTTTTACCAACACCCATAGACGGGAAAAAGAGGAAATTGAATAAAATGCCTGCAATCTAGACCTATTTTCCTGTTAAATTGTCGACAGTCCAGTCTAGTCTCTCGTAATTTATTCCAGTGATAACACGTTCCCTAATGAAACTATGATGTTTCTAGTCTAACTGGGTAACTGCTATCAGCCAGTTCGTGCCGATTTGGACTAAATCTTATTGAAAAGGTTTATGTTGGGGTCAAAGGTGAATTGAGGTTGAAATTTTCAGTTACTGCCCTATTCTCAGATAGGAATTACAGTTGTGTTAAAGCGAATTGCATGAATACTCAACAAACTGAAATATCGATTCTCTAGATTCAAATTAAATTCTTTATTGTACAATTGAATTTATGTTAATTCGAATTTGACACTAGGGCAACAGTTACTGCTAAATCGTACTCGTTTATTACTTACTATGCATACACACAACGTCAATTTGTTTATCTGAACTTTTTTTTTACTGTAATGCAAAAAAATCAAAAGAATTTTCTAATTGTGCGATAATAGAAAAGATATACAGGAGATCCCATATAAATGTATTTTCTCTATTTCAGTATCGTAATGAGTTCACTACAGTACTAAAAGTAGGGCTGTAATGAAACTCATTACAGCATTGTTTTCAGTTGAAATTTTCGTTTTGTGGTTGTCAGTACTGACCTCCGATCCTCTTAATTTTCAAGTCAAATTAATTCAAATTCCGTAATCTGTCAAATTTCGAAAGTCACACCAGCTGCCAAGATGAAATATAAAAGTCACTAACCTGAATTTTTATTTGAATTTCGTGAGAATTTCACAAAACTTGACTGAAATAGAGAAAATATCATCTAATACACGTTGCAGAAGGCAATTCCAACACGAATTTCGCATTCGTGTTGGAATAGGAGCTCATTCTGCAACTTGTTTTAGAATATACTATTGTGCCAGTGCACTTATCTGCAAAATTTCATAAATATTTTCGTTTTCTTTCAAACGATATTTACTTGTTTCCATACTTTATCCCAACCCTGTGAAACTATCTGAAATTCCAGATTAATATTCTAGCATAGGATGAACAAATATAACTAATTTTCAACTCGAAAACCACTATGATTTGTCTTTCTCTAACATTTCCTTTGATTTATCTAACAATCTTTCCTTTCTAATTTTTTCTTTGAACTTTCTTTTCTTCCTTTTACATGATAAATAGATTGTCATTCGGTGGATATTTTCGTGAGCACTATCCTCCCAACAATTTCATTCCCAATTTGTCATTTTCAAAATTGGAATTCCTTCTGTTTCCGCTTTATGGGCGACAGACCAGATACAAAGCTGGTGCCAGCTAGGAAATTTACGATTTCTTTTGATCTACGCCGCGTTAAATCATTCTGTTCAACATGGAGTAATTGTGTGATAATAGACTCGTAGAAATCTGACTCAACCGATTGAAACAGGCAGCACTTCTTAGCTGCATTGTTGCCTATTTTTCAAGAAGAAGTTTAAATTCTTATCCTATTTTTAATTTTTTTTAGAGTTTCATCTGTTTGCAGCCTCTTCCAAAAGAGATTAACTTACTCAGTCAATTATAGATTCTGAAAATCGATAAAACCTAAGTGAATTCCTCATACTGTTTTGACAACTGTCTAAAATCAAAACCAAATGGAAATTGTTAGTGTAAACTCAGCTTCAGATCCTAAACGTCCCGACAAAGTGGAGACGCGGCTTCACACCTCATTGACTCGTCGAATGTCTATTTCGGAGGCATCTAAAATAGACGATTGCTAGCTACGTAGAATGGGCAATTGTAGAAAACAAACGTTAATCATCCATCAGCGTCTTGATGGACATTTTGTAGAGGATGAGGCTCCCGCCTAGTTCTCCGTATCTAATTACCATCGTCGAAGAATTCGACAAAAATTCAACTAATGATGCGGTGAAAAAAAGGTCGGTTTGACGCTAGAAGAAGAATTTCTCGCGTTATGGCATGACAAGACCAGATAGAGCTTTATACTGACGACACATGTGTGTTGGAATTATAAAAAAATCGTCGCACTTGTTGGTTTATTCTTAGGGGGTATATTTCATGAGTGCTACCGCTGCTGGTGTTCATTATCGTATCGCGGATATCAAGTTTGTCCTTGAGCTTGAGTGGGGTCAATGATTGATATGAAAATCTTAATGAGACAAAGAGGATTTGGAGAAACTTGACACATAATCAGATTTTATCGAAATTGAATTACGAAAAGACAAAAATCCTTTATGAAATGAAAGAAGGTGACGATATGAGTAAATATAAAGCAGGTTATTTTCATATGAATATATCAATATAAAATAAAATAAGAAATAGTAAGAAAAAGAGAATTAGCTCTTAATGACTTCCACTATATGTTCAGTTTGGCAACAGTAGTACTCAAGTGTGGGAAAATCATTTCATTTTCTAGATTCCTGTTGTTTTCTGATTACGTTATTTGTCGTTTCTTTTGTTGTGCTTTTTTTATAATAGATTCTCACAATTATACAATTCCCCCCATGCATTTTTCATTAATTGATGTTACCGGTTATGACCAAATATCATGCTTAATTTATGTATAAATTTTGTATAGTATGTTCATCATTCTTTGTCTGCACCTAAACATTAGTAGATAAATTATGGCCTGCCCGTATTTTCGAACTAATACTTTTTCTCAACCTCTTGAGTCATTCGAGCACCAAACTCAGTATTTTTTATTTTGCTTGCTATTTCATTATTTACAGCAGTCGAAAATAAGAATAGAGTATAGGGTTTATTTTCAAAACTATGGTTTTTCCCGACAGAAACTGTCTGACATACCTACACCGCAATTTTTTTAACGAGCGTAAATCAATGACATCTGCACTTCTATCATAATAGTATATTCTGAAACAAGTTGCAGAATGAGTTCCTATTCCAACACGTATGCGAAATTCGAAAACGAGCGACGAAGGAGCGAGTTTTCGAAAGCATTAGTGTTGGAATTGCTTCTTGCAACGAGTATTAGACAATATTTTCTCTATTTCAGTCAAGTTTTGCGAAATACTCTCGATATTCAAATAAAAATTCAGATTAGTGACTTTTGTATTGTATCTTGGCAGTTGGTGTGACTTACGAAATTTGACACATAACGAAATTTGGATTGATTTTATTTGAAAATTGATAAGATCGAAGGTCAGTCCTGACAACCACAAAACGAAAAATATAACTGAAAACAATGCTGTGATGAGTCCATTATAGCACTACTTTTAGTACTGTAATAAACTCATTACGATACTGAAATAGAGAAATAACTGTTCTGCTTCAGTTTTTGAAGGTTCAAGCGGTTGATCAAATGCTCAACAGTATAAGATTTAAGATAAGGAATGATGTTTTCATGAAGAATTTTTCTTATGAATAATTTTACTTGAATTTTGGACTAATTTTTAAGAATAAATAAAACTCCAAAGTTCAATTCGATACGATCGGTGTAGTTGCCTCATATGACTATGGCTATTTACGTATTTGAATTTCATCCCGATGCTTCATTAATTAATGAACCATTCGGGAAATTCTCCACCTCAAAATTACATAAAATTACAGGTGTTTGGGAAAACTGACAACTCTATCTTTATTGAAATGAGCTCGTGATGAAAGTGCCGCATTATTAATTAAATTAGTCACGAAAGCAATGGGATCAGGGAATGTCGAAGTCCTAGACCAACAAATTCCGCGTTACGGCTCTGTTTTCCCGAGACAATTATTGTGTAACAAGTGACGAAGCGACTTCTATATCACTATTTGTTTAGCCAACTCCGAACACCAGTACTCTGCCCGGGTGTCAAAGGTTAAACGAAAATATACAGTCGTTCTAACGTTCGAACTAAGATTAAGCTAGAAAAGTTTTACGCAATCTATTTCGAATTTTCGAGTGTATTTTTCATTCATCGACTTTATCTTTGTGGGTATTCAATAAATAAATCAAAAGCCACCAGTTAGCCTATTTTTCCTTATCACTATCAAGTACAAATAACTGCCGATATTTACCCGAGAAATATTTTAAGTTTAATTTCGTCATTGGGACGCTGTCGCGTGTACAAGGAAAATAGGAGTCCTGATAAGTGCGTGAAAGTTAATCAAGGATCGATGTTTTTAATTCGGGGGCTCTTATTTCCCTAGAGGGAGGGAAGCAGGTTCAATATAATAGATATTAGACACAGCAGCGTTCATTCTGTGGGCTGAAACTGTCAATTTAGTTATCGCATGTAGGTCGAGTAGTGAATTTTAGCTCTTTCCTGAAAATTTCCAAGATTCATACCAAGTTTCCTAACTAGTTTCGTTGTTATTTGCAGGACTACTGCTTCTACTATATTAACTCTTCTGGTTTTCACCCTCTATCGAAATCATTTCTACTTATCTGTCATTATTTTTTATCTGTTTTAATTTAATTTTTCATGTTTTTGAAAAATTGACAATAGTAATCGTCGAAATTGATACCATCTTCAATTTATAAGCTCACAGATCTCTCATCATGAGGACTGGAGAGATTAAATCACAGATAGACCGGTTCAAGACTGGTATGGCCTTATAAGTACCATATCTCTGAGAGACATACAAAACTTCTACTTTTGAGGCCTTCCAGTAATATCCTCTTGATTATCCTAAAAAATGGTGGGATTTGGAAATAGTATATTCTAAAACAAGTTGCAGAATGACCTCCTATTCCAACACGAATGCGAAATGAGTATTGGAATTGCATTCTGCAACGAGTATTAGACGATATTTTCTCTATTTCAGTCAAGTTTTGTGAAATACTGTCGAAATTCAAAGAAAAATTCAGATTAGTGACTTTTGTATTGTACCTTGGCAGTTGGTGTGACTCACGAAATTTGACAGATCACGGAATTTCAATTGATTGGATCGGAGGTCCGTATTGACAACCACGAAACGAAAAATATAAATGAAAACAATGCTGTAATGAGTTTTCATTTTTCCTTGAAAAATATGATTATTTCACCAATTATCTGTTTGTTCTCTGAGAAGTCTGGGGAAGAAAAGCATCATTCATTTATTATATCGAATTATACCATTTCCCACCTCGATTTACCAACTTTCGTCAAATCTAACAGCCACGCCCTGTATACAAAAGTCAACAGTAGATGCCAATTTTTCAACGATATTCAAAGGAATTCATTCAGCAAGAATTGTTTGCCTCAACCTAGAAGATAAGTAGTGCATATAACAGTTACTGGGGTTAACTTAAATAGCTATCCAGAAAGGTCAATCATATCCAGAAAGAATGGTTTCCATTTCTGATGATCATATCGTTGTTGATACTTCTACTTCGGTGCAATTTCGATAATTAATGGTAATATTTATCTGGATATTTCTGTTAAGTTTTTGCTTTATTTCAATGGAAGATTCTGAATCGACAAAATTTATAAATAAATTGCCCAAAAGGCCAAATTTTTTTTAGAGAAACGCCCTGTATATTGAAATTGTGGAGAAATAATTCTTCGAATTCATTGTTTTATTACTCTTTTCAGAATGTTACATAAGAAATATACAAAATAATAAAAGTTATTGTCTGTTTCTCGAAAATTGAATTACCTACATGCTATTTATGGTCGCATTAAAAAAACCTTCAGGGAAGTACTAAAAGTACTGACACAACCAACTGCGTAACCACATCATCATCATAAATTCGTCTGTACAGGATGTTAATCAGTAAATATTTGACTTTTCAGAGAACAATAGATAGAATTGCATAAGAAGTTTTCTCAGTTGATATACAAGACATTCGGTGGACCATTGAATCGTTACAAGTGAACAACCTGTACATGTAACAAACACTATATTCATTCGTTCTATATATTTCGAAAGCCCGACCTTTCTGCTCCTATTTTCGAATGGAAACTTTTACATCGTCAATCCAGTGGTTATTCTGATCGACCTCAACTTGATGTTCTGTTAAGAAATGTGTGTTGACATGATGCGTTTTGAGCTGTTTTAACAGTTCATATAATTAAGCTAGGTGGCGTTATAGATGAGTTAATTTTATAGCCGACAATACGGTTTAAAACATGAGCGATCTATTTTCATTCGTGAGAGCCATTAGTAATTATGACTTCTGGTGGTTGAAACGATTGGAACAGGTGAAGGTCGCCGTTGATTTATTCGAATTTCAAACATAATTTCTGTAAATGATGAGTATCCAGGGTGTTCCATTTTATTTGCCGGTAATAAGAACTTTATGGTCTGTTGCATAGTTCACTTTAATGTTGATTGAATATTTATACGTTGTGATTCATTTGAACATCGTTTTTCGCTGCATCAGATTCTTTTTTCACCAAAGAAGAATATTTGTTAGCTCAGCTTCCCGATTTGGGAAAATGAGTGACTTGGCCGTTTCGTAACTATAAGAACTATTTTGTAACAGAAATGTTATAAAGAGCTAATTAATTTTTTACCTTACGTTCATGTGGCGGAAGAGAAACGGCCAAGTCACTTATTCCGACCAAGGTATAGAGTTTGTGAAATAAGGACTTGTGAAGATGAAGAGTGTAGGGTTAGCAGCTTGGCTCTACATGAGATCTGATAACTTTTTGACAATGTGAGGAATACAGCCTCGACTTGGCAATATTTTACATGAAAATGTTTTTGGTTGGTTTTAATAATAACATTGTTACAGTCTATAAAATCTAATTGAATCGTTCTTCCACTCAATATTTCCAAAAAGTTCCTGTTCTTGGTACTAAAGTTCGACATGCATTGACCTCATTGATCATTATTATGGGGAAAGGTATCAACTTTATGGTTCAAAACGAGTGATCAAACCCCATGTTCGAATTTACTCAACCAGAAGAATATGAAGACATTATTTTTAGCAGTCGCAAACACATAGCTTTTGGAGTATCAGTAATCAATTATACAGACGTAACAGATTTCGAAAACTGGTGACCTATGTATAATAAAAAACCTTTAAATCGACTGTTAGTAGAGATGATGATAGTTTTTCAATTTTAATCAATGATTAGTTAATCTATGACGGTTTCACACCAGGCTATAGTTCAGCTGGTATTTTCAAACTTCTTAAGATCCAGCCTTCAAAATGAAGCAGTCTTTAGAAACCATTACCAATTGATGCGCATACAGTAAACGACATAAAAAGGTTCTACTACCATGTTAAGTCATGGGAGACAAGCAATGAAGACCTACATGAATGATGACTTCTGATACCAAAATATTATGGTGTAATAGTGAGTTTAAATTCACCAATAATGCATATCATCGATAAAATTAGTTGTTTTTTACGTTTCACAAAAATTGAGTGGAAAAACCATATAACTCCAAGTTATTTTTTTGCTATAAAAATTCTCAGTATTCATCAATTGAAACTTGCATGACAAAATATTGTAAAGACGGTCATTCCTTACAACTTGAGTGCGCAGTTGAGTTTCTTAATATCAAAATATTCACGCAAAACATAATTTTGAGTATTCCTCAAAACAAGTATCATGGAGTTGTACTGTTTTTCCACTCACCGATTCAATTGGGAAGCTCAGTAACTCGGTGCACTCTTCTTTGTGAGTAAACTACGAAATAAAATTATTGCATCAAGCGAATATGTAATCGTGAAATGAATTATGATCAAAGGAGTCGCCGTCCTTTTATACTGGTGAATATGTCAGTCGGCCCCTCACGAAAGTGGACATTTTCTTGTTTATATCAACTTATTTAGGATAAAAGCGTTACCCCATTATCCATCGTTGTTTAGTTTCGGAGCTGGGTATAAAATTGAACCATATTTTTATCAAATTAAATGAAAAACTGATAAAGAATTAATAGAAATAAATCATTAAAATTTCGTACGATAATTCTTGAATTCATCTCTGAAAACTGCCTAGATTCGTGACCGTGACCCTTCAAGTTCGAGATACCGACCCAAACCTTCCCCATACTTCACAATATCAAACAATCATCTTCAAATCTCTACAGTACCTGGAAGATGAACTCTCTCAAAATCCGGAAGACAAACCCCAAACTCCTCATTCGGTATCTTCGTAGAAACGACCCAGGTAACCCGATAAACCGTGATAAATGAAAACGTATACCGTGACGTCAACGACCCTGTAGAAAAACCCCTAGTTCCGGTAGCCCGCTTGCCGAAAGTGAGGTTATGGGGGTCCCACCGTTCTGTGCCAGCCGGATAAATGCCACGGTAGTAATTCTGGAGTTATTGATCTTCCCTCCACCCACGTCTTGCTCCAGAACTGTAACAATTCAGGGGCGGATTGTGGAGACGGGGAGATTGATAATGTAGTGCTTGAGGGTGCTGATTCGGCGATGATGAATGGGGGAGGAATTAGGGGTGTACAGGGTTATCCACTATTAACTACCAACCCCTTATCCTAGCTGTTATTTCGTATAGGGAAAAAGTTAATGCTCTGTGTATCCACCCGGTATACCAGTTGTTTTTTAGAGTTCTCGACGGTATCGAGTTATATGTTGTGAGATCGTTTTAAAAATTACCTTCATATAGTAAAAATTTTTATCACAATAAAAAAATCAATTATTCTAATCAAAACCATAAATCATTCAAAACCATTCAATAATTGTAGGTGATAATAAATCTACAATATCTCCATAAAAAGGTAACTATTCACTACTAGCTGGCCCGTGCAACTTCGTCTGCTCAAATCGGCTATTGAAATTATTGTTATTATTATGAGTCCGAAGTTAAAAATTTTGAAGAAGCCTAGATCCTGATTGCCACACAGCCTACCAGATCCAATTGTATTTCCCTAACTTTTCGTACATATACGTCCTATACCTAAATAACTGAAATTATGCTTCTATAATCAAATAATCAGTCAATCCCCTCACTGCATGGGCCCTCCCGTGACGCATTTTCTTATGTCAGGTCTTCTTATTCTCGGCATCGCAAATTGAAATTAACCAAGTTGACAAAAAGTTCTCGCACACTTTGAGGTGAGTTGTATCTATCACAAAAGATCAACTGCAAAAAGAGGACGTAACTTGAAATTAATCGTCTAAATGCAAAACCAGACATTTGACATTTACCGAAAGTTGCTGCCAATCTGATTCTTATACCCCCAGGTTCATAAGTAGACTTTTGAAAGCCTCTATTCGTAATTCAAATGGTCAAAACTGGAAGTTTTTCAATTCAAATCTATGATTTCGGCAGGTTTTTCTCGTTTTGCTAGGAACGGCTCATACATCAAATGTCTGGTTTTGCATTTAGACGTTTCAAATGTCACTTTCACAAATGATCACCAAAGCCAATATTGACATAGATAACCGAACGTGATACCCAATGTTTATCGAAATATTAATTAATTATTTATGTATTATTAATTCATTGCATTGGCGTTTTGTGCATTTCTGCGTCGTCCTCACTTGAAGAAATTATTGAAATCGAGAAAACGATGTGACAATGTTATAAATAATGCAAAATCAATTTTAAAACTTCGATGTTTAATTGTCAAACATCGATGATCATCGAAAATCAATGATAATCGATCACCTCTATTTCTAAGGAAAAACGTCATCAAATACCTTGCATTTTTATATTTCCTCACCTTTTAATCTTTACCTGGAATACCTGGAATAAGTCAAGGCCAAAATTAGCCAAATTGGTCCAGCCATTTTTAAGTTTTAGCGTACCTAACGCACAGCAATTCATTTTTATATTATACAGATTATTTTTAAGTACATTGCTGAATCAACACCATTCATAAATTTTCTATTTACAAAGACTCTGAGACGCCATTACAGTTATTACTTATTACGAAGAGTTATGTTAACTTATTTATTTTCATTTCAGAAAAATTTGGAAAAAGTTAACCAGACGCTAAATTCTTCAATTAGATTTTCAAAATTTCCTTCTCTTCTCCCCAACTCTATTGACAATATAAAAAATATCGTGTCATAAATATATCTTCATCCATAGTGTTAAAAATATCTATAACACATAATATGAATGGTATCAAAACAGAACTCTGAGGAACTCCTGTAGTCATTTCAGAAATCAACCACAGCATGTCCTTCACATCGTATGCTTTAATTGTTCAATTTGTTAAATCAGAAATTTATTAGGGATATTTGATCGTGGATAATCAATAATCACAGCTTCTTTCTTTTACTGCAAAACAAAAACTGCTTATTGGGAATATTTAAAAAGACACTTTGGCACCCTTAGGTTTGGGGATATATGCAAATATTGCGGAATCATTGATTTAATTTTTCTTCAAAAAAGGATCAATGATTATAGTTCAAAAAATAATAGAACGAAGAAGAAATAGTAATTTAACATCGAATTAGGAAATAACGATAGTTTTGAATTGATAAAAGGTTTTTCGATAGCTCTGGAGGAATATACATAACAAAAATACAAGAAATGATATTGGATCAAAGCTGCACTTGAGAGGAAAATTTTCTACAAGAACTGGCATATTATGTCATATTGAATGAAATATTTGAAACTATAATTTTTGGAGGCCAAGCAGTGTTATACAAACCCTATAACTCTATGTACCATCGAAACAAATCAATCAAAACTAACTTACTTATATGCTGCGGTGACTTTGATCTCAAGTGAGAAATGCACTATAATAAAAGAAACACAAATAAAATCTATGAAAGAATTATTTTTCATGATAATATATAAAAACCGAAACCAAAAACAATAATAAAATGGTAAACCATAGCTTTCACGTGGAAACTTTGAAAATTTGCTGGAAAAATCAGTAAAACATAACCTGATGATTTTATATGATGTTATGATCTATGATCAATTCTTCTCATCGATATTTTCAAAAACAATAAAAAATCGTTTTCTCGAATACTTATTATCCGTTTCATTGAATTTTTATACGGGAAGATCCGGAAAAATACTTTTTTTACGTTTGAGGGGCCAGCCCGATCCTGCCTTCGACCCCATGTCTGGGAACATATAGGAATTATCCGACCCTTCATATTAAAAGCAAACACAATGTACCTTTGTCATCCTTTAAGCTCCACGCTGAACATTAACAGATTTTAATTAACGAAGTTAAAGTCCGACCCTGATATGTACATACTGCATTCAAATTTTCCAGATATGAATTTTAAATAGTCCATTCTCTGCCTTTTCACCCGATTCTCTATGACAATTCGTTGTTCATGTTGAATATCTCTCAGATTTCTTTTAACAAGTTCTATTTAATTATGGCAAGAATTGCTTTCGTCGTATTATATGCGACGTTTTTATCATGTGAAGTTAGATCGAATGTTATTATCCTTGAAATAATACATCGATATGTTCCCATCGTTGTGAATTTTTCACAACCAATAATCCCTTGAAAATGTCTTTAGTGTCTGCTATTGAATTTTCCACACTTTTGAATAAAATACTCCTACAATCTGGATACTCCAAGTACTGAAACTCGAATATCATGTTGAAATTGATGTTTATAATTCTCGGAACGTGCTAGAAGTTCAGTGTAAACGCAAACATAGCTTAACTTCATGATTAACACTCTTCGTGTCAACACCGTTCAACTGCAATTAGCGGAATACATCAAGATAAAAGGAAGGTTAGTGATGTATACCTTGTGAGCTTTTAAGATTCTGATGGTGAATCCAATGGTAGAAACTCTAATTTCCCAAGTCAAAAAATAAATTTATTAATCTAATGAATTGGGAATTGTTTCATACAATTTAAGTATATTTTCGATTGTATCTCGGTGAATACATTTTTTTGTCTGTGGGAATCACCCCACCTAGATAAAAAGAATATAAGTTTAAGTTTATGCGTCTAAAATTTTCAAATGAATATTAATTACTTCCAGTATATTCTGACCCTCCAAATGAATTATTTATTTATTTTTTGGTAAGAATCAAGAATAATGCGTTTTTAAGGATGTCATGGTAAAACGACTTCATTATGGAAATTCTTCTTTTAATCAGCGAATATTTCATCTTTAGAGATGTACAGATATCAAAATGATATGCAAATATATAGTACTATTGTGATAATATCCGTTATGCGAGATTCAAACATGGCGGAAATTTTGTTTTTTTTCCTTTACTACTCCAAATTAATCAATCTTCACCTTTTATCTCATGGGTATAAGGTCTGGCTTCTCCATATGGAATGTTCTAATGCACAGAGCCTTCAAAGCTCATATATGCTGACTTTCCTATGCGATAAATATGGTATCATGTAGATAATTTTATCAATTTTTTTTCGTCTAAAAATCACAAACAACTGTCTCAAATTATTGATCGCAGTAGGATCACTTAATGAAACGCCTCTACAAATTAGATTTCTCCCCAATATTTGCCATTTCGAAGAGACATCCCAAGCAATTTTCCTTAGAGCCATGAAAAAAATAACAAGTGAGATGTGGTGTACAAAAAAGAAATTCCGACAATGCCAAGACTGTTTAGCATGCCAATCGCATACGATCCTGTTGCACAGTCTGGAATATTCTAGCAGGCTTGGAGTGGAATGAAATGAGTTCTTTTTCGTTCATTTCGATCGATGCCAATTTCGATTCTGGATATCCTGAATCGAGCCAGTCAATCTGCATTTCACTGGAGGTAATGAGTAAAAAGAGGAATTTTCAAGATGGCATGACATTAGGGAGATGGCTTTCTCATGTGAAAGACATTTCAGAACTCGTAAACTGTCGAAGATTTCATTCGTCGGATGTTTTATTCAATTTGATTTCATGAACGGTCAGGATCGTATAAGATATTTTCAACCATTTTCGCTATAGCGAAATAAAGCTATGATGATTCTAAAGCATGAAGGAGTAGATTCAATTATGGGTATGAATGTTTCACGTTTGACGATTCCCCATTCGAAACTCACCATAAAGAATTATGATTTTTTTCAACACATAATGGTATGAAAAATGAATGAGGAAACCCTCAGCGAATGTGTAAAGTAGTCGGGGTCACAACAAAATTCTACAAAACGTGAAAGTGAAAATATCTTCATCTGGAAATAAACGAAAAACAATATTTGTCGAGACAAAAAAATATGTTAGATATTTTCGCTAGAGGTCATATAGAAGGTTTATATAATTTAATTTATAGAAAAGTGTATCATCTGAGGGACAATTTACAAACAAGAAACAAAGATATTAAATCGTACCATGAATATAAGACCTAAAAGTATAAATTTGAATAAGGATTGGTCAACGAAACTACTGTAGTGAACAAACACAAGTTAATAGAAATGGAAACAAAAGTACGAAGGTTCGAAAGAGATCGACCAAAATTATTCATTGGTCTGTTATGTATTAAATTTTTTTTCTCTATTTCAGTATCGTAATGAGTTCATTACAGTACTGCTACAGTAGTGCTGTAATAAAACTCATTACAGCATTGTTTTCAGTTATATTTTTCGTCTTGTGGTTGTCAGTACTGACCTCCGATCCTCTCTATTTTCAAATCAAATCAATTCAAATTCTGTAATCTGTCAAATTTCATAAGTCACACCAACTGCCAAGATACAGTACAAAAGTAACTAATCTGAATTTTTATTTGAATTTCTAGAATATTTCACAAAACTTGACTGAAATAGAGAAAAAATCGTCTAATACTCGTTGCAGAAGGCAATTCCAACACTCATGCTTTCGCATTCGTGTTGGAATAGGAGCTCATTCTGCAACTTGTTTTAGAATATACTATTAGCTATATTCTCCTCAAATTAAGAAGATGAAATTCAAACAGTGTGCTCCTATCAGATATAATATATAATATAATAGCTATCAGATATAATTCAATTTTTTTTTTCGTTATAGTTAAGCCAATTTTTGTTCATGTATTTGTTAGTTTTTCATCGTTAACCTTTTTGCAATATAATTAATTCAATTTGGTGGATTTCAATTTTAAAAATGACTAATAATTTGAGAGCTGCTGATCAGAAAAGAAAGAGATCTAGTTTTAGGAATGTCGATAATAATTTAATGGTTCATTAAAATTTTCATTTCTGGTTAAAGCCAATTGAATATCCTTTTACTGTAGGATCAGAATTTTAACAAATTAGAATTATAATGGACCTTCCCAAATTGTTTTTAAAAGAGGTACATTCTCTAAACAAATAATGATCCTATTTATAATTTTTTTTTAATTAATGATGATATTTATTACCAGAGATGCCAGAAAAGATATTGGATACGTCAAATATTAAAAGAAAAGTGACATAATGTGGGTATTTCATTTTGTATATGCCAAATTTTGGCAGAGGACGCTACTCTACATAATGTTCTAGACATCGTATCTAGATTTCCGTATTTGTGGAGTTTTTCCAAGAAAAAAGCTGTTAATTTCCTATCGGAAATAGAGGAATTTCGACTCCCAAGACAATCCGTAATGTGTCGCATCGCGAGCCTGTCAAACAGATGAGATAACTAGAAAATTACGCACCGTCTACTATAAATATCACCAGTCACGGGAATCTTCGAGAAGAAAAATCTAGCCTGCCAAGCGAAACTCACATGCTGGACCAATTTAGACCGGTGAAATAATTTCGGAACAATTCGATTATGGTTGTTTCACGTCATTCTTCTCGTCTCGGTGACGGAATTTGAAAATTGGTGATTTATCGCCTGTTTTATGGCCCTTGTGCGGTTGCTCGTAATTTGATGTTGGAAAGTGATATTGCCACAATTTTTTTCAGCGGAATGTTGGTATCGTGGCTGAGCAAGATATACGACAATCAATATCATTGAATATAGGTCAATATACGTATATTTGGATAAAAATAATTCTTCAAGAAAGATCTAATTAATTGTTTATACCTACAGGGTGTTTTAAAAAAGGTCATCCTGTCTCTAGGATAGATAGAGATAGAAAAATAATTGTAATTCATTCAGTGAAAAAGTTGCAGAGTGTTGAAGAATAAATAATTATACACATTTCGATTTTGCCGAAACTACTGACAACATTGTAATAAAATATTAAATGTCTGACTTTTATAGAGGGCACTAGTTGCATGGTTCGTACCAAGTAGTATTCAACATAACCCAGATTCATTGAGCTAAATTTCAAGTGAACTCATTTAATTCTACACCAAAATATTCTCCTGATAAAACTCGATTTTATGTTTTCGGAACATTCTGATTTGAAAATTTTCAAGTATTAACCGATTCTCGTATAAAGAAATGATAAATTTATTAATTATTATTATAATTATTTAGTAAGCACGATGGAGGATACGAAGATATACACATTTCGATTTTGCCGAAACTACTGACAACATTGTAATAAAATATTAAATGTCTGACTTTTATAGAGGGCACTAGTTGCATGGTTCGTACCAAGTAGTATTCAACATAACCCAGATTCATTGAGCTAAATTTCAAGTGAACTCATTTAATTCTACACCAAAATATTCTCCTGATAAAACTCGATTTTATGTTTTCGGAACATTCTGATTTGAAAATTTTCAAGTATTAACCGATTCTCGTATAAAGAAATGATAAATTTATTAATTATTATTATAATTATTTAGTAAGCACGATGGAGGATACGAAGATACTAGGTACCAACCGTGTAACTAGCGCCATAAAAATGAATGCATTGAATGTATCATCTTCCAAAACATATTCGTATAAAATTCCATTACAATATTGCCAGTAGTTTCGGCAAAATCGTAAAAAATGTGTACATTTTTTTTTCAACGCCTTTTATCTTCAATGCGGATGGCGTTATAAAAATTTTTTACTGATCGAAGACCAATTATTTTTTCAGTTCCCTATCTGTCCTAGAAACTGGATCTCCTCTTTTCCAAACACCTCGTTTATAAATTGAAAATATGCAAAACGTTCTTACAAATGATTTTTCGCAAGGTAAAACAAAGGAAAGGTGACAAAGGTGAGGTTGCTCCAGAATGACAAATTGATCTCGCGAATTGGTGCACCCTGTAGGTGGATTATAATCTCTAACTTCTCCATAACAAATCATAAAAGTTTTTTTCTTCAACAAATGTTCGGCTTTTCATACCCATGTAGGTATACGAACTTGATGAATTCTTTCCCAGTTTCTTCTTTGGGAACTTCTACCTCTTGTTGATATTTTGCCTTCGTTAAACAAGTTTCTGGTTTAACTTAGATAAGACGAGGATTCTCGGTCCCAGAGCAGAATTTACCTGAAACGGAATTAATTAAATCACTCGTCAAAACTTCAGACTGGGGTACTTTCAACGTTATATTCTGAAGGGAAACTTATAAAAGTTGGAAAAGACACGATACTTCCAGGCGCACTCTTAATTATTTATGTGTTCACTTTAGTACGGTGTCCTATGACCATACTAGAACAAATAGAAGAGTTTTGTACTTCAATTTCCACTTTTTGTCCACTAACTCGAAAATACCATTCTTTCGAAAAGTCACCATTTTATTCTTCCTACCCCTGAGAGATGGGTGAATTTTTTCTTGTAAAAAGTGTTGAAAATAAGAGAATAAGACTTTTTGTGATATAGAAAAAGGAGTTCTGCAAAAACTCAATTCAGATTTTTCGTTCATGAGATTCAAATATTAGATTATGTTAGATTTTAATGGACTACTCTGTTATCTTCGTAATTTTATATTGGCGATGTGAGGTGTTTTACCATGTTTAAAAAAAGAAAGACCTTCACTTTGGTTATTTTGACTAGTTGTTGAGTCTATTAGTGGCAAATTTCAGGCTTTGGAGGCTCAAAATCAATTATTCACTGATAGTTCTCATGGATTAGAAATTGATAATGTAAAGAAACGGAAAACATAACAAATCTTCACTAGTTGGAGTTGGTTAAGGAACTTTAAGATTCAAATATCAGATTTCAAAGAATAAGAATGTGAAATTCAAATTCATCTGGGTGTAAAAAATATATTGATTTTAAATGGACCATCAAAAATTATTGAATCATTTAATCAAATTTATTGCTGATGCTGAATTTAGATAGATCGTTGACTGAAGAGAAAACATTAGTTCCATATATTATCTTCAAAAAAATTTCAAATCTTTTTTTCATGATGATACCTTGGTATAAATAAAAAAAATATGTATATTCCTTTGAAATATTAGACAATAATAGATCTTTTAGGCATATTTCGAGTAATCTAAAACATTGTTTGCACAAGGATCAGTAATGTAGCAAGTTACCAGAAACTTAAGGGGTTGGCTTTCTTTGTTCATGGCTTGCATTTTAAATGTCTATGGTACCAAGAAATGTCGCATAACACATCACCCGCCGTCCAGTTGAGACTAATGAATGGATTCCTCACGTCATAATTTGATGCAATTTACAACATGTTCGCTATTATTAAGTTTCAGAAGTCCACCATGCCTCCACTGAATTATTTATGACATCGAAATGATGTATCCTCTCTTTTCTATTGCATTGAAACACTTTCCGCTCAACTAACTGGTTGATTCAACCGTAAAGTTTATAAGCCGCGAAATGAATGAAGTTTTGGAATAGACGCATTGTTTTCCGGTTGATTTATAAAAGTGTACCCAGATCAGCGGCATATTTCAATTACATGTGAAACCTGAAACAAAGAGAGAATCATTTTTGGACTCTTCAAAACGTTTTTCTGATTGGGACACACTGTATTGATCAACATGAGAAAAGATATGATAAATTAAGTGCAGTTTTCGAGGATGTGTTAGTTGTAGTACTTTCCGCTAATGACTTATTGTTCGTTGTGTCGCAACAACTTTTAAGCTATTGCATGGCTTTTATCTCAGACTTTGAGCGCGGCGACCGAATGTAGAAATTCCGTAACGAAAAAACCTAACACAGCCGTGTATCGTCGGTTCAGTTCGGCAGATTTCGGCACGCTGTTTGGGTGCTTGCGACTAGACGGATGCGTGCAGCCACTGTAGCAGTGCAAAATGGAGTCGGCAATCTCGCTGTTCCCATTGAATTACGAACGGCAAATATTTCATTAACATCGGATAGAAAATGTATAGCCACACGCAAACATTTTCCATTAACTTCAGCTCTTACTCTAACTATACATAAGTCGCAAGGTAGAACTTTCGACGAAATAGTATATGAGTTTAGTAAATCACATTCTCAGGAACTCGCCTATGTCACACTCTCGGGTGGCTAATTTCGAAAAATTGTATATTACGACAAAAAAATTATAATTCTGCATTTAAGTTTTATCATAATCGGAGGTGAGCTGCATCGACTGCATCTTTGTTGCAAGAATTCAAAAGACTGTCTTTAAATAGTGTTCAGACGATAGCTCAAAGTGTCTTAGATTTCATTGGTAATAGATATGGCAATTCAATAATGACTTTCAATTGCCAAAGTTCACAGAGTCACAAATACGATTTACCAGATTCAGTTACGGGACAAACCAATGTGTTACTTCTTACCGAAACATGTCTGATGCGTGATAATCATATTGAAATACCTAATTTCAATTGTATTTTTCAATTCAAACGAGATACTGTTCCAAAAGGTGGGGTAGCTATTTATCAAAATAGTAATAATGGTACTACTATTATGACTCCGAATATTGAAATAAATATTGAAGACGTTAGCGATGTTAATGTTGGACGCTCATTTGTTGGAGATATTTGTGCATGCTTATGCAAACTTAGAAATGGCCTCCACATAGTCAAGGTAGCAGCTTACATTTCTCCGAATCCAAAATTGGACGAGGTAGAGCATTTTATTCATCGCACTCTACTGAAATACACTGAAGAAGGGTCAAAAATACTTAGTACAAATGGTAATAAATTTCCATTTATCTTGGTTGGCGATTTCAACATTAACTTCGTTGATAAAAAAGAGAGCAGTTGACAACTTTTCATTCGGAAAAATTGAATTTAAAAATAATAATGATCCACAAGAATCCACAACAAAATATGGGAGCACTATTAATGCGGTATTTTCCAGATATTTAGAAGACATTAAGTCTCAAACTTATGTTTCTTATTTCAGTTACCATAAACCTATAGTTTCAATGATAAACATTCCTGAATAACCTACATGTATTTTAAGATAAATAAGTATTTTAAATTAACAATAATATCTTCTTATTTTTGAATAGATGATATGCAATAGCTTTACCGCGACAGTCCTCGAGTGCCACACGTATATTTTTTCTTCATTCATAGAACCGGTCTAAGCCAACTAGATATCCATTCGTTCTCTATTCTCGATTTATCCTCGAACACAAAAATATCATTCATCATTGAGGTTCCGAATTGGATAACCGAGAGTCAGAAATAGTCGTTAAAAAGTCTAATTACCGTCGAAATCCACGTGAGCGGTATTTGTAGTACTACGAATCGTTTCTAGGCAGACATATTCACGTGACACGTGACATTCCCAAGTCATCTCCGTCATCGGCGAACTCTTCCCCTCTAAAAATATTGGACTGGGTGCCAAGCTTCATAAGGCGGAGGTCCAGTATCGACAATATGCCGAAAATAAATTCATGTGATTTGGAATCACGTTTTGTAATTCTCGATCGATGTTGGATCAAGGCCAACTGTTTACTATGTTTGACGGGATATAGACACAAGTTTCGGATGGGTTGTGGCTCGTTTTCTGACGATGAGATACATAATGAAGTTCATTCAAAGTTTTCAGTATCGCCGTAGATGATTTCGATATCTGAACCTAAACTTTTGTGAAAAAGTGTGCCTTCAACTGATTATCAGTTATAATATCATAATAGGCGCCATTCTCAAAATAGATTATAAGATTAGATATCTCTTCGTGTAGCTCATAACCATCACTTTATAAAAAGTGGCACTTTTCATTATTAACGGAAATTATAAGAGGAAATAAAACGAGCCATGCCATCTTGCACATCACGATAGATCAAACCATTACAGGGATATTGAATAATGCCTTCAGCACAATTCATTGTGTAGGGAGGTTTCAGGAAAAATAGGAATTGTAGTGATCAGGCTAAGAAGCCTCACCACATTTATTGAAGCAGGGTTCTAGAAAAACTTAAAAACAGAGACAACATTTGTAGATTCATCAGCTGCATATGATGCAGTATGGAAAGATGGATTAATTTATAAACTGTACTAGCTGACCCAGCAGACTTCGTACTACCTCAATCGATAAATAAAAAATCAACTTTAATATTATAATAAACTATTATGGTATGATACCTTGAAAGTGGAGATAAAATTGTGTTGCACTAAATTAAAGAGAGTAAGGGATCTGGTGGTGGGACCAATTGTGGCAATTAACAATTAGATAAGCTAGCTGACCCGGCGAATTTTCCTTAGAGATGAATAAAGTTGTACTAACTATTGTTTTTTTTTAAAGGAAATATATCAGGTGAAATACAAAAAAGTACAAAATATACAAAAATTCAATTTCTTTGAAATAAGTATATATATATATATATATATATATACATTGTTATTCATACATCAGAAGAAGGTAAAGAGGGAACTTCTTTTAATATTTTATCAATTGAGGCAGCACAAAACAGTTGAAACAAAGCATTGCGATGGCCCTTGCGGGTGTTGACGCAATGTGTTTTTTGCCCAGTGCTCTGAATGTCAACGTATGCATGCTGAGGCTGGTACCCATACATTTTTAATATTTCATGGGTGGTAGAACGTGGAATACCAGTTCTTCGCTCAATGTTTGGAGCACTGGGCCAAAATTCACATTGCGTCAACACCCGCAAGGGCCATCGCAATATTTTTTTAATTAGACAGTCGAATACCATGCCATCAACTGCATTCCTCTATCTTCTTATAGTTATATCTTCTATAGTTATAGGCCAAAATTTAAATTTGGGCGATTTCAACTTTGGTCATTATTTCTGTTTCTGTTTGTGCTAAGGTGTTTAAATGAAAACATTATGCAGGCACTTTTTTCATAGCAATCCAGAAGCGTACTTTGTTTTTCGCCAATAGGTTTCCTTGCTGAGCTATAACATGAAGTTGTATTTTTTCTTACGAAAACAATAGTTTAAAATGGCTCTCCATTTGTTCCGTTTCAGAAATATATCATACATCATCAGAAAGGAGCAAAGTTAAGGCACTGTCAAAATCATAAATATGTTCCAAAAAAATAGAAGGGAGGGTGAGAGTGCCTTAAATTACTACATCTCATTCGCATGTCCACAGTCTCTCTCTAGAAAGACGTCCATGAATAATAGGTCTTTGATACTTTCACTTCACAGAACCAAAGATTAACCTGCAGGTACCCCTTTGACAGAGATGCTAATATGTTTTCCTCTTTTTCTTTAGTCCCGATTCTCAATGGTCGTAACCGTAAAACTCCTGTCAAAGTTCGTACACATAATTATGTTTATAATTTTAAAGTATTGAATTTATGAGTTCAATTTAAACTTCTGATCACGGGCTACCACAGTTCGCGTTATTTTAATTTCAATAATTTGAAATTATAAACATAATTATGTGTAAGAACTTCGACAGGAGTCTTTAGAATTCCAAGTCAAAGACGTTTAGGCAACTCAAAATACAGAGTAATTGTTTAAATTGCCGTCTAATGGCGATAATAGTAGAATGTGGATTTATTCAAAACATGTCGTCATAAAATTTTCCTTAGTGTTTGGAAGAAAGATAGGTGTATTAACACATGGATTAAGATGCGTTAATATTATTGAATTTATATCAAATATAATACTTTCACGAGAAAGCTATCAACCGTAAAGACACCTACTTGCGTTATTCGCAAGAAGGAAAATTATTTCCTATTTTTTTTTATTTCATTAAATTTTTCAGAGTTAAAATGTAATTTATGTTAACCCCATCAAACAATCTTTCATAACAAACTAACAGTTCATGCAATCTTGAGTTATAAATGGTGTAACCAACAAAATGACCGACTTAGTTTTATATATTAGATATTTCACAGGAAAGTGAAACAAGCCATGTCATCTTGCACATCACGATAGATCGAGCCATTACAGGGATATTGAATAATGCCTACAGAACGATTCATTGTTTTTAAAGTGAATTCATCAAGTTGTTCTTTCTCTAGTTTTCCTTTCGATCAATCTTAAGGTGTTAAATCTCTCATCTGAGCATCTCGGCAATTGCAGGTCAAATTTTTTTTAAATAGTCTTCCAAAACTGCTTCTTTCCTCATTCTCCAATCCAATTCAGAAAGGCGTTCTTCTAAATTTTATTTTCTGTTGCAGATGAGCAGAGCGACAGCGAAGAGTCCAACTCAACCCAAGACACCAGGGTACCTCCAACGTACCACCAGAAATATTACAATAGGTTCACTTACTCTAGTCAGTCAACGCCAACGAGAAGGTACCAGAGCGACAGTACCAAATCTACAAGATCGAGTAGTACAGCTAGCGAGAATAAAATTACGTTCAATGAAGGTGAGTTTTATCATATTAAAATCGTCAATGAAACATTAGGAATCTTTATATACACTCCTCGTCAATAAATTCCGAACACGCAAAATTTTTGTCAAATTCAACACCCCTGTATCTTTTTTCGTGGTGCTGCGATTTTGTTGAAATTTTCACCAGGTATAGTATCGGGTCTTGTTATATTAACCTGAAATTTACTTTGCAAAGATACCTGTAGTTTATCCGTTATACACGGAGAAACAAAACCTTGTTTTATACCCTTCATTTCTAAACACCCTGTGGCGAATTTGAGGCGGAAAATTTGATATCACTAAGTTTTAATTTGAAGTGTGATCCTTTCTTAACAAAATGTTTTTTGATTTACGTCAGTATCTGCTTTTAAAAAAAGATACACAATTTTCAAAGAAAGTGTTGCATTTTTCCAATTTTCATAACAATTTAAAACATTACAATACCTTATCGACTAGCAAACATAAACAAATATCTGAAAATGAATAGCGTGTATTTCCACCTCGCTTTCTCATCACTAATACCATACGACGTGGCATACTTTCGATGCATTTACGAATTTCTTCTGGGGAAGCAACAATTTCTGTTTATGCAGAATAATGCTCGGCCTCACGTTGCACGGGTTGTAACAGAATGCTTTGAAGAGGCGAATATTCAACGATTCGTGAGGCCAGCCAGAATGCCTGATTTAAATCCAATTGAACATGTATGGGATATGCTAGATAGACATGTTCGAAATCGACAGCCCAACATCTTGCCCGATTTACGAACAGCCCTTCTTGAAGAACGGGAAAATATTCTCCCCAATTCGGAAATGCATTGAAAGTATGCCACATCGTATGGTAGAAGTGATGAGAAAGCGAGGTTTGTGTATGTTTGCTAGTCGATAAGGTATTGTAATGTTTTAAATTGTTATAAAAATTGAAAAAATGCAACACTTTCTTTGAAAATGTGTATCTTTTTTTTAAAAGCAGATACTGACGTAAATCAAGAAACATTTTGTTAAGAAAGGATCACGCTTCAAATTAAAACTTAATGTTATCAAATTTTCTGTCTCAAATTCACCACAGGGTGTTTAGAAATGAAGGGTATTCAATAAGGTTTTGTTTCTCCCTGTATAACGGATAAACTACAGGTATTTCTGCAGAGAAAATCTCAGGTTGATATTACAAGACCCAATACTATACCTGGTGAAAATTTCAACAAAATCGGAGGACCACGAAAAAAGATACAGGGTGTCAAATTTGACAAAAATTTTGCTTATCCGGAATTTATTGAAGGGGAGTATAGAAGTCATACACATAGAGAGTGACAGAAAAGTAGTGATATAGTCAAAGACGAAGCTTATTATCTACCCCCCTACTTGAGAAGGAATCGATATTTTATTAGTGAAATTACGAAACTGCAGATGATGAGTATGTATATAAATGTATGGAATAAAAGTTTTATCCTTCCAAATAAGGTTAATGGTACCTGTAAAGTGTCAAGTAGTCTTAGCGTTCGAAGTGTGTATCTCGAAGATAATTGGCGTAATCACTTAATCTCCTGAAAAGCTCTAATCCGTCGAACTATTTCAATAGACCTATCACATAATCAATTCTTCTACTCCATCCATTAATCTTCGCTCAACGTGCTGTTGAATTGTTATTGGAACCATTTACATTGTTTACGACTACATAAATCTGATGCTCAACTGCTTTAATCGACTGATAACCGTGCAAGATGTATTTTTGTACGCCAAACACACCCAGAATCTAAAAGTTGAATCTGCCGAAGCTTGCCAACAAACATTCTATCTAGGAGAAATCGCCGATTCTTCTATTTTCAGTGCAGGAATCGCCGATCGGACCCTCTCGACAAATTGACAGAATTGTAACGCATTTCGTAATTAGGGATGTCCAAACGTCGACGTTTTGTCCTATCGGTGTCGGTGTCGATATTCGTGAGATTTGAAAGCAATAGGTCGTAAAATTGGCGAATGGCGGTCATTAAACAAAATTAAAATACTCTGGACGTCGTTTGGAGAGTCGTAATCGTTGTACTCTTAGATTTATGGATCCGTGATAGTTTAAAAGGACTTTGGTTCGTTAATAGTCGGAAAAATCTGAGAACCAGTATGAGAAGGAGAAAATTGAAAAGCATTAGTGAGAATTTTTAAAAAGCATTACGTTTTTCATGAAGAAAATAGATTTTTACGTTTGAAAGACAAATTAAGGAAGAATTTTGGTTAGGCCACAGAGAAATCTACATCAACTTATAAATGATTAGAGCTCTAGATGTTATATAAACTGCTCCACATGAGTTAGGGTTATTGACTTAAATAGCAAAAAAATATAGTTTGAATGAGATTTTATGATGAAATTTCATATTAGGTAATATGATTTCAAGTTGCAGGAAAAATTTTAGCCTGTAGGACTGCAGCGTATACAGGGTGTTTAAGCAAAATCAAGTGAAATATCGAAATTTCATTCCCAGAGAATTCAAGCATTTTAAGACTACCTATCAATACAATAACAGCTTGACATCTTCTTTGCATACTACACACGAGGTTGTGGAACATTTCTTGAGGAATTGGTTCCATAAACAGGCTAGAAGCAGAAGCTATCTCAGATCATTTAAGGATTCTGGGGTAGGTTGATGATTATCTAATCTTCTTTGGAGCATATCCCATGCATGTTCTATGAAATTCAAAAAAAGGGGACCAGATTGACGAAATGTCTCATACTGATTTTTATTGGATCGATTCAAGTTGTTATTGAGATTTGAATGATTTTACAGCGATTTTCTGGAAGATTACATACTCCTCAAAACGATTGAATACGAAATCCCTGACTCTTGTGGAGCAATATAAATACAATAAAAGCGATGTAACTTGGATGAATAAATCACTTGATTCTTTCATAAAGTACCGAAATGCATGAAGATCTCTCATCGTTTCCAAACTCTACCTAGCAAGTCTTTTCAGTTAATACTATTTCAGAGAATGGTAGTGGGAACCCAAAAACGTTCAAATAAGTTTGTTAGTCTTCGCAGGCCAACATCAGCTTTCAGGAACTGTCTGAAACACGCATACTATCTAAAGCACTCGTGCAATAAATAACTATTAGCGCATTCTGAAGTCCAGATACAAGGGTTGCTGTGTTCATAAGGGATTCAGCAAACACAAATTTTCATCTGTCATTAAAACAGGACCTATATCACATTTGAATAATTAGCTGAATTAAGTTATCTGGGTCAGGTGCCCACTGCCAACATAATAATACAACTGGAGTTAGATTAAGGGGTATTTCACGCCCTCAAACTCACAACTGAAATGAACTCGTTAAGAATTACATGACTACTCAAATGAAACAAAAAAAATTGTATGTATCTTTTACATTCTTAAAGTAATTCTATAATATAAATGTTGAATTAAGGAATCATCTCAGAACTCTTTCAGTTCGCATCAACCAAATTTCGATCACATATCTAGCCCATCATTACGAGTCCAAAGTCCAAGTAAAGAATAAAAAAATGTTGATTTCAATCAGGTCCTCGTTTGAACTCGTTCTCCATCTGATGGGCATTGCGGCTTCTTCATCATACCTGTTAGACTTCAGGGACGAAGAACTCTTTTGGTGTTGCCCCGATGCCAGTATTTCCATCAGACGTTCACATGAAATATTCGTTTGTATCGACGAAAGTGATTGGTAGAAAAAACTTGAATAGATCAACATTTTCGAAATTGATGCAGGAAAAATTATTTCTAGTTAAAAGTTATAAGAAAGTGATACATGCTTCATTTCAAAGATCTTGGAAGACTCTTTCCAACGGAGCATGAAAAACGTAAGGAACACCATGTATAATATGATTCGAATTAATAATGTGACTGAATGAGCGAAATTCCTAGCTTCAAGATTGATTGTGCGTTAAAAATACTTGGATGTTTTGTACAACCTGTCACGTCTGTTTGTTCAAATTTAATTAAAGGGTATTAGTCAACTTCTTCACTTCATCATCTGCTCTGAACCTTTAACAAAACGTAAAGTTTCGGGAATAATTGACGGATTTTAACAGCTGAGAAACCATTAGGGGCGATCCTTGGGTAATGAATCTAATTAAAACTTTTCGTTTGAACTTCGAGAGATAGTGAAGTACGGAATCCTCAAATCGAAGTTCAATTTCCAGGACTAATTCTCGAGTTAAACCATTCTGTCAATAAAAGTTCCAATTCTATGTTGGGGTCCTGGAAAAAATTAAAAAAATTATTGTAATACAAAACACTTCACTTCAAAAAAATGGATGTATTTTTAGTGGTTCTATTAGCGGCTCTCGAAATCATAAAAAATTAACTAAAAACCTCCATATTATGGATTGAATCATTTATCCACTTCAAACACTGACTCTCTTTCGGCCTAAAGTATTTTTTCGAATATGTTGTTTCGATTTCTTAATCAATTTCAAGTTCCTCTTCAGTATTCCAGAATCTAATGAGCAATACCATTGAAGTATTGGATAACCCAAAACAATTTTAATTTTAATAGAAGCCGTCCCAAATTCATAGCATTTAGTTCGATTGTGAAGCTCACGGTTCTTTAAATTTAGAATGAATTAGTGGAGGTCGTCATTAGAAACGATATGATATTTCCCGTCAAAACAAGTTGGTAGGATGCCATACAAACTCGATGGACATTGCCTCTATAAATCAGAGTGTTGCATATGAAAAAACGCAGTAAAGATGACTCAAGAATTTCTGGCAATTACATATGAAGAACGTTGAAATTTATACCTACTGAAGTTGATGATTTTATTGCAATCGTACGACTTTTCCTTTCGGAAAATAATTTGAAAAGATTTTGAAACAACAAAAATGGAAGGTCAGAGAATTGGCAGAATATACCGAATATATTCTTTTGATTCAGAGAGCTGAAATAATACAATACATATTGGAACAAAAAGGTACCTAGCTGACGTTGGTGCAACAAAGGAAAACTATACAGGTCTGCAGTATGATTAAATGAGGAAAGGAAAAAAACCTCATCTGAAAAAACCCTTACCTCGCCCGTAAAAAAAATTACTAAAAATATCAAATATCAGGAAAATCTTGAAAGATATCAGTGTGATCTAAGAGAACATCTTCATTTTATCCGTCGATGGGCTCAGATAAACAGATTCTTCACTAAAGGACTCGCAATTCTTAATCTGAAATGAAAAAAGACAAAAGCAGAAAAGAAACCGATTATTCAGAATAAATTAAATTATTTTGAAATTTGTTACTTCATATATAGCCTCAAAACCAGCTAGAAATCTATAAATAGGACAACTATTTATTAGATGTTCTATAGTGTCCCCATTTTCCCCACACTCACAACTAGGGTTCTCACCCAAATTCCATCGGAAGAGCATGCTGTTGCATCGTCCATAGCCTGTTCTAATACGATTTAGAACAGACAATATTTTCCTGGGAAGGTCAACACCAGGAACTCTGATGGAAGGATCAGTAATAAGATCTTTATTGAAAATATTATCGCCAGAACCGATGATCAAACAACTCCGGTAAGACAAGTTAGGGACGAAAGGATCAAACGTCTAACTAGTGAAATGATAAAGACCACGAAATCAAGATGACCTCACTAATTGAAGATTCGACGTCTTATCTCATCTTGATTTTCATGTTACTTTTGTATTTGGTTGTTAAGTAGTCTCTTCTCTTTATCTTCGGTAATTTACATCTTCTTTCCTTGATTCCTAGTTTCGTCTTATTCGGTTTTCTCGTTTGTCTTTCTCTTTTTTTGCCTCTTTTTCTTTATTTCATCCGGTAATTTCCCTTGTCTCATTCTCTTACAAGAATCTTCAGAATGTTTCTCGATTCTTATTCTCTGTGTTTGTACCGCTTGTTTCAATTTCTCGTTATGTTTGTTTACCATTTCTTCCTTTCTGAGCAGTGTCAATAGTAAATTGTGATCTGTGCGGGACACCTGCTTGTATTGTTCTTTTATCGTTCTTTTCATCTTGTCATTTTTCCTGAGAATTCCATCTTCTCCAATTTATACAATTGTACAAAATCATTTTTTCTGCTCAAATAAAAACATTGACTATTAACTCAGATTGCGAAAGAATGTGGAATATATCATCTTAAAACACGACCTCAATAAACTGTGATGCTAGTTTGGAAAACTTCCATCGATTTGAAGTATATACATAATCATTTCGAATCTATATTAGAATGCCAAGTTTTTTCGAGGTATTCTGAAATAAATTTTTCTAAATCTGAGAATAGAATTTCGTAGACGTTTGTGCATAAACATATAAGACAATATATCTATCAAAATACATTTCATGACGTCGGTAGTTCGACATAGAAGAATTGTGAAATGACCTACTCAACAGTTGATCACACTTCTCAAATCTTATGCAAATTTCTTATTGTGTTGTTGTTTGCGTGATTTTTATGAACAGGATTGTTTCCATTCTGCCCACATCACATAATTGGCAGTAGTTTATGAGTTTTAATTTTCATATTGTTGTCATTTTATCAGTTTATCATTTAATATATCAAATAACTTGTCGAACTATTTATATGAATATCAGTTTCGAAATTCACGATGCACCATAATTGACATACTCTTGAAAGGTTGTATATTTCTTTAACCCCACCACAAATCATTGTAATGTTACTTGAAATTATGTTTGATCCCAATTGATGTGTACAACAAGCAAAACCGTCGCCATTTAAGTGTGTACAGTGTATATTTCCCAAGTTCCTATTCTACGACTCCGGCAAACGCTATTATTATATATGAGACGGAAATGTTGCATTTTTCAAAACGAATTTAGCTGATTGCGATCGCGTGTGGACAAAATGACACAATATCACAATTGACAACGGTTCTCCCAGATTGGCTTGTTCCTCACGACCTCGAATTTATTCTGAACGTTCTGGATGTGAACAAAAGTGCACAATGGACTTAATTGGATAGCGTGTACGTAATAAAATCCTTTTTTTTTCGTCCATGTGACCAGAAGTTCCCGCTCTAGCGTTTCGTGATTTAAGACTGAATTGATGAATAGTAAATGAATGAAGGTATAGAATTCACATTGAGATCGATATTTTGTTGGCTGTTTGAACTTTTAAGCGCAAAAGTTTGAAATTGCACTGTGAGTTGGAGTTCTGAACCGAAATTTTCAAAATTTTTTTTTCTGTATTTGAATTTGAGAGAGTATGCAATTTTGAATACATTCGTACTCAAATCGTTGCATTCGTTAAACTGCTTTCCAAAATATCGAAAAAAACTGAAGAAAAAAGAGAGAAAAGAGTATTTGGTATCATGTTTGTTGTTCCTATTCTAAATATCTTAAGCACAAAACGTTTTCACATTTTTGAAGTAGAAGATTGTGGAAATATTGTACCTTTCTAGAATTTTGAAAATTTGTCACAGGGTGTTCCAAATGATGGGTCAAAAATAGGGATCAAGATTGGCTCATAACTTTCGTTTTTCAAATAAGAACCCTATTTTTTTATGATTGCGTTCGATTTTGCGAAGAAAAATGATGATAATGTTCTAACATGTTGACCTCCTGAAATCAATAATTCTTGAGTTATTTAGGATTTCCTAATTTAATGTCGTACGTAGCGTCAAATTCATGAAATCTGTTCCATATCAACAATGATAAATGAATTCAGAAAAGAATTCTGTCACTTCTGAGTTACTGGAATAATTCATCTTCTATGACCAAGGTCATAGAAGATGTTTATATGAAACAGATTTGACGCTACGTACGACATGAAATCAGGAAATCCTGAATAACTCAAGAACTATTTATTTTAGGAGCATTAACTTGCTGGAATATCAGCATCATTTTTCTTCGTGCAATAAACCCAATCATAAAAAAATAGGGTTCTAATTTGAAAAATAAAAGTTATGGGCTAATCTTGATCCCAATTTTTGACCCAACACTTGGAACACCCTGTGACGAGTATTTCAAAATTCTAAAAATTTACAATATTTCCACTGTCTTCGACTTCGAAAATTTAAAAACGGTTTGTGCTTAAGATATCTATATTGGAAATAACAAACATAATACCGAATACTCTCATTTTTCTTCAGTTTTTTCTCGATATTTTGAAAATTATTATGACGAATGCAACGATTTCACTACGAATATATTCACAATAGAATACTCTATCGAATTCGTAAAGAAAAAAAAAATAGAAAAAAGTCTTTTGGAATTTTTTTTTTCATTCCCTGTATAACTGAAAGTGGTCAGGCTGGAAGAATATTTTAGCTCGGTAGATAATGTCAAACAATATCATAATCCCAATTTTCAGATTTCAAATAGGTCCAATTATCCAAAAAAACCTAATAGGCCGTTGAACTTGGTACACCCTGTATATTGAATTGATTACCTAAATAATTCCTGAACAGAAAATTTGTAATTATTTTTTGAAAAATGATTTTTCATGAAATCATGATAAGAAAATATTATACTGGATTTGAAGTATGAAACATGTAGAATATGCAGTCTCCTTAACAATGTTGTCTGTACTGAACACCGCCCCATACAAAAACGCTGAACTGTCCTGGTTCTAAATCTTTAAAGAGAAAAATGAATTCCAAATTCTATCAAACAATCAGACAACTAGCCTATAACTCGACTAAAAAGTAACCCGCTAAGTGATATGAAACTCCAAAGCGAATTTACTAAAGAATGTTCAATTCTTTCATTTTTTTCCTTCATAGAAGCTAGATAAGGCAAAGTAACATTTTTTTCTCATTTTCTCCATGCGAGTTGACATTGAGGGTATTCTATAAGAATTATCATTTCCATAACCATAGTAATAAAATTTATCTACGTAAGCATTGACATGAAAACCATTAACCATAATGATATAAAAATTAAACGACAATATGAGGTAATGAAAAGAACATATACACATGATATAAATCGCGATATTTTTTTCAGTGAGGGATAATTAAGAATCTGAATTCAGTTGTAAACGTTTTATTGGCTATTCTCCAATTTCACATACAAATAAAGTTATATCCATAGTGCTCAGGTCAATTTTTTTACTTTGGATATTTTGCAACATCTCTCTATCACAAAGCATATCGCATAATTATTCACATTAGACAAACAAATCGAACCCTTTTCTTGCAATTCACATCGTGATCGATAAATACGTCATAGTTATAAGATAGCGACACAAAAATGTTGGTAATAGACGAAAAACCAAGGATATTAGTAGGTATCATACGGTACAAGATTGACATCGCATGATAGCATAATAACGAGTTGTTTTTTCTTACGCTAATTGAAATTTTTATTGAGGGACTCCAATGGATACTGCATGGGGGCCAAAGTACAGTGCTATCAGATAGCGTTAGGCTTACAACACGCTATGATTAATTACGCACATGATGGTATGGTTGTCTTGGACCTATTTTATATGTATCCGTTCGTTTTGTTCATCTCATTATTAGATAACATTCATCACGCGATGACAACCACTCGATTCAACATTGAATTTTCGATGGAGATGTCGAAATAATCGATAGTGTTGGTTATGTTGTCTTCAAAGTTGCCCAATTTTTCAAGCTAGCTGACAGTGAAGAAATATTTAGTTCATACCTTAAATTCGTCCTTAGAGACAACAATTTTTGAAGGCAGAAGTTTTACTTATTATAGAGGTTATAATACTATTTTGTCTGTGGATTAGTTTCATTTTATGAAAAGTTTTTCGGATTCTTTTATTCGTAACAATATAATTTAACCCAAAAACTGAGATATCTTGTGCCATAAATCAGAAAACTTGGTAATAGCTGAGAAGGTATAAATGCATTCTTCTCTCTTTACTGGTCAAAGTTTAAGCTATATCAACAGGATGACGTTAAAATAAAGGCAAATATCGAGACTACAATCTAACCGTAGTAATTACATCGTACTAAGCTACTGTTAGACTAGAAAAATTAATATTCATACAAAATGAGAAAATATATATATATATATATATATACAAAAGAAAACAAACGAAAAAAGAAACTCAACAGAATTTATGTATGTAAATATATCGTAAATTCTAAACCGAAACTGAAATTATTATGCGTTTTTAACTTGTCCTCTTGTTCCAGATGAATATACGAAGATAACAACTCCTAGACAAGATGTGCTATTCAAGAAAGGCTACCTTAACAAACCCAAAACCTACTCCACTCAAACATCCACAGGAAACTCAACCAATTCCACAGGAAATTCAACTGGAAATGGTACGCCAGATTATCAAAGCACAGGTAAATTACAAATTCATATCGAAATGTCAAAGATTTTTTTATATGGGTGCAAAATTGATTTTTCTGTTCAAAAACCTACGATATGGTGTTTCCATGAACGAAGTATGTATACTGATCCACAAGAGTTAGGGATATCGTATTTAGTCGTTTCAAAAAGTATGTAATCTTCGAGAAAATCGCTGTAAAATCATTCAAAACTCAATAACAACTTGAATTGATTCAATAAAAATCAGTATGAGACATTTCGTCAATCTGGTAGCTTTTTTTCGGAAGTTTGGTTCTTTGCATATGCTTCATGAATGTTCATATTTTGAAATGGCGTCAATTTATCAACGGCTCCGATTTGAAACGAGTTTTCTGAAAATGCCAAGGCAAATTGACAAACGCTGAAGCTAATAGGGCTATCGGAATGCTACAGAGTGGCCGAACTTAAGTTGTTGTAGCAGGAAGGCCCCAAGTCAACCAAAGTGTGATACCTCGACTTTGGAATAGGTTCAGGGAGACAGGTTCCGTGTTGGAAAGACCAAGGTTAAGTGGGCGACGAAAAACAACACCTGCTCAGGATCGTTTCATCACCGTTTCGGCGAGAAGAAAACCTACATCTACGTGTAGAATGCTACGGAATACTTTTCAAAATGCAGATGGGGTCCAAGTTTCCATCGAAACTATCAGACGACGTTTGAGAGAGGTGAATCTAGGTTTTAGACGTCCATTAAGAGGAGTTCCATTAACACGTGACCATAAGCGTCAAAGACTGAAATGGGCAAGGCAACATATCAATTGGAAAGATCAATGGCGTAGTGTCCTTTTCACTGATGAATCCAGATATGGACGATTTTCAGATTCTCGAAGAATGAGGGTATGGACAATCCTACGCATACCCCGTAATCGTCGCTATATCCAAGAAGTCCATCCATTCCGAGGGGGCAGTGTTATGGTATGGACCGGGATATGTTTCAACGGGCGCACAGACCTACACATTTGTCCTGGGAATATGACCGCCTTACACTATAGGGAGCATGTCATTGACAATGTTTTGCCAAATTTTCATGCTGCTATTGGTGAAACTTTACAATTTCTAGACGATAACGCTAGACCGCATCGTGTAGCCATAGTTGAGGAGCTTGGTATTCCACATTTTCCAATACCTCCGCACTCAAATTTGAATTGCATAGAACATGCATGTAATATGCTCCAAAGAAGATTAGATAAATATCAACCTACCCCAGAATCCTTAAATGATCTGAGAGAGCTTCTGCCCCGTCTATGGAACGAAATTCCTCAAGAAATGTTCAACAACCTCGTGTGTAGTATGCAAAGAAGATGTCAAGCTGTTATTGATGCCCGTGGAGTCCATACATTGTATTGATAGTCTTAAAATGCTTGAATTCTCGGGAAATAAAATTTCGTTTTTCTACTCGATTTTTCTTAACCACCTTGTAAACGCTGCAGACCTACCGACTAAAATTAATTTTATTTCCTTCAACTTGAACTCATATCAATATGAATTTTCATCACAATATCTCATTTAAATTATATTTTTTCGCAATTTAAGTCAATATCCCTAACTCATGTGGAGCAGTTTATTAGGTTTTATTCAGGAATATGTCAGTTCTTGGACCAGCTGTTTAATTCTCTTTACCACCAATAGTTGCAAGAAGTTCTCCATCTAAGATCAGAAACAAATTGTTGAGTTCATGATGGATATAAAAATCTTGTTGGACTAGAGTTGTGTTTTGTCTTAAAATTCACACCAACATTGAAAAATAACTAACGTTCTTTATTTTTCTTCCAGACTTAGAATATGAATCACAATTTGTGTTCCCCAACGGCTTCCTTGATCATAATGGAATCTATTATGTTAATAGTAAGTATTTTTTAGTATCACATCAATATACAGGTTGACCATTTGAAAAGGAAACAGACGAGATTACAGAAAAAATAAATTTTTTCGATAGAAATGCTCGGACAGGTCGATTTCTGTTTCGAGGGGGACAACTTAAGATGTAGGTTACGGACGCATAGCGCTTCAACCCTTGCTACAACAACCCTCACCCCCAATTTTTGAATGGGGAAGATGGGGTGAGTGATACCTCATTTGAAAGGTTTTTCAAAAAAAAACACTACAAGTGCCATGAAAACACCACTTCATTTTCAAATGAATATTTCGAGGACTAATGCATAAAATGAAAAAAAAATTACTGTGCTGAAATCAGTATAAAAATACCTTTCAAATGAGGTATCACTCACCCCATCTTCCCTATTCAAAAATTGGAGGTGAGGGTTGTAGTAGCAAGGGTTGAAGCGCTATGCGTCCGTAACCTACATCTTAAGTTATCTCCCTCGAAACAGAAATCGACCTGTCCGAGCATTTCTATCGAAAAAATTTATTTCTTCTGTAATCTCGTCTGTTTTGTTTTCAAATGGCCACCCTGTATAAGTCGGTTCTTGTATAAATTTTTCTATCAATTCAACTGAAAGCGTTCTTTCTATAAATCATTCTCAAATAATCGGGATCAGAGGATATCCTTTGGAATTTGAAAATTTTATTCGACTCATATGCCATCCTTTGAAGTTACAATAAAACGACATCAAGTTGGCTATAGATCAACAATTCTGCACAACGATTTCTCAGGTATAAATGACAACACCGGTTTATTCACGTACGTTAGATGACATGCTATTTCGACTTCACTAAACTATTCGTCTCGCAGATCTAAAGAGTAATTAAAGACCTAGGTCTGTATTTATCAATAACGAATTTGAGTCAAACTTGCATAGTATTATGGTAGTAAAATGTTTGAAAAAGTATGGTGATAGGTTGTCTAACGTCTTGGATCAGGAGCTTCCTTACCAATACTTTTCTTTTAAGGGTGGAAGCTTCTATTCATTCTCGGGACACAATTTAATTTAATGGGATACCTCATGGATCAGTTTCAGGCTCTATTCTCTTCTTTTCGTAGAAATCTCAGGTGGAATATGATTACCAATTCACCAATTGGTTGTCTGTGTCTTAGTAGTTACCTGCATCTCTAGGAGTCTGTGCAGATTGAATCAAGAGGGAAGATCTGAAAAAAATTTTCTTCTCAGAATGTAGCAGGATATACTTCCATGTTGTTTCCAGAGAGATTCAGAAAACACCCTTTTGAATCTACGCAAATAAAGAATAAAAATAGAAGGAGAGCACTGAATTGGTCGTTTTCAACAGGATAATTACTTCTTGCGATGACGTCTAAAAAATTAACTCCTCGCGCAAAAAAAAAACTTCTTGCGAACGAGAAAACGCGCTGACGTTACCCGACGCTGAAAAGGTCATGTACATAAGATACGCCGTCAATATTTGCTCAGGAAAAGCTTTCAGCTCGATTAGCTAGCAAGATCGATTGAATGCAGGCTTCCTTGAAGTGGTGTGACGTTCTTGAGGAATAATAATTTCCTGTGATTTAAGATCGATACGTTCGAAAATAAACTTTGGGAAAACTTCGGATGAACCTCATGTTAAACGCCTCGAATATGAAAGATGAAATAGAAATTAATTTAGTGTGAAGCATCTTAACGATTATCTGCCTCAATAGACTGAAAATTCTTAAAACGAATGGAAAACAGAAATCTGTGATGGATTAGTATCTTTCAAGTTGTCTTTGGTGTTTTGTGAATAAAATTCTTCATGGTAACAAGTAAGGCAATGAACTCATGGTTTCCAGAAAATCTGAACCTTGTGTACGGGGTCCAGCAATTAAACTGTCCGTCTTCATCTAGTTGATGGTTTAATATGGGTTATAGTCCACTGCGACCTTATAGTCTATTGTGCCCCCTGACTAAGCTTTACAGCTCGCCTTCCAGTCCCAGAGATCTTTATGAAATCCAATATCTCGGAAGGCTTCAGTGAGGCTAATTCCCCACTCCTACAGGTCTCTTTACCAAAGCATTGTTTCCTTTGGCTTACAATGCCAAAACATTCTGTGACTAGGTGAATAGGAGTTTCTTCCTTCTCCCCACAGAATCTACACTCGTCAGTGTCCGATACGCCCATTCTCAGCAAGTGCTTTCTGAGGGGACAATGCCCTGTAAGAAAGCCAGTGAGGAGGTGTTGTTGGTTCTTACTGAAATCCAAATATCTTTTGGATCTTGCAGTTTAAAAATTCCGAAGGAACTTTTTGGAGTGATCCAACCCTGGGAGATTCTGCCAGATTGTTTCTCTTTTAGTTTTCTCCTTCTACAGAAACGCTTTCTTATAGATACATTTTCCTCTACCACAGAAAGGTTCTGGGCCAGTGGGTGGTTTCCGAGCACCCTCTCGGGCAAGTTTGTTGGCCTCTTTGTTGCCTGTGATTCCCGAATGACCAGGAACCCAGATCAAAGGGGCCTTATTTTTCTTGCCTACCTTATTGAGTTTGATCCGGCATTCCCATGTCGACTTTGAGTCGATGACATAGGAGTTCAGTGCTTTAATAGCAGCTTGACTATCTGAGTGAATAGCTATGTCGCAATTCTGATATTTCCTCTCTAGATTAAAGTCTAGACATCGTTCGATTGCTAATATTTCTGCTTGCAGAGCACTCACACCTAACGATAATGCATACTTGGCTTTGGCCCTGTGAACCCCAGCGCCAGCTCCCGTGTTGGTTTTAGAGCCATCTGTATACCATTTAACAGTATTTTCTTTGAAATTTTGTTCGGAATTCCCGCTCCCATTCCTCTTTTTTGCATAGCATCGTACTGAAGTTTTTCTCGGTACTTACTTTCTTGACCATTACATCACTAGGAAGGTTCGCAGATGAGATGTAGTTACTCAAAGAGCTTCAGACTCTCTGACACCAATACTCTCATTACATGCGCCTTCTCTAGATATTCTGAGGATGGCCTTATGGGCCATCCTGTCAATCACCAGATGAAGGGGTGTGAGATCTGTTATGATCTCAAGTGCTCTAGTTGGGCACGTTCTCATGGCCCCCGTGATGCACACACAGGCAAGCCGCTGTGCTTTATCGAGCATTTTCCTCGTACTTGTCTAACTTGCATTAGCAAACCAGACTACTGCCCCATATGTGATTACAGGTCTTCATCTGGCTGCTATAAAATCTGAACAATTCAACCAAATGTTATGTCTCAACACTTGAAATGATTTTTATATGATATAAAGACATTCTTAAGTTTGGGCCATGTATTTGAAACGTAATGGGGTGATTACAATTGGATGAGAAATTTGTTCATCGCGCTATCCGAAGAAATATTGGGACTGGTAGCATTAAGAAACGCCTTGGTGGTGGAAAACGCTGTACTGCAACGGCGCCAGCATTGAGCATGGTTTGGACTGCGATCTTTGAAAAAGGCCGTTTTCCGCTCGTTTTCCTGACAATGGGCCTCAACAATAACAAGATAAATGACCCAATCTATCGCGAAAAGGCCTTGATAGATGAGTTGATACCATGAGCACGCAAAACATTCGGTTCAGAGCGTTGGACATTCCAACAAGCGAATTCAAAAATGTTGAAAGCAAACAGAGATTTTTCATTTTCAAAGACGGACCCGGTAGAGCACTTAATTCATTGAATTTCATTCGAAAAACGTATTCTCCAATTTGAAAAGTATCCAATTCTCCCAAAACCTCGTCTGTATGGACTTTTGCCCGAGTCTTGTGAGTTCATCTGCCTTTGGCATGCCTGCCGCAGCCGGTGTTTTTTCTCAGTGCGTATGCCAAAAGTTGCGTGCTCGCTTTTAGACATGTGACATTTCGCGGCTGGCTGTTGGCTGCTGCACGTTTTCCTCGTTCGAACCACTTCACCCTCGCATTCTGTTCGCGATGCGAAACGATCGAGCGCGACCATAGAATAGGTTAAGCGCGGAATCTGTGCTCGGCCATTTTGACGTTTTGTTTTTTTTAGGTTATGAACCGTATCCTTTGATGGTGTACAATGCCCCCACGTATTACAACAATGAGAGTTGCGGCAGGACGAAGAAATACAGCACGGAGTCTCTGGTAAGTGATTTGGCGATTTATTGTTGGTTTTGTGATAGTTTTATCTGGCGTTTTGGTTTCGTACACGTGTAATCGATGATTGTTTATTTTCACGGGAGATAGGGATCCGCATGTTCTACTTGACTTTTTCCAATTTGGAGTGATTTCCTTGTCAAAGTTGTTAGTCAACATTGCCGTGTAGATAGTGAGGTTTCCTTGAGAATGAAACGCTTTAAAATGCACACAAATTATGTTGACCAATTCACGTCTCTTACTGTGGATATTTGTGGAAGATAAACAGTATAGGATAGCCTGAGGTTCATATCTGACATTTAACATGTTTTTCCTGTATTCCTTTTTAATTTTTTATTCTAATTTTACATATTCTATATCAACTGCTCTACATGAGTTAGGGATATTGACTTAAATTGCAAAAAAATATATATTTTAAATGAGATTTTGTGATGAAAATTCATATAAATATGATTTCAAGTTGCAGGAAATAAAATTAATTTTAGCCTGTAGGTCTACAGAGATAGGCTGGTTAAGAAAAATCGAGTAAAATACTGAAATTTTATTCGGAGAATTCAAGCATTTTAGGACTATCGATACAATGTATGGCCTCCACGGGCATCAATAACAGCTGGACATCTTCTTGCGTACTACACACGAGATTGTTGAACATTTCTTGGGGAATTTGGTTCCATAAACGGAGCAGAAGCTCTCTCAGCTCATATTATCAGGACAAATGTGTAGATCTTCACGCCCGTTGAAACATATCCCGGCCCATACCATAACACTACCCCCTCGGAATGGATGGACTTCTTGGACATAGCGACGATTACGAGGTTTGCGTGGGATTGTCCATACCCTTATTCTTCGAGAATCTGAAAATCGTCCATATCTGGATTCATCAGTGAAAAGGACACTACGCCATTGATCGTTCCAATAGATTTGTTGCCTTGCCCATTCCAGTCTTTGACGCTTATGTTCACGTGTTAATGGAACTCCTCTTAATGTACGTCTAGAACCTAGATTCACCTCTCTCGAACGTCGTCTGATGGTTTAGATGGATACTTGGACCCCATCTGCATTTTTAAGGGTATTGCGTAGCATTCTACACGTAGATGTAGGCTTTCTTCTCGCCGAAACGGTGATGAAACGATCCTGAGCAGGTCTTGTTTTTCGTCGCCCACCAAGCCTTGGTATTTCCTACAAGGAACATGTCTCCCTGAACCTATTTCAAAGTCGAGATATCACACTTAGGCTGACTTGGAGCCTTTCCGCTACAACAATCTGAGTTAGGCCACCCTGCAGCATTCCGATAGCCCCATTAGACTCAGCGTTTGTTAATTTACGTCTTGGCATCTTCAGAAAACTCAGTTCAAATCAAAGCCGTTGATATACTGACTTTCAAAATAAAAACATTCATGAAGCATTTGCAAAAAACCAAACTTCAGAAAAAAAGGCGACCAGATTGACGAAATGTCTCATACTGATTTTTATCGGATCGATTCAAGTTGTTATTGAGTTTTAAATGATGTTACAGCAATTTTCCCGAAGACTACATACTTTTCAATACGATATCCCTAACTCTTGTGGAGCAGTTCATTCCTCTCTATCACCCAAGAGATTTTAAATAACCTTGAATAGTTTGGCCGGTAATTCTAAATCTTCGGAGTATTGATGAAACTCTCACACGAAAATTTTGGAGACTGATACGACCTATAAACGATAAGCTATCGAGAAATCTGTGGCATCGCCCTTCGAACCTTCCACGGTAGATAAGTTTATCAACCCGAAGAAAAAATCAACTCAGAAAATCCCAAGCAATCGGTGCGTATGTTTGATCAACTCAAGAGGCCGTGCTTATCCCTCAAATCTCTGTCCCACGAGAAATCCACGACAGATAACGATAAGGGGAAAAAATTCGTCTTTCCAGGTATAAATGTCGCCTGTTATCTGACAGGGGCAAACAAAAATGTAACTTGAATAGGCGCTGAAATTCCCGGAAGACCGAAGCCTGGATATCGTGTTACGATGAGTTTCAGAATTTCTCGAGTTCCTTATCCATCGAGGATTGTCAATGAACTGTTCGTTCACGGTTATCTCTTCTCACGTAGATGTACAGGATGTCCCAGAATGAGTGGGATCGAAAAAGTATTGAAAAAACACGTGTGGCACTCGAGGACTGCCGCAGTAAAGCTATTGCATAGCATCTATTCAAAAATAAAAAGAAAATATTGTTGATTTAAACTATTTATTTATCTTACAAAACATTTAGGTTATTCATGAATGTTTATCATTGAAACTATAGGTTTATGGTAACTGAAATAAGAAACATAAGTTTGAGACTTAATGTCTTCTAAATATCTGTTAAATACAGCGTCAATAGTGGTCCCATATTTTGTTGTGGATTCTTGTGGATCATTATTAATTTTTAAATTGAATTTTTCCGAAAGAAGAGTTGTCAACCGCTTTGATTTTTTATCAGCGAAGTTAATGTTGAAATCGCCAGCCAAGATAAGTGGAAACTTATTACCATTTTTACCAAGAATTTCGACCCTTCTTCAGTGTACTCCAGTAGTGTGATGAATAAAATGCCCTACCCCGTCCAATATTAGATTCGGAGAAATGTAAATTGCTACCATGACTATTTGTAGGCCATTTCTAAGTTTGCATAAGCATGCACAAATATCTCCATCAAATGAGCGTCTAACAATAACATCGCTAACGTCTTCGATATTTATTTCAATATTCGCAGTCATAATATTAGTAACATTATTACTATTTCGGTAAATAGCTACCCCACCTTTTGGAACAGTATCTCGTTTGAATTGAACAATACAATTGAAATTAGGTATTTCAGATTATCACGCGTCATGCATGTTTCTGTGAGAAGTAGTTGGTTTGTCTAGTAACTGAATATTGTAAATCGTATTTGAGAATATGTAGACTTTGGCAATTGAAAGTCATTATTGAAATGCCATTTCTATTACCAATGAAATCTAAGACACTTTGAGCTATTGTCTGAACACTATTCAAAGACAGTCTTTAGAATTCTTGAAACAAAGATGCAATCGATGCAGCTTGCCTTCGATTATGATAAAACTTAAATGCAGAATTATCATTTTTTGTCGTAATATACAATTTTTCAATATTAGTCACCCGAGAGAGTGCTACATAGACGAGTTCCTGAGAATGTGATTTACTATACTCATATACTATTTCGTCAAAAGTTCCACCTTGCGACTAATGTATAGTTAGAGCAAGAGCTGAAGTTAATAGAAAATGTTTGTGTTTGGCTATACATTTTCTATCCGATGTTAATGAAATATTTGCCGTTCGTAATTCAATGGGAACAGCGAGATTGCCGACTCCATTTTGCACAGCTAGAGTGGCTGTACGCATCCGTCCACTCGCAAGCACCCAAACACCGTGCCGAAGTCTGCCAAACTGAACCGACGATACAGGGGGTTGTGTTAGGTTTTTTTGTTACGGAATTTCTACATTCGGTCGCCGCGCTCAAAGCCTGAGATAAAAGCTATGCAATAGCTTAATAATTCCAAAAAAAACTAGTCGTTGTTGAAGTGTCCTTCTTGATCGAAATTTTCATTATGATTCGATAAGTTTTATTTGAGGAAGATGTCGTAGCAACACAGATGTGTCGGAACTTGTTGGTAAAATTAAGTTTAAATCGTGGAGAACTTCTCCCCAACTGAAAAACAACTTATCGGGCCAAGAAATCCATATTGGAGCACTAGATTTCGGCAGTAGGATATAACGTTTCCTTGGATACTCGAGGGTTTTGATTTCCCCTATTCCAAGGCTCTTAAGCGATTCTTCCCTTTCACCCACCCCTCCTGAAACTTCAGATCGACTTTTACGAATAACAGAATGGAAAAAACCGACTTATATTCTTTATTTAGCTCTCTTGTCGTCCCTTATGGAAAATTCCAGTCTAATACTTTCGTTTTCATATTCTGATATGATTGGGGTGAATTTTTCACGATATACATAACGTATCGTGCTGTTGGACGTTTCAAAAGTACTCTGGGGATTTTAAATGATAACATCAAGAGGGTTGTTTCGAACGAATTTATATTTCATCGAAAAGGTCGTGAATGACTTCATGTGGGAAGGTCAGAATAGTTATTATGATACAAGTGGAGAACGCAGTGATATTGTGACACGAATTCAAAATGAACTCGAATAAACGAGTGTTAGAATGAGTGTTCTGTCTAAGTGTCATACATTATTTTCTCTAATTCATTGAATTTTTATCGAAAATAATGAAATATTCCCATATATATCGTTTAGTGATTTTTGCATTGAAAAATAATTATTATCAGAACTGTTAAAAAAATCGGTGACAGGAAACCAACATATCGTCAATAAATATTATTATTAATGTGGGGATTGGACTTATTATTAATACAAAGTGGTGGAGTTGAAGATAAAACCTATAAACTCATAAAATGAACTATAAAAACATCAAATCAAGTAGCATAAGATCAAGCAAATCCAGAACATCTCCATTCGTCGTATCTATTCTTGAAAGTATAATTATGAAAACAGTGCTTCTTCTTCTCAAGGTACCATTTCCATTCAATGAAGGTTGGACATAATCTCAGCAAATCTGTCTCGGTCAGTGTTAGAATGAAAAATTCTAAAATTGCTTTGTTCTACGAGATGTGGCAGAATCAACGGATTTGATACATAATTTCTCTATTTCAATATCGTAATGAGTTCATTACAGTACCAAAAGTAGTGCTGTAATGAAACTCATCACAGCATTGTTTTCAGTTATATTTTTTCTTTTGTGTTTGTCAGTACTGACCTCAGATTCTCAGAATTTATAATCATATCAATTCAAATTCTGTAATCTGTCAAATTTTGATAGTCACACCAACTGCCAAAATACAATAAAAAAGTCACTTATCCGAATTTTCATTTGAAAATCGAGAGTATTTCACAAAACTTATCTGAAATAGAGAAAATATCGTCTAATACTCGTTGCAGAAGGCAATTCCAACACTCATGCTTCGCATTTGTGTTGAAATAGGAGCTCATTCTGCAACTTGTTTCAGAATTTACTATTGCAATGGGGTTCAAAATTTATGCCACATGTTTCTTGAGCCACGTTGAAACTGCTTTAAAATATTCGAGAAATTGTTATAAGAAGAAAGAAGGAAAAATATACTGACAAAATAAACTGAACAAATCAAACTCTCCCTCTGTTCTCCTTGTTAGTTTTAAATTCTTACATTTAAGAATGTTAGAAAAATAGTCCTGCGCATTATGATTTTCTGAACAAGAATTACAATCATTAACTACATTTTGATTCTTATTTGAACAGTTTCATGAAGAAATAAATGTCGATTTACAAATCCATAAACCAAGATTCTGAAGCTTTGCTATTTTATTCTCATGACAGAGTCTGTATACACTCCGAAACGTTACTTAATTTGATAGTTCGAAGTTTCATTCTTCGTTTATTGAAACGCAACACAATTTTCTAACTAATTTGCTTCTTAAAAATTTGTGCAAGAATTTTCATTTTAGAAATTTTGTTTTAACTTTGCCTTCATAAGAATAAGTATCACATCTTAATCTTCAAACTACTGAATATCCAGCAGAACTTCTTCAATTCGTATTCATTTTTACATGGCATCTTTTCGCTTAACCTCTTCATTTTGTGGATCACTTCTGTCAGAAACCTGAAAAATTAACATTTGAAGTAGTTTTTTTACAACTTTTTTTTATTTGCATCTTCATTGCTAGTTTCTCGTAAAGGTTAAGATTTTAATTGTATTTTTTCAAGAGTTTTATTGTAGTCACTCCTGCCCTCAACTCTTTATCTGTTAGAATAATAGTAATAAAAATTATAATAATTATAAATATAAAAAAAAATTATTTTTCGCGAATTCAAGAACTTTCATTTACACATTTCTTCCTTATTTTAGGCTGAAACGGCGAGCACATCCAACGAAGAAACCTCACAGGAAGCTACAAATCACAACGGTGTTGGTCACGGAGAAGAAATACAGCAAACAACGTCGCCCCATCATGTGAACGGGCACCACCCCCAACATAACATGCCGCCGGCTGCAGAATATGGCCAAGTGTACAATGTGGTCTATCCAGGGTTTTATTACAATGGGCTCTGTCCGCCACAGGGTAAGTTTTCTTCCTGGGATTTAGTGACTTTGAACACTGATAGGTCAAGGATAAATGAGTTGTGAAGACGAGATTGAATATCATCTTGGAATTCAGTTCGATAGATAAATGAAACTTTCGTGTGTTCAGAAAAAAGACACACACAAATCGATATCTAAATTTTCATTCTAATCATCAAATGAGTGTTAAAAGAGGTATTATAAAAACACTTTATGATAGAGCGCAATTAATTTCATCGTCAACTGAAAACGAAATTAATTTCATTAAAGATATTCTTGAGGATAATCAATATCCAACTAATTTCATAGAAAAAAATATTTCAAATTTAGAGAGAACAATTTTGCGTCAAAACGATTATAACAATCAAGAACTAACAACGAACCGTCAAGAACAACCAATTTTGATAAATTTGATTCCTTATGTTCATGGACTTTCAGAAAAAATTAAAAGAATTGGTTCTTAATTCAACATAAGAACTGTTTTCAAAACAAAAATGATTTACGATCTTTATTAACAAAAACTAAGCCTTTGAATGAGAACCAAAAATCAAGAAATTGTATTTACAATATTCCCTGTATTTGTGGAAAATCTTATACAGGAGAAACATCTAGACCATTAGAAATCAGAAAACGTGAACATAAGAATAACATAAAAAATAGAGATATTGGTAGATCACAGATAGCAGATCATTTATGTTCCAATAAGTACCGGCTATCACATGATGGATTAGAATGGAACATAAATTCTTAAGACGGAAACTAATGGTTATAAAAGAAATATCAAGGAATCAGTTTGTATTTTGTTGGATGAGGCTGATAATCTCGCCAATTGTTCAGTAGGAATAGATCGAATTTGGATGGATTTATTGAAAAAAGAACTGGTTTCAGGGAATTTTGAAATAAAATAACGATATCAACATCTAGTAATCAATATTGATCCATGTTCATCATATATTGACAAATGTCAATCCAAAAATAAAAAATTGTCACGATTCTACAAAGTTGAATGAAAACTAGTTATTGTCTGACGGAGTCTGATTTAGACTCCGAAACATTACGCTTAAGAGTTCAAAGTGTTTTCTTTTTGTTCATCGTTAGGCAACAATTTCTTCTCGTAAAGTTTTGGCCCCTGACAAATTAGTGCTCAAATTTTTACTGAGGGGCCTTTCTTATATTATTCAAACATTTTTTCTGATTGTTTCTTGTTTCAGAGACTGGGAGAGAAAACCCAAATTAAGTTTTCAGGAAAATTAAAATCATAAGTGTCCATACTTCATCAGAGAAAGTATTTTCATTATACCATTCTGAAAACACTATCATAACATGTCGATTTAGAGTATCAAAATTCACCCTTTTTCCATGTGGCTGCACAGTGAGAAGTTTTACGGTGCGCTGAGATATATCCTATCTAAGGCTGAGATGAATTATTGTTTTTTCCTATAGAAACTCGGAGTAACGATTGCATTCATTGTTTCGAAACCAAAATGAATAGAGACCGGTAATTTTCCTTCGGGGAAGTCGTTCAAACTTTTAGGACGCATTGTTGGCATATTGACAAAGTTGTTAGTATAATTATACCGTTTGCCATCTTCTAACCGCTTCTATTTCAATCGTAGAACGAATTCGACTGCCCTAATTGAAGACCATCCATCTAAATTTTAATTTATCGATGCGATAGTTCCGTGAGAGGGAGGAAGAAAGGGAGAAAGGGGAGGTAGTGGAGTATTGGGGTGTAGACCCTACCAGATCACAATTTAGATCGAGCCCTGGTCCGCTCTGCTGTTCAAATCTGATCGATAATTCACGAGGGCGTTATAATTGAACTCGTGATTGTTTTTGCTGGGTAATAATGTGAAGTTATTGGACCCATATGGTGGATGGGGGAAAATGCAGATGGTACATGCGGTAGCTTATAGCCTATTATTCAAAAAATTATTAAAATGCTAAATAGATTTGATAGGGAGCAAAATATAATACAGCGTGTAATATGGTTTTTATTATTCGGCTAAATACACACCCTATTCTTATAATTTTTTACTTTTTTCATATTTTATTCTTCCTATACTATCCCGGATAGTGCTCCTGTAACCTGTAATCTTCAATTCTGAGCCAAATGTTCCAGCTTTCAAAATAATGTACTTTTTGTGGAACCAAATATTCAAAATTCAAATTTCACTCAACTTCAATGGACTGTACTGAAAAAAATAGTGCTTCATCATGTTGGCGAGTTATTTCAAAAGTTAGCACATTAAATAAGGTTCCTAAAATGCTATAGCACTAACAACATTATTCTTCAGATTGGACGAAAGAAAAGGTTTTTCTGAAATAAATTTAGTTCCTCTTTATGACGACAGCCATCTTGCTGGAAATACTAAGTGACACATTTTCCGGTGAATTGATTTTGTGAAAAATCAATAGAATATTCTAGAACAAGTTGCAGGAATAGGAGCTCATGCTCCTATTCCAACACGAATACGAAATTCGAAAACAAGCGACGAAGGAGCGAGTTTTCGAAAGCATGAGTGTTGGAATTGCCTTCTGCAACGAGTATTAGACGATATTTTCTAAATTACAGTCAAGTTTTGTGAAGTAATCTCGAAATTCAAATGAAAATTCAGATTAGTAACTTTTGTATTGTATCTTGGCAGTTGGTGTGACTTACGAAATTTGACAGATTACGGAATTTGAATTGATTTGATTTGAAAATTGAGAGGATCCGAGGTCAGTACTGACAACCACAGAACGAAAAATATAACTGAAAACAATGCTGTAATGAGTTGCATTACAGCACTTCTTTCAGTACTGTAATGAACTCATTACGATACTGAAATAGAGAATAGTATATTCTTAAAAAAGTTGCAGAATGAGCTCCTATTCCAACACGAATGCGAAGTTCGAAAACGAGCGACGAAGGAGCTAGTTTTCGATAGCATGAGTGTTGGAATTGCCTTTTGCAACGAGTATTAGACGATATTTTCTCTATTTCGTTCAAGTTTTATGAGATACTCCCGAAATTCAAATAAAAATTCAGGTTAGTGACTTTTATATTTCATCTTCAACTCGTTACGATACTGAAATAGAGAAAATAAATTTCAACATTTAAAACCTCTGGCAACTAAAAAGGTCCTATGATTCTACCGTTCAAAATTCCAGTTCACATATTCACGTTAAACGATATTGAGATCTATCCTGTCACATTACATTTGGATTTTCTACGTACTATAAATAAACTATGTAGGTTCATGTCACCATCTTTTTTAATGTTGATTCATCCAGATTCTCAAAGTATTGGATCCACTAGAATAATTTTTACAAAGTTCGAAGAAATTGTTCTTCTGATCTAAGGAATGATGTAGTAAATGTTATACCATTTTAGAATCTCTAGTAAATGCGGTAACTTTCAAAGTAATTTGCAAAACTGATGTAGTACAGTTTATTTTATAGTAGTCAGTTGAAGTCGTTTGATATATCAATTTTATTACTTGGTTCGACAGAAAGTGACAATATTTTCAAAGCTAGCGCAATTGGTTTAGAATTGAAGATTACAAGATACAGAAGCACTATTTGGGATAACATAGGAAAAATAAAATTTGAAAAAAGTTGAAAATTCTAGTAACAGGAGTTCAAAATCCCCACAGGGTGTGCACGACTTGAATTTTTTAAAATATTTTTCTGATGACCCAATTCCGGCTTGACGTCGACCTTTATAAAATCTCCCAGTTCCAAAAAACTCTTCTAATCCTAATTTTTCTTCCAGAATTGGTCAACTGCCAGAACCACCACTCGGAGCAAAAGAGGATAAAGAGACGCAGGCGTCGAAAACTCTCGGACTCCAAGCCGCTGGACGGTCACGAGCCGAACGGCACCGCCTCCGAGTACACCGAAGACGACTTCAGCTCCGTCGAGGAAGAAGAAGAACCTTCCGAGAAGCCCGCAGCCGAAGATCACCTTCGGAGGACCACTCCACCTCCGTGTCGCCACCTACCGAGAACCAAACGAACGAGAACTCGGAAGCGGAAGCCTCGGATGTTTCCGAGAAGAAACACCAGGTGGGGCCCGCCAGCGAATCTACCGACACTGCCGATAATCCTTGTGATAATAGCCAAGAAGAGAAAACTGTTAAATACAACCTGAAGCCAGATGCGCAGGAGTTCGTGCCAAGAGCCATGCGTCCAGATAACCTCCAATATTTCAAGATCCAGCCTGGGTTCGTACCGGTCCCCATGATGAGCCCTATGGGAGCCCCCACGTACGGCCACCCTGCGTATATGCCTCACGGGATGCCTGTGGGTTACATCCAGCAGAATCCTGCCATGTACCCCCCGTTCATGCCTGGTTACATCCCAGCTTTCAATCCTGAACACATCCAACCCCCATGGGCCCAACCCTGGAAGAAATACCTCACGCTGAAGCAGAACAAGCACCTCAACCAGAGCCAAGAAACAAGAACGACATTGATATTCAAACAGTCGTCTCCAAATTGGAAGAAGTTGCCAACGATTCCCAAAAAACCTTCGTGAGGCAATCATCGCCTTACAAAAAACCGCCACAACATAGGAACTACGACGAACGTAAGAAATTCTTCAATAAGAACAACAACATGCAGAACGGGTATTACCAAAAGAAGCCAAACGTTAAATATCAACCAAGCAACCACAATGAACCTCCCTTGCTTAAGAGCACCTCCAACGATAGCAAGGAACGTTCGAAAATCCTCGAGGAACCCATCGCTGAATGTGCCCAAGAAGACCAAGAAATTGTTATTGAAGCACCAGAGGGTCCTCGAAATGATGCTCCTGCTGCAACTGAAGAACGAACAACAACGCCAAATCTTCAGATAGAAGAAGAAGCCACACCCATTTCAGCACAGCAGAAACCAAGCCATGTTCTTCCAGAAAACACAGTTCAGCAAGCCACTAATGAACAGAAACCTGAAGAAGTCAGGCCACTAGCATCCTGAAATCTCAACAAAATCCCCGATCACTACTGAAGATCCAAAAACACAAAATAAGGACAATAATTACTCTGATCACAGAAGAAATGGCCTAGAAGGGACGAGAAGTTCATTCAGAAGAGGGACCAACCAGCTCAAATCCTGGAAGAAAGGTCTAATCAAGGATACAAAACGCAGGACAGTCCAAATCATAGGTTCAATAAAAGATGGACTCCTAACAGTCCGAGTAGAAAACAAATTCTCAATCACACGAACTCCTACTCTAACGACAATGTTAGGAGATACTCTGAAACTGTTAAGAAGACTCCACAACCTCTTCCCACCAAATCTATCGTCAAGGAGAACATAATTAAGACTAACCAGGAAAGCAAGCCAGTGATACCTGAAGCAACCAATACTCCAATGAACAAAACACAGTGGATCGCTGTTTCCAGCAAGAAAAAGAGGAGGAACAAGAACCTTGAGGATTCAGATAACGGTTCCGAGACCCCTATCCCGGAAGAAGAAGAAGAAAAGCAACCGGAAGTTCAAAGAAATAGTACAGAAGATTTCCAACAGAACGCATTCTTACAAAACATCATTAATGGACATTCTAGAGTTGAGGAGTCTGATCAAATCAAGGAGGAAGTTCCTGAAGTTATGAAGAAGAGTCCAGTGAAGATTCTGGAAGTAAGGGACTTGGAGAAGGAACTTTTGAGTAACGTTGGGTGGAAATCAAGGAGGAAAACGAGCCTTTGGTGGCGGAAGTCAAAACTGTAGATGCCACCAAGCAGAAAACGAGCTCGAAGAAGAAATCCAAGAAGGGAGGTCAGAAACAACCTACCAACGTGTGATTATAACGGATCTAGATTTATCTGGCATTCTTCCTGAGAACACTAGTAACGAAGTGAAAGAAGAAGTTAAAGAACCTGTTGTTGAAGACACGCAAATATTACCTGATGAGGTCAAAGTTGATACTGTCCCTTTGGTAGAGCAAGAAGTGACGAAAGAGGAAGTGAAGAAAGAAGTAATTCCGCTAGAACAGGCTGAAAAGAAGAGCAAGAAAAAGAAGAAGAAGGTGAAGACTGCTGAAACCGTCACAGCTACCCCAACAATTTCCGAAGATACCTACGACCTTCTCCTTGAAAACACCCTTTCCAGTAACTCAGAGGATAAAACCAACATGGAGATTTCACAAGAACTGGACTTAATCATCCAAAGGGGTATGTACAACAGTTTGGAGGAAAAAATCAAAGCCCTCAACATAATCCCGGTTAAAGAAGAGTTCTTCCAGTCTGTGGTCAGGAGCAGCAGGGAGTCTAGCACGGAAAAATCTCCAGAATTCACGAAACTCCTAGCTAATTCCATGCCAAAGTTCAAATATTGCATGGCTTCTGTAGAAGACGGGTCTTCGAGACTTATGGTCGATTCCAACAGACCCTCAACTTCGAGAAGCGATTTATTCGTTGAGAATCCAGAGGTTAACGAATTACTCAAAGATATTTACGGCAAAGAGGGAACACCAGAAGCTGAAATAGGGGAGTTGGTGACCAGAACTTCCCCTCCAAAAGAAATAAAGATAGAAGCGGTGAGAGAGAAGTCTGTTGAGAAAGAGAGTCAAATCCAGGAGGAAAACGAGACGGACAAAGAAAAACTGTACCCGATAACGCAAGCCGTGAAGAACTGGATGAGCAAGACGAGGGAGAACACCCCAGAGGTGGAGATCCTGAAGAGCCCGAGCAAGATCTTCAAGGAATTCTGCGACATTGACGAAACGAACAAGAATGGCAAACGAAACAGCGCCATCTCCGAAAGCGACGAGGAAATAACCGTATATTCGGCATCGAGAACCAACAGCGACGCTGTAGACCTCTTGGAGTGTTGGGAAAATGAAATTTTAACGTCGACAGAAGACGTCGAATTTAAGAGAACCAGCGAAGATGACGAAGAAGTGATAGAAGTATACGAGAGTAAGTACGGCCAAAACGAGGACTTCTTGGATCTCCAACGGGAGATCGAGGAGAAGAAGAAGCAAGAGCAAGAGGCTAGGTCCAGAAACTTCCCGAAACATGGTGCTCTACCCTACCGCGCCATCTGTTGTAACGTCATGTGACAATTGGTACCCGAAGAACTCGACTCTAGTTTTAAGTGATCTCCTTGCGCCAAAAACTACTCAAGTGCCGTGTGGAACGTTACTCCTTAAGTTTCTAATAACTTTAAAACTGTGATTCAAACGTACCTTGAACTTAAGTGGATGGCCAGCCTCCTAATTTAAGGCAGTTTGTGAAGGAGGGTTGTAATATTAAATAAGCTCAATCGATATTTTTATTAGGGTAGGTAATTTTATTCATATCAGCGCGATTAACAATTTGGTGCCACTTTCTGATCATCACGTCTCCGTTGTGTATTTTTCTTTGATGCGAAGAGCTGAGTTGAGAAACCTTGTAGATGGCACCACCTGGGGAGTACGGTACTCGTTCCTAGACTTGTCTGTAACTGTCTTTCGCGTTGAGTGCAAAATCCATACAAAAATTGATACTTCCATGTGAACAAAGGGACAATATCTTTGGGTATTTCCAATAATGTGATACAGATTACCTCCAAACTGATGTAAGGCTTTGTTGTTAAGGATTTTCTTCGTCCTTGTCTCTGTTCTCACCGACGACAGTTGGATTCTCTAATTAAATGGTTTTAATCGACGAGTTGAACCTCAGCTGAGGCATGACCAAAGTGTGTTATATTGGGGAACTACTTTAAAGCTTGATGACATATGGGTTACATGTCATTTTACCTTTGAAGTTAGCAGCTGAAAGAGGTTCAATAATTCTTCGACTTCCTTGATATTGTCTCATATGCGCTTCTCTTAAGTAACCGAAAAGTTAGGTAACTTGATACATTTTTTCGAATATCTCTAGTGCCATACTTTGAGTTTATTCCTTTTGAACCGAAAACGTTTTCGCAACTCTTTTTGATTCTTCATACTCCACCTCAGCCATTATCATTGTTATATTGCGGCGTTGTCATATACCCGCTTCATGATGACACCATTAGTTTTAACATCTAAGTACATAATACGAAGTTATTGTTGACATGCTATTAATAGACCGTTATTTCTCGCAAAGTTCATCACGTTGAATATATGATGTAGAGCTTTATTTTTATGTGACAAACTGTAATTTTAAGACCCACCGTGGACATGCACACATCTAACCTCAAAAATTGACAGCTAAAATTGTTTCGACACTTTTACTACTTAACTGTTATATTACCAATTGGTTTAACACTAGTTAAAGTTATTCTAAACAGATTGTTATGCTGTTCGTCAATTTCTAGCTGTAATTCATGCATTAATTTGAGGTTGTACGGTCTTATATGATCGATTTGGCGATTTCAATGGTGCATAGGTAATTCATCCAACAGTATCTTCTTGGGTGGACCGAATGTATGCCGTACAATGTCTTGAAGTTGAAACCGGGTTTGTGGATATTTGAGAAGACTGCTTAGGAATTCCTTGCTCAAAATTAAAAGGAAAGTTGTTGATGTTGATACGCTGATGTGATCCGTTGGTTTGGGATTGTTTGGGAATTGTAAAACGTTGCAATTGTAGTGAAGAACCCGGCCTATAAACGAATAATAGACTGAACATTTCACATTTTCTTTTACTTTCAAGATGGCGGCGATACGAAAGGTGTCGCCTCTGTCTTTTCGAATGTTATCAAATTTTGTAATTTTGTTCGAGAGAAGAATGAAATGTATTTTCTTGGTACCTACATGGAAACAAGTAATTTTATAGAACTATTTAATTTCGAAAGTGTGTCACATAAAATGTTTGATACATTTTATAATTATGTAATTGTTAACTAGTGTTTAGGATTATTTTGTCGAAATTTAGTTCAATTCTGTTTACAAATTTAGTCCAGATTCGATTAGAGAATTCATATAGCTGCTATCAAACGAAGGAATCCTTACCTTATTTTGTTCTTTTAGCTTTAGAATGGTTATTATTATATAAGTAATGATAAAAATATAAGCAAATCGAAGTCAGGTAAGGTAAATGTAGGGCGATTTTTTTTATAGTAAGTATCACCTTCACACAACTCAAAAAACTAATTTTCATTGAAAATTGTAAGGATTAGCTGTGTTTCGATAAAATGTAAGTCATTTAAAAAGACATGTATGCATCTGTAGGTTTGCAAGTTTTCGAGCATGTATGGAAATGTTTTTTCTTCGTTTTCTTTCAGTTTGTTAATTATATTTGTGTATATTCGAGTTTACTTAATTCGTTGTTGAATTGTTTGTTATTTTTTTGAGATTTGTGCCTTCGCAATATTTGTAAAATAAAAGATGAAGTTGTTATTTGTTTTTCATTTTGAAATGTCGTTTATTCGAACAGATTTTGTTCGACAATGATGTATATTCAATAAATACCTATTGTCCGCAAGTTATTTAACAGTCCAAAAACAACATATGAAAATTCACTACAAAATGCTTTACCGAAAATACAATCAGTTAATTCAAAATTAGCGCAAAAAACACTGAATCCTTAGTCAATTCCGCGCTTCATCTAATTTTTGATCGGCCTATTTAATCCATGAATTCTGTTTAAACAGAAGAATGTTGGCTGGTAACTTATTCCATATTCCCTTAACTTTTGCCTTTACCTTCTAGACAAAAATGAATAAATTTTCAAGGGTAAGTATAAACAGTTGGATTTCTATATTTCAATTCTTAGTGTAAGGGAAATCATCGCAAAGGCTATAACTTTCGAATAAAGAATATTCTTTATTCTGTAACTTGTATTCTATGGCAATATTTAACCTAATAATTTTCCTTCTCTTTCTACTGTCAAAAATAAAATTTAACAGCTGTCAAAAACCTCTCCATTCGCCTGTCAGTGTCTTGACAATAATTAATAACCTATGAGAAAAACGTAGGAATCATGTCATTTATAAAATATGGGCTGATATTTTTATTTACTTCGATATTATCAATTTCCTACTGTAAGTTATCCTACAAATATTTGGTATACTCACATTTTCATTCATTCGATACTGATTTCATGAAATTTCAGGCAATGGGGATAGAACTAAAGATAGGATGTATATTCCTATTAAAGCTACAACTCCTTGTTTCAGAAGATTGAATGCAACTCACCAAACGGGTTGTTCTTGTAAGTTTCTCATAGACCTCTATCTTAAGAATTAACCCTAATGAGTAATGTTAACATACTGACTCATTGCAGCTGTCAGAGGAGGAACTAAAGGTGTTATTCATTACTGCACCAAAGAGGAGGATCTACAATTCATTTTAAAGAATGGAACGGCAGGTCCTTATGTACCACTACTCCCCGTTCGTTTGCTGTCCAACAAACTTGTATCAGTTCTGAAAGATAGTCCGAAAATATCAGGACTTGTGTTATACTTGGATAACGAATCATTCTCAACCTTCACACACGATTTACAATGCCCTAACGAGAATTTCGGAGTGCCAGATACATGCAGCAAAGAAGACAAGAATACATTGTGGAACCCTCATGGTTCTGGCCTCATTTTCGAAGATATAACATTTCCGATATTCTACATCGATGATTATAATGAAATTCAGTCAGCGAAAGACTGCTTCCAGAAATTTAATAATTTCTCGTATGAAACTCAGAGAGATCGGTCTTTGTGTTCAATTCAAATGAACTCTTTTATGTATGGTGCTAAGAATACCCCAACTTGTATAAGGTGAGTTAGAATTGTCAATATTACGGGTTTCGTTTAAATTTGTTGATTTTAGGCGGTCAAATATTGCAACAAATTTGAATCCTATGCGTGTATGCGATCCTTTGGGTGACAAAAATGTGTGGGCCACATTATTTCCTTTGGCTACTTTTAATGATGAGACAGAAGAAGTTGAGCCCATCCTTGGACAGAAATACATTGTTATATCTGCAAGGAGTGATACAGCATCAATGTTCGATAGAACGTCTGGTGCGGAAAGCCCCATAACGGGTTTTGTAACACTTCTTACAACAGCGAAAATATTGAAAAAAATGTTACCGAAGAACATTGGAAATTATAGTAAGTATTAGGTTAGGTTATGATCTCACCCTATATCAAGCATCTTCTTTTAGAAACGAATGTTTTATTCATCATTTTCAATGGAGAAACATTCGATTACATCGGTTCACAAAGGATGGTTTACGATATGGAAAGAGGAAATTTTCCGGTGGAGACAGAAAATGGAACTTCGGTTTTTCTACCTGTTATCAATGCTAGTGATATTCTGTTGTTCCTAGAATTGAGTCAGTTGAGCCCTTCTAATGATGCAACCGTTTATGCCCATCGGTACAGAGTCGATCAAATGGTAAGCTGTAATTTTGTAATGTTCTGTCATCTGTTTATGGGGCATTAGTAAATGATTCTAAAAACTGTTACATCCTTTTACCATTCCATGTGAAAAACTTTTTGAAACTTATATGAAACAAGGAAAGAAGAAATTGAACATTCTATGTCATGTAAATGGAAACTTAACGACATAAAAAAACCATATCAATGTATCATGCAGCTAATGGACAAACACATTAATAATTCGTGATTTTTCTGCAGAACGACAACTTCACAAACCTCCTGATATCCAACAGCGACTTCCCAACTACGATAGAACCATCGGACAATACACTTCCGCCAGCGTCAGTACAAACTTTCCTGAAGAAATACTCTAATATGTCGACGATTGTTCTGACCAATCACAAGAAGGAGTACATGAATAACTTTTACAATTCAATTTTCGACAACATCTCTAATATACACTACAAGTTCAACAACAGAAGCGGTAACCTTCCGGATAATAGCGTGCAGAGACAACTTTACGAAGTTGCATATACCGTTTCAAAAAGTGTCTACCAGTTGATCACGGGTCAAATTTGGAAGGACAAAAGCGATGTGTGGATGAAGGAAATGTCGGACTTGGTGAGCACTTATTTTATGTGGGGTTAAGTTAGGTTATAGGTTAGATTTGACAGCTGTCTAAGTACCTTTTTGAAATAATAGAGATTGAAGAATTGTATGTAACATCTATTGACAAAAATCATAAAAATACATATCTTAAAGGTGGATGAACTTCTGCATTGCTACCTAGAGGACCAAAACTGCAAGATCCACCAAGCCATTGGAAAACAACCACAGGTTTGTGTGAATATTCATTCAAACCACTAAATGTACTTAACCGGTATCATTTCTCATTTATCCAGAAATTTCAAGAAAACCGTACTCTTAGCTTGTATGTGGGTATTGATGGATCCCAGAGCGATGCGACAACTCTACTGGGATTCATGCTAGGCTGGCTCACAGGTGACGTAGTCGGAAATTCCACTCAAAACTGCACGAATTTGTCGAAAAACTACGTGAGTTTAAGATATCTGCATTTTTTTACTGATCAAATTATTTACCAATCTCAAAAAATGCTTTTCTGAATTCTGAATATATGTTTCAGGCTTTCCGGTTTTATAATATGTCTGAAAGTATAGATAAACTCAATACTACGAAATGCTTCAGGATGGTGATGAATTTCACAGAAGCCGTTAGTCCAGCATTCATCATTGAAGGTGAGAAGAATTTTTTTTAGTAAAGTATTTGAAGTTATTTGGGATCAGGTTATACAGGATTATTCACGAATATGGCTCTATAGAATATATTTAGGAAAGACATAAGATTCAGGATTGAAATTCTAAAGATGGGCTTCAGGTAAGAAGATGACTTCTTGTATATTTTTTCTAGGACTTCCGGTTTTTCCCGGAACTTTAGTTTTTTCAAATGGGAAGATCCATTTTTCATTGCATAAATAGAGTCTCTATTGAATTCTGAGTTTTTTGATTTTTCATGAGAAAATTGTATTTAAATGAGGAAATACTAAAAAAAATTCAAAATGGAACTCTGTTGAAATACAGGCAACTTTGAGGTTTTTTCATTAAAAATTCTCATTTTTGAGAATCTCCAAGAAGAAAGGCTGATGCTTCTTTTCCGATAGCGTGATTTTCAGAATATGATACAGGTGGACACAAATTCTTCGTCAAAGTTAGAAGTGACGAAACATCAAAAAATGATTTTTTTCAAATTGGAACACCATCTTTTCGAAGCATTTTCGAAATATTCGTCAAAAAATAATAGGACCATACGTCCAAGACTTTTATCCCACAATATTTCGAAATTTTTGGAAGGTTCTAGGAACTATAGAAAATATTTTCCCGATAACAGAGATTTTCAAAAATTTCACTTGACCGTTTATTATTTTCCAGTAAAAAAACACATTCGGAATGAGATTGAAAATTGAAGATAAAATCGTTTTTCCTGAATATCTCGAAAAATATTCATTTTGAGATAAAAGTCTTGGACGTATGCTGCTATTATTTTGTGACGAAAATTTCGAAAATGTATCGATAAAATGGGGTTCCAATTTAAAAAAAAAACAATTTTTTGATGTTTCGTCACTTCTAAATTTGACAAAGAATTCGTAACCTCCTGTATCATATTCTGAAAATCACGCTATCGGAAAAGAAGCATCAGCCTTTCTTCTCGGAGATTCTCTATGATGAGAATTTTTAATGAAAAAAAAAAAAAAGTTTTAATAGAGTTCAATTTTGAGTTTTTTTTTTCGTATTTCCTTATTTAAAGAGAATTTTCTCGGGAATATTCACACTTTTGGAATAAAAAAATCAGAATTCAATGGAGAATCTACTCATGCAATCAAAAATGGGTCCTCCTATTTCAAAAACGAAAGTTGATGGCACTTCCGGAAAAAACGGAAGTCCTAGAACCTTCGAAAATATACGAGAAGTCGTTTTCTTACTTGAAGCTCACCTTTAGAATTTCAATCCTGAATCTTGTGTCTTACCTAAAAATATTCTATAGAGCCATATTCGTGAATATCCCTGTATAATACTTCGAAAATGACTTCTTGACTCCTTCATCATTTTTCACGTTTCATTTTGTTCCATTTGCTGTTGGAAGGAACCTCAAAATCACCCTGAATAAATCAATAAACCTCTTAGGTTGCCTGCTCAGTTAATGCTTCAACTTTGACGTTTGACATTTTACTTTTAGGTTAGGTTAGTTGAGGCTACTTTTGAAAGTGGCCACCTTTATAACCCTGTAATTGTTGAATAAAAAAGATCCTGCTAATATTTTTAATTTCCTCGTTTTTTCAGATTATGACTGGTCTTCTAACCTATACAGCAGTTGGGCAGAATCCACTTGGGGAGAAATAAACTTGAGACTTTTCCTCAAACCATCGGCAGCCCAAGAAAGCATGACGATGGCGATCGGATGCATCTCTTTAATATTTTCATTCCTACTAGTTTACCTCATCAAATCAAGATCTCACGTACTATTCACTTCAGAACAGGTCCAGCCGATCCCAGTGGACTGTTAGCAGTACGCTTACCACTCCTTAGGTTCAGATAATCAACAAATTGATTTTGATGGCAATTCTTGCGTTTCTTAGATTGTCGAATGCGAATTGGCCTGGATCTAACCAAAGAATGACCGGACTTTTGTCTTATTGAATTCCACGTCTCTAGGTTTATTGTTTAAAAGGATTTCAAGACTGATTCAAACATTTTTGTTTCAAATTTCTCCACGTTGAAAATGTGGTGATCACTTTGCACCTAAGCAATCTTTTTTATTAATTGAGAAATTGCATCTTCCTATTTTATACTTCTTTCTTAATCAACCTTTTCTTGGCGACAGTGAGATTTGATGGTTACCTTCGCTCCATTGAAAAAAAAGGTAAGAACTACTGTATTGAACTAAATGTTGAACCTTCCTCTTTCTACTGAATGGAGAGAGGTACTCCTCCTTTTGAAGCAAAAAGGATAACTCAATTCATAACAAATTAATAGAGAGATAGTTCAAATACAAGGCTACAATATCTCAACAATTTTATACCTATTAATTAAGTGCCTACTGATGAATACTGTGAAAAAAATGTTCTAGATGTATAAAAAAAATATCAACATCTGCTCTTCATCAAATAGTTCAGTGTTGTCATGGATTTTTGTGTGTAGGAACTGATTAGAGAAGTTGTCGTCATTTGTTCAAATGAATGCTTTTTAACTTTGTGATTGTATGAGATTTTAGTATATTTCGTTTTTTCAACATTCAACAGGCAAGTTTCTATGTTTTTTGGGGTAACTTGGTATAGGAGATCCAAAAACAAACTGTGATTCACAATTTAGATTTGAATGGCGGAAACAAAAATTTTATATCGTCATTTCTTTTTTGGGTTGAAAAGATATTACTTTGTAGTTTTTAAGACATTCCGGTGAATCTTAATACTCTATCAAATGAGCTCATAACCAATGCTGTGTCCTCCATTGAAATCTATCTTGTAAAAAATGTTGAATATGTTGAATTATTTTGTTTAGTATCTCCCAAAGTTACGGATTAACCACATTACAAACATCAAATTCTGCCAATCCCTGTATAAATTTTTTACTCGAAAATTAATAACCTAAAATTAGCTGATGATGTACATATATGTATATACAATAGTGTTGTTACAGATTCCATCCTTTTATTTCCTAAGAAACACAATTTGTCTTGATGTAAATTACGTAAAATAACTTATTTTGTTTAATTTATTTTTTCGTTTCGTTCGGAATTTATCTCATCTGTTTAAAATTGTGAATTTTTTATATTATGAGGAAATCTCTGAATTATACTAATAACACAGGAATTTTTTACATTTCCATTTTCGTTTTTGGTGTAAATTTTTCATTTCTAGAGGTGTTAGGGAGGTGCTCAGAGATGAAAAACTTTACATATATAAGTAAGCAGATTTCAACGAAATGGAATTACTGCATGACAACAAAATCGATAAAGGAAATTAATATGAAATTAACGGTAACAAAATGAGCAAGTACGAAAAACATTTTTTATATACATAAGAATATATCAAAAAAAGTAATTTAGAGTGTTACGTGTTACCGTAAGTAAAATTAATGATGAATTAATCAACAATAATAGTTTACCGATTTCTTTTCATTCAGAGTCGATTGCTTGTTACAATAAAATTCGCTCAACATCTGGTGTTTATCTCATTTTCCGCGACAACACGTGCTGAAGAATATGACTAATTTCATAGAGAAGAACCAATATTCATACGACGCTCGTTTGATAAACTACGCTCAATATTTTCCGAGATCATCGCGTTCTTCGGTTTTCTACGGAGTGATTTCGACCAAAAAACAATTTTTTGCGAGTGAGTGGTGAGTGCTGGGACCAGGACTTCAACCTTTTACTGTGAAGCCACAGGTAGGTATTACTCGATTTTCTTTATTTTCTTATTTCAATATTTTTTTATCTTTTCGTTTCTTTACGGTCCTTCGAATTTCTTAATCAACTATTGTTTCCATAAGAAGAAACACAACTTCATGATTTAGCTCAGCAAGGTATCCTCTTGGGAAACAACATAGTACGCTACTGGATTGCTATGAAAGAAGTGTCTGTATACAGTTTTCATTTCAACATCATGATTCATGAAAAAAACAGATACGGAGATAATGATCAAAGTTGAAATCACCTAAATTTCAATTTTGGTCTCTTACTCGAAAACAAAAGAAGACAGAGGAAGGCATTTGATGGCATTACAGTTTCTCCAAAAAAGTTGTAGTTTAGGTATCACCAATTTTGCCCACCCTGTACAATTCGTATAGCTTAATCTTTTCCCAATGTTTTCATCAAATTATGTAATGAATCTTAAGCATCATTCGATGAATCACAATTGACTTGGTAACAGAGCTAGACTTGTTGAAACTATATCATTTTTCCGTTATGTTGTATTTTTTGGAGAATTTACTTTAGACTGAATTACATTTATATCTGCGTTGTTTCATCATTTTGATTTTCTTCCTTTTTCTCATTTTGTAAACTTATCGTTTACGTTGGAAAGTTTTCAGGCTCTTTTTTTCTTGTATTTACGTTCCTTTTATTTTCCTTCTGCATTTATCGCTCATTATAAGTTTTTGAACAATTATTATGAAATCGTATGATGTCTTTTTCCATTGGCTGCGGAAACATGGGGTGTGTATAAGGAAAGTCTCAAACAACTGTCAAATATTTACTTTGGTTTAGCTACAGCCTAAATGGTCCTCCATATCTATCTATTAGAAGAATTAATCTAACAATAAATTCTATGTCTATATCACAATCAATTGTAGGAAAATAGGTTCTGGTATGTTGCCAGATGAGCAAATATTGATGGTAACTTACTGACTTCCTCACAATATCATATCAAGTCAACTATTTTACAAAAATAGAAAAGTATAAAAATTGGAATTCACTAAAATAATGCAACACCAGAGGATGACTTGGTAATATTATTCTCTATTACAATAAATTAAGACTTAGGAATCACTCTCTTAGTTTGGCTTTGGTTGAATTTGCACTAGTATCTGAAGAAATTTGTTACGCCTTCAGGAACACTTCTTGTTCGTACTGCATCACCTTGTTCTTTGTGAGGTAGTTTGTTTTTTTTTCGGTGTGCTGTTTAGTGGCAGAATTTACAAGAAGGATGGCTGATATGAAGAGGAGGGCTGTCCATATTCTTTGGAAAATCGGCAAGATCTTCACTGTGAAATACATCATGCTCACTATGTACCAGGGTAGCCCAACTTGATGCTAAAACGAGATACACATATGAATATAGTGCTGTTCTTTTTGAAGGGGAGTAGAGAGTTCTTTCATTTTCGATAAAGGAGCGATGGAACTGGACATACCTAGGTGGTTTCAAGAGTTAAAAAAAATCGTTTGTTACAGGATTATTCATACAATTTATCCCTGCAGGCATGTTTTGACGTCTTGAAGAGGGTAGTTAATTGATAATAGTTTAAGAAGGGTTACAGTCCACTGCGACCTGATGGTCTATTGTGCCCCCTGACAAAGCTTTACAGCTCGCCTTCCAGTCCCAGAGATCTTATGAAATCCAATATCTCGGAAGGCTTCAGTGAGGCTAATTCCTCACTCCTACAGGTCTCTTGACCAAAGCATTGTTTCCTTTGGCTTACAATGCCGAAGTATTCTGTGAATAGGTGAAAAGAAGTTTCTTCCTCCTCCCTACAGAATCTGTTCTCGTCAGTGTCCGATACGCCCATTCCCAGCAAGTGCTTTCTGAGGCGACAATGCCCTGTAAGAAAGCCAGTGAGGAGGTGTAGTTGGTTCTTACTGAGATCCAAATATCTTTTGGATCTTACAGTTTCAAAATTCCGAAGGAACTTTTTGGAGTGATTCAACCCTGGATTCTGCCAGAGTGTTTCTCTTTCAGTTTTCTCCTTCTTCAAAAACTCTTTCTTATATGTACATTTTCTTATACCACAGAAAGGTTCTGGGCCAGTAAGTGGTTTCCGAGCACCCCCTCTGGCAAGTTTATTGGACTCTTCGTTACCTGTGATGCCCGAATGACCAGGAACCCAGATTGAAGAGATCTTATTTTTCTTGCCTACCACATTGAGTTTGCTCCGGCATTGCCATGTTGACTTTGAGTCGATGACATAGGAGTTCAGAGCTTTAATAGCAGCGTGACTATCTGAAAGAATAGCTATGTCGCAATTCTGATAGTTTCTCTCTTGATTAATATCTAGACATCTTTAGATTGCTAATATTTCTGCTTGCAGAACACTCACACATGAGCCTAACAATAGTGCACACTTGGCTTTGGCCTCGTGAACCCCAGCGCCAGCTCCCGTGTTGGTTTTAGAACCATCTGTATACCATTTACCAGTATTTTCTTTGAAATTTTGGTCGGCGTATTCCCGCTCATATTTTTTTTTGCATAGCATCGTACTGAAGTTTTTCTCAGTACTTACTTTCTTGACCATTACATCACTAGGAAGGTTCGCAGATGAGATGTAGTTACCCAGAGAGCTCCAGACTCTCTCACACCTAATTCTTTCATTACCTGCGCCTTCTCTATATATTCTGAGGATGGTCTCATGGGTCATCCTATCAATCACCAGATGTAGGGGTGTGAGATCTGTTTTAATCTCAAGTGCTCTGGTTGGGCACGTTCTCATGGCCCCCGTGATGCACACACAGGCAAGCCGTTGTGATTTATCGAGCATTTTCCTCGTACTTGTCTGATTTGCTTTAGCAAACCAGACTACTGCCCCATATGTGATTACAGCCTCACAATCATGACGTACATCCATCGCAGTATTTTTGGGTTACAGCCCCAATTAAAGAGGGTAATAAAATACAATTGGTATCACTGTACCAACAAATTTTCTGGCCTTATCTTTCTAGGTTAATTTAGAGCTGTGACGTGGCCACTATTGTCAATTTCGTTATAATTTTGAAGCTCCTATATTGGCAAATCTCTCAGTCTTAACTAAACTAATTTGAATTAACACTGCAAACAAAAGCAAACTTACGTAGTCCGCCCAAAACATTGGCACCACTTGTTCACTAAATCTCTCAATATCCCCATTGAATCCTTCCAGTTTTCTCAAAATCAGATTGCTCTGCGATCTTGCTCGAGAAGTTATTGGTATTCCAATTGTCTTCAACACAAAAAAAGCATTTAATTTATTTTTCAAGGGAAGATGCGATTATGGATGTTGAAAAAATGTATGAGAAAATTCGTATCGTATCGCAATTAATGATTTCATATTTGAGTTGAATAATATATGGAATGAAATCAGTCTATTGTTTTAATTAAAAACAAAATAAACTGAATGAAATATTGATGAATTATTGAATATTTAGATTTAGGATCTGGAAATTTTAAGGAAATGAATGAGTCACATGTTCTTCCTGATTAGTCCATTGTTTTTATGAAAAAAATTAATGTGAGAAGTTCGGAGTCGAGATTAAGAATGAAACAACTCCATTAAATCCGATTGAGAGATGAATGTTAGAAAAAGATTTTCAACAACAGGTTAAGGAGGAAGTATTAACATATCCTCAATAAATTTACACGTAATTTTCTCATTTGAAGTTACTGAAAATGTTCAATGTTTGAATCAGTATCTGCACTGCGCTCATGAAGGGATTTTTCATAGTTTTTTCAATCCTGTTCCCACTTTTTTGTTTATACCTATCGTTGAAACAATGTTCGCTTTTGTCTCAACTTGATATTTATGAAATCTTTGTGAATTGATGAGAATTCTTTCTTCATTTTATCGCTTACGGGTTCAACGTAGACATAAGATTCATGCTTCGATTTTTCCGGATGCAGACCACCAACGAAATCCTTCATCTTTGGATCGCCGTAAAGGAAATGAGGAAAACTTGCTGCAACTGGGAAATCTGCAAAAAATATAGTAGCAGATGATGTTAACAAAATTCAAGGAAGTGGGGCAAGTTAAGTTTCTTCTCACCCCAAAAACACTGGGAGACATCCCTTAATCCACTTGGCAACACTGGATCCATTTTGTAGCAGTCTTTTTCCTCTGGCTGACTCCTATCGTAGGTGCTGTTTGCCAAGGTGTACTTGTAAGCTTTGACTCCGTACATGTCTCTCTCATCTGTGAAGAAGTAATACTTATGAATAATGTCTGTTAGGTTGGCAAAATCAGCGAATTCTAAATCAATTCAACGTTCATCAGGCACACATGATCTTACAGTCACGGGCTATCATTCCAAGTTGAAACTAAGTTCTTATCAACTTTCGTTCCAGAGCCACACAGAACATAAGTTGCCAGTTGAAAGCAAATTTATCATACCGACCTTACAAATTTGAATGATTGAAATCATTTGAAGCCATCGTTTCGAGGATATATAGTTCCAAATATACCTACTGCTCCACAAGAGTTAGGGAAATCGTATTCAATCGTTTTGAAAAGTATGTAATCTTCGAGAAAATCGCTGTAAAATCATTTAAAACTCAATAACAACTTGAATCGATCTAATAAAGATCAGTATGAGCCATTTCGTCAATCTGGCCGCCTTTTTTCTGAAGTTTGGTTCTTTGCATATACTTCATGAACGTTCTTATTTTGAACTGGGGTCAGTTTATCAACGGCTTCGATTTGAAACGAGTTTTCTGAAAATTCCAAGACGTAAATTAACAAACGCTGAGGCTAATAGGTCTATCGGAATGCTACAGGATGGCCTAACTCAGGTTGTTGTAGCGGAAAGGCTCCAAGTCCGCCAAAATGTGATATCTCGACTTTAGAATAGGTTCAGGGAGACAGGTTCCGTGTTGGAAAGACCAAGGCTTGGTGGGCGACGAAGAACAACACCTGCTCAGGATCGTTTCATCATCGTTTCGGGGAGAAGAAAGCCTATATCTACGCGTAGATTGCTGCAGAATACTCTTCAAAATGCAGATGGGGTCAAGTTTCCATCACAACCATCAGACGATGTTTGAGAGAGGTGAATCTAGGTTCTAGACGTCCATTAAGAGAAATCCCATTAACACGTGACCATAAGCGTCAAAGACTGGAATGGGCAAGGCAACATATCAATTGGAACGATCAACGGCGTAGTGTCCTTTTCACTGATGAATCTAGGTATGGACGATTTTCAGATTCTCGAAGAATAAGGATATGGACAATCCCACGCATACCCCGTAATCGTCGCTATGTCCAAGAAGTCCATCCATTCCGAAGGGGGGTAGTGTTATGGTATGGGCCGGGATATGTTTCAACGGGCGCACAGATCTACACATTTGTCCTGGGAATATGACCGCCTCACACTATAGGGAGCATGTCATTATCAATGTTTTGCCAAATTCTCACGCTGCTATTGGTGAAACTTTTCAATTTCTAGACGATAACGCTAGACCGCACCGTGCAGCCATAGTTGAGAATGCGCGCGAGGAGCTTGGTATTCCACATTTACCAATACCTCCGCACTCACCAGATTTGAATTGCATAGAACATGCATGGGATATGCCCCAAAGAAGATTAGATAATCATCAACCTACCCCAGAATCCTTAAATGATCTGAGAGAGCTCCTGTCCCGTTTATGGAACCAAATTCCTCAAGAAATGTTCAACAATCTCGTGTGCAGTATGCAAAGAAGATGTCAAGCTGTTATTGATGCCCGTGGAGGCCATACATATTGGTAGTCTTAAAATGCTTGAATTCTCTCTCGATTTTTCTTAACCACCCTGTTGTATACGTTGCTACAGGCTGAAATCAATGTTATTTCCCGCAACTCAAAATCACAATAATATGAATTTTCATCACAAAATCTCATTTAAACTAGGTATATTTTTTTGCAATTTCTGTCAATATTCCTAACTCATTAGGAGCAGTTCACTTCGAGAATTTTAACGTCAATGCGGACAATAACCTAAACTTACATTCGAAAAGAAGTGACGTAACAAAACACAACGTCTTCCGCCAATATCTGATGATGGATTCCTTAGTTAAAAACTGCGGATATGCTACTCCTTCTGTTGAATTGACCACTTTGTCCTCGCATTTGTCTCCATGGCCAGGAAGGTACTCTGAACCGTCGTATCTGTCTATGAGGAAGAACTTTTCGTTACCATTATCGGTACCGATGTAAACAGTTACAGTGTCTGAGAAATTTTCGTAAATCTGAAAAAGAAAGAGAGACCTCAATCAAAATCATTCACTGTTCTTCTAAATCAGTTTGTAGAACCCTTAGAACTCATAATTGGGTCTTAAAAAATCCTTTTGAAAATTACTCACTCTGGCTAACACTCCTAAATTGTTGACCGGTACAAGTTTGGGCGCTATGTTCTTGCCCAGTTCCACTATCGGTTCTGTGTAGTTCCACAGGTAGTTATAAATGGTCGTCTCCATGGTTACGTTCGAGTTTGAACTGGACACCAACATGTTGAAAGCGAATTTTTCGAAAAAGGGGGAATCCCAAAAATAAGACGCCATGCCCTGAAAACCAAACGAAAAAGCTTAGATTAAAAAGTGACACGAACAAATAACAACAATAGGAGTTGTCGTTTGTGAATAAGGACCATATAAGTGTGAAAAAATATTGATGAAACATCAAGTTTCAACGTTTTCCATTGTGACTGAAGAACTATTGAACACTTTAAGACAACTATTGATTATCATGAACACAAACGTAAGAGGGTTTTGAATTAGTCTCTATTTTTGGAGAGATGACATGAATAATTAATAATAATCTACATTGATAAAGAGTAACTATTAATCATTGCTCTTGTAACAACTATCTGAACGAATTATTGAAACTATACCGATTGTTATTATACAACAGAAGCTTTCCAATCCCCCTAAATTATACAAAAGGTTTTATTGGCGCCCAATGTGGGGCTTAATATTATTTGAGACGCGGATTATTACAATATAAAATTTTTAGCGGTCTCTAAAGTCCACAAAATACACGCAACTTATTTGTCTTCATTACACAAGGCCTTATTCACAGGCTCTCATACTTTCTAAATGAAAAAAATATTTTTTCAGTGAATTTACGCTCCTTCAAAACCAATTCGTCCTGTAATAACTGTGATATACTCACCAAAACAGGCAAATTGGCGACTGTTATTGTAAGATTCAGGTCTATGTTGTTTTCTTCCGGTAGATATATCGCTTTTCTGGTGGCGACGTAGGTCAACGTACCATTATTATTGAACGTTACGTTGGTATGTATGAGCTTCTCTCTGAAAACAATCGTTTATTGTTTTGATTTCAATGTATCATTAGGAAGGACGATAGGAGCGTTTTTTAAATCATTCATAACTAGAGATGTTGTGTTTGTTGTATCTGGGAACAAATATACTGACTGACAAAGAAGGAGCTGTTTGAATTTTAAATTTTGTTTGATAAAACATAGATCGTATATGTACCTACCCTTGCTATAAAGCAAGGAGTAAATAATTAAAATTTGAAAGAAAAAATCGTGAAGGTTTTTTCATATGAACATTTTTTGTTATTTAAGTATTGTAGGTAACAAAAAAGGTCTACATGAAAAAACTATCATGATTTTTTTAATCAAAGTTTGATCATTTACTCCTCGCTATACTATATATGTTTCAAAAAAAAAATGTAATTTGAGCAGCTTATTTGGATATTGCAGTTTCTTTGTTAGTAAGTGAAGGAGACCTTCAATTCCCCATAATGCATAGTATGCTTATGCTGACTTTGAAAGAAGATACATCTTCTATTTCACAAGAATAATTGATCCGTGCAATCTTTCCATCGGTTAAAAAATTTTACCTGTAGACAATGGGACCGATCTCTTGTAAATTGAGCTTCGCATCTTCCCCACTTAGGAACCTTTCAGCATTCGTTATATTGAAGATGTAAACCTTCAAGAGAACTTCATCAGGAGGTGACTGCCACCAATCGTATGGTGGTAAACCTATAAAAATTCGTGAAAATGACGAAAAGTGCCAATAATTGTTTTTTTTCACTTACCTGGTCTCATTCTCAGTCTTTCTTGCATAGAAACATCGAATGGTGGCCATATTAAGGTTGTCACACCCCCAAATTGTTAACAACGTTCCTAATATTATCTTGGAAGTGGGATCTGAAAAAAAGTTTTTAACATAGCAGTCAAATTTTTATTTAACGGTCCTTTCTAAAAAAATTTCTAACCATCATCAATTAATTTAGAGTTCATGATAGGGAGTTACAATAATCGTCACTCTCATAACACCACTCTGAATAAAATCTTAAAACTTAAACTTCCGAATGTTATTTCACTTTATAAAAATGCTATATTGGCGCCCAACGTGGGGCTTTGTAATATTTAAATTGCGATTCATTAAAATATAAAATTTTCAGTGGTGGTGAGAGTGAACAAAATCCATACAGGTAATTCCTTTTCGAATTAAGAGTTTTCTCTGACATTGAGCTTGTTTCAACCTTGACCCATTAATTCTCCGTTTTGTAAATACTCACGGCGAACTTGACAAGTAGTAGTATACTCGAACTTGTTTCACGTTGAGAGAGAACACATTATTCATGTTTCCCATTTTTTCAAAAGTTGAAATTTTGCTGAATGAATCTTAACCTGATAAAATCTGATTGTTTTGGATTCATATTACGAGTTTTTAATATCTTTCAAGTTTAGATTTCCTGCAACTCGAAATTATCGAAATATGATTCGATCTCGTAACGATGCATCAATTAACATTGAAACAAACATACTTTCACCTATAGCGAACTCGTATTTTTATGATTGCAGCTAGCTAAAAGAGTCAAGTTCATTGCGAATTTGCATAAGTGAGTTAAACAGCACTTTATGACCGTGAATATCGCTGAAAAGGCGCGGGTGAACGGATAAATGAACGTAAAATCTTTCGGATTGAGCTCATTCAAGTTTTTTTTAGGAAATAGTAAGAAAGGATTCAAAAATACTATCATTGAATGCTTATAGTTTTGAGAATTCATGTGGCGGAGGTCTAAGGATTATTTAATTCATTTAAATAAGAATTTTTATATGAATTTTTTTAACTCCTCCGGAGTTAAAGCAATTCAAAAATTGATTCTGAAGGGAAAATAAAAAAAAAATCCAAAAAAAAAAATGTCAATGCAGGGAAGGTTTGCGCTATGATAAAAAGCAGCAGAAATAAGTTCAGGCCACTAGTTTGAGGAGCAAAAATGTTTTGGCATGAAATGTTCGAACATAAAAGGTTAGACAGTTTTTTGTCGCTTAATTAATTTATTTTTTCAAATTCAAAGTCTCGCTATTGATGACGGAAAGAAGTCCAGGTCGAATCAAGAAATTATTAGAAAAACTTTGTTCGAGCTCAGAAATAAATTATGTGTATTTTGTGGCACATTCGCCTAAAGGAAATACTCGATTAAAGAACTCATAGGTATATTCAGAAAAGGGGTTGTATCTTGCCTTAAAGGAGATGCTATGAAGAAACGAAAATGCCTGATACTTCAAGATTGAAAATAAGTTGAAACAGAAAAATAACGAGGTCAATGTGAGTCCTTGAATGTTGAGGAGTGAGAGTAGAACACACTTGAAATATTTTTCTCTTTCACAGTTGTTAAGTTCCCGAGCATAAGTCAGTGAAGTTTTATAAGTCATAGAGTCATTATTATGTGGAAATAACCATTGAATTTGAAATATTCCAATGATGAAACTTGAGAAGGAGTATCTTAAGTTGAATCTTAGCCAAAATCGCGGTATATAATGGAGCAAGAAACCTGATTTTTTTTCAATCTAATTGAGGGGGGGGGGTTGTTGCAAAATGGTGAAGGTGTCGGTTTTCGAAAGTGAAAAACTAGTTTCTTTTTTACGTGAGGCTATCTTCATTTCGACAATTCGTGGCTCAATGTATATCATTCATTCTTCTCTGTAACGGAAACGTCGAGAAAAATCACCCAATCAAGCAACATATATTTTGACCGAATTTACCTTTTTTTACGTGGAAAAATGGAGACTTGACGAAAGTGTCACTTTTTTTCTCGAGCATTTCGGCCGTCGTCGTTCATTCATTCTTGACGTTTCTTCATTCATTCTCGACTCCAGTACGAGTATCTGGTGTCTGGCATCTTCAGGAGTTTTTTTTCAGGAGAATGAGTTCTGAAGATACTCGTACTGGCGAAACGTTGAGAATGAATGAACGACGACGGCCGAAATGCCCGAGAGTACAAGTGTTATTGAACGAGAAAGCCTCAACCAATTCAATTGAATTCATTTCCAATATTTTCTGTACTGTGAAATTTTGTTTTCTAAGTTTTAGGCAAAAGAAATTCCAACTTAGTTCACACTTTTTAATTGATTTTCTTCAAGAGACTGGGAGTGAACGCAGTTTTAAAAAATACAAGATCGATATCGAATATTCACTGATCATTGATTTTTTTCTCTCACTCTAAAACTTCGAACGAAATGAAGTTAATACCACCGATTAAATTCATTTCGAAGATAATTCGGAAATTGCAATCGATCAAAGGTCCCTGATTGGAACGAACCCAAGATCACTACCTCATTTTTTCATTAAATCCTCAATGCTCATGATGTTTTCGCTTCAAAACCATTTTGCTAATTATCATTTTCGGATTGCAACACTAGCGCTAAATTGTGTCAATAACTTCTCTTTCCTTCTGTATGCACGGGTAATTGATTAATTGCATTCGAGAACACCTAATGTGATAATTATCGTTATCATAACGGATAGTTGGTCGTGTTGTGTATTTTCCGATCTCGCCTTGTATATTTAAATGATGTCCCAAGTTTGATGCTTCATCATATCTAGGAGCATCTCGCAATTTCGTTCAGACACGATCTACACTGCGCAAAAAAAAATAACGCACATTATGGAAATCTCAAATTTATTCTACAACTGAAAGTGTTCTCAATGATATTTGTTTTTATCAGAATTATGCATGCAAATGTTATCCACTTTCAACGTTTTTCTTCGATACAGATGTTTTTTCCTAGTAGGAATAAAAAAAGATGATATTATCAGATTTTGAATGTATTGGCTCCATTCTAAAATCAGTTGTTCTCGATCAATTCTAGTGATCAATAGTTTTTCTTTCGTTTGATTTTCTACACTCGATCGCTATGCAACGCGAAACACGCAATTTGACCCAAGAGGAATGTGCCCAAGCGGTAGTTTTGCGAGAAGAAGGGTGGACATACACAAGAATTGCAGAAAGGTTTGGAGTTTCCCATACAAGTGTGTTCAGAAGGTTGCAGCGATTCAGAGAGACAGGTATGAATGTCCGAAGACCACGACAGGGTAGAACACGGGTAACAACTGCCATTCAATAACATTACTTGAGAGTTTCTTCGTTGAGACAACGGTTTGCAACCGCTCGCCTCCTTCAAAATCAGCTTGAGCAAACTCATGGGGTGCAAATTAGCACTCAGACAATAAGAAATCGCCTCAGAGAATATGATTTAAAGCCTCGTGTCGCGGCAAGAGGCCCAGCTCTTACCCCAGCCCATCGAAGGCGCGTTTGGATTTTGCGAGAGAGCATATCCATTGGGAAGAGGCCGATTGGGAAAGAGTTCTCTTCACAGATGATTCTAGATTCTGCCTCTACCGTTTTGATCGACGTTCCCTTGAATACAGACGTCCACATGAAAGATATGCTCAGTGCAATTTCCTGAATACTACTGGTTTCGGGGGGGGGATCGATTATGATATGGGGTGGAATGTCTTTGACTGCTCGCACAGACCTAGTGGTCGTTGATAATGGAGCTTTGAATGCTGACAAGTATATGAGGAACATTCTTAAAGAGCATGCAGTGCCATTTGCTCCATACATTGGTGAAAATTTCATTTTTATGGACGATAATGCCAGACCTCATCGTGCGCGCATCGCACCTTGAAGAAGTTGAACTCTCGAATGGAATGGCCCGCAAGAAATCCAGATCTCAATCCGATTGGGCAGGTTTCGGGCAACCTCAATAGAAGGCTGAGAAGTTCAGAAAATCATCCAGCTACTCTTAATGACTTAGGAATCCAACTCGGAGAAATCTGGGAAGGATTAGATCAGAACATTTTAAGATCACTCATTTTGAGTATGTCGAGCTGTTATTAACGCAAGGGGTGGAAATACCAAGTATCAAATCACTTATCAGCATTTCAGTATTTTGAAAATTGTTCATTTCTCTTCTTTCACATAAGATTCGGTGAAATCCTGAATTTTTCTTCCATTTAATGTGTCTCGTTGCGTTCAAAACCTTCCCGAGAGAACATAAAAATAAGTTATAAAGTCAATACAGAGTTAACTTTCATTAAAATTGAGATTTTCAGAATGTGCGTTATTTTTTTTGTGCAGTGTATTTTTCTGACATGATGTTATTGTAAAAAGCTGACCATGTAATAAATTTACTAAGCGATATAGAAACTCGAAAAAAACATATATTATTTAATGTCGGTAATGATTTGAACAAATATAAGGAGGGTCATAGTTAACAAAACTTCGAACTTTTGACGGGATGCAACCGGAGTAATAATTGTTGTAGAAGAACTTTCATACGATATCAAAATGAAATTTGGACGTGATATCAACATACCAAGGGTCAAAACGAAGGCTCCAAAGAATACGTTTTCCTTATTGAAATTGCGTAAACAATTTTGGCAAATTCTTGTCTGAAATTACTCAAAAGAGACACAAAGAACTGGCAATCTGAAGAAAATACTTGGACGTTCTAATATACAGGGTGTTTCAAAATAAGGTTCCGTAAATTCGGGATCTGCATCCTCAGATGATTTTATGATATAGTGTTCTTATGAACTATGGGTCTCAGACGCACTGTTTCTGAGATACAGAGTGTTGAAATAAAAAAAATTGGTTATATGAAATTATTTTCAACACCGTACACGATCTCTTTTTGCGTTTTGGCACGTTATGAGTACGCATTAAGACACATTTTTCCTGTGTCCAGACGATTCTGGAAGTAATCAAAGAATTTCGTAATTTTCCTAGATGAAATTGCATTTAATTTTTTATTCTTTCAGAAAGTATTCGTCTCAGGTAAAAAACTCAAGAGAGGTTCTTACTGTTAAAAATGTGGTGATTCCGAAAATAATTTGAAATTTGAAAAAAATCATTGGTGTACCAATTTTTTCACCGAATTTGTTCGGACAGAGTCTTAATACGTACTCATAACATTCCAAAACGCAAAAAGAAATCGTGAACGGTGTAGAAAATAATTTCGTATAACCAACTTTTTGGGGGAAAGTTTCAAGTTTAAGAATTTCAACTTCATAGGACATCGGGAAGTACACTAACAGTTTTCATGATCATCAGTGAGTGAGTGTCGAAATCGGGGGTTTTTAGATATCTATAAAATCGAAAGTGTACGAGCTAAGCAATTGAAACTTTGCCATTTTGATAATTTTACTACTGGCATTATATCCTGAGAATTTTTTTCATCTGCTATATTCCAACCTCAAGGTATGAGGGTTCAAAAATACGTTGAAACACTTTGAGAAATGGTAGGTAGTACCCCGCCGTGGCAGATTTGAATTTCTGTTTCTGTATTGCTTGGTACGTTTGGCAACAGATTTCAATAAGAGATATCTCGAAAAATTTTGAGATTTATTTTTGATGGAGATGGGGTAAAAATTCTTTGTTAATTCGAGGTAACCATATAGGATATTTTGCTAAGAAAAAACTGTACGAAATAGAGACTTACTGCAGCATCTCCTTTCAATTTCTCCTTCAGAACAGCAAGCCAAGTCCCCGCTTTTGTTGATGGTCACCGAGCTGGCCTTGGAACTTAGCAGACTGTCTTCTGTGTTAACCCTGCTTACATCATCTTCGCGAAACACTTTTCTCACTTCGTCTTCAAAGAAAACGTCGTCGGAGCTTTCGTTTTGGCATACCATCTTGAGCTATCTACAAGACGTTTGTATTTTTGGTCTATCGCGCTTGAAATTCTTTTAAGCTCAATATCGCTTTCGTTTCTTCTTTGGTTGTTTTTAAAAGACTGCTATATCATTTTGCGTTGTGTTTGCAACATTACCGGTTCCAAATTAGATTCTTCAGTCGATGAACTTGAACTAGTGGACCTGACCTGAAAAAAAATAGTCTCAAATGAGATATTCATATTTTCGGCAAATATTTAATTCTATTGTTCGAACTGTAATAGGTTTATTCGCGAGACGGATGGGAATCTTCCGAAAAAAACTTGTTTTTGTACAACTCTTATTGAAAGTGACACTTTTAATGACAGCAAACAAAGTTAAAATTGATTGTTTACTTGGAAGCGTGTTGATAATATTTTTAACATTAGTGTTAAAAATATTTTTAGCCCTCCATTTTCTGAGGATGAAATCAGATGAGGAAAAATCAGCAATTGCAAAATTTATTATCAATATTTAACAATCATTACTTATAAACATCAATATTAATGGTAAAACTAGATCAATTACTAACATTAATACCCTGTGACATAAGGGAGCTTCGCAAAGCCTTATTAGAATCCTCAGCACTATCAATACTTGTAGAAACCGGAAGTACAATATTGGATGATGATGATCCAAAATCTGTTGGGGTTGGGAGAATTTTGTTGTTTTATGTTTTTTTATATCCGTAATATTTGCTCCCGATTCTGCTAGCAAAAGAAGCGAAGGATCTTCGAAAACAGACTCCCGTATATTGCTTTGGTTCTAGCAGTTTGAGGAATTCGGCAACAATAGATGGAATTTTCCCACATGTATTAATACCAACTGGATTGGCAGTGCATTTATTATACATGTATTTCAGGAAAAAACAACGATTGATGCAGAAGGGTGCAGTGCAAAGTACTTATGAAAATAGTCTACATACTTCCCAATAATACTGAAAGAACGACTGACTTTCGTTTTTTGTATTTAGAAGTTGTATAACCAATGATTTATCTGTTATTTCGATGTCTTTCACTGATAAATTATACAATTCTTCACGCCGACAGGATCTAAATATTCCGAAAATAGTTGCAACCTTAACCATCAAATATTTCTCATCTGGTGCCTCCTTTATAAACTTTTCAACTTGTTCACGAGTGAGAATTTTCGATTTTTTGGAACGATATCCTCCACTTTTCCGTTTTAAATATGGTTTCACCTTAAAATATTCACTAACATCCACACCATTTTTAACAAGGGCGCTTGACTTCATCATTGAAAATTAGCTCCACAAAGTTGATGAACTCCATATTTTTTATTTTTTTTCTAAGTATGCCAGGAAAACAATTTCACTGAACTTCCCTTCTACATTTTTCAATGTACACCAGGCCAGGAAATTTTTATATGAAATTTCGTACTGCTGAAGACATTTTTTAGGTAGTAGTAGAGGAACAACCCAATCGACATATTTATCAATAATTTAACCCTCCACAAACATATTAAGCAGTTAAAAACCCAAGACGAAAATTGGACTGGAACGAAATTCAAATGACAGCATCTTTTCTCATTTGTTAGTAATCATAATATTGGCAACGTTTGCCATTCACAACAACCTGATTATTTGAATATTAAAATGCATTTTGAAGTTTATTGTCCTTGCAAATTCGCTCATTTCATTATCAATATAGGGAAGTTGTACAAAAAATATTGTATGGTATTTGTGTTAAAAGTGATTTTATTTTGTTCGTGAAATTGTTCAATCCGCTCCGCTCATTTCACAAACTTTTTCACTCACAAAATAAAACGTCAATTTTAACACTCATATCATAAATAACTATTCAGCTTAAAAAAATAGATTGGTTAAGTAAACAATGAATTTGGGACGCCCTGTACAGTCTTCATCGTGAAGTTTTTGGTTTAATTTGAAGGTTTTCTGAATGGCCCTATTTCTATGCATTCACCTATTTTCACCTATCAACCTGCGAATTGAATGATAACAATGCAGCGATCTATTGGTCGAATGATTGTTTCTGATTTATCGAATGAGGTTACGGGTGTTTTTGCGTTATTGTCCCCAATTGGCCAATTTGAAGTAGGTTACCTCCGAGAAGTTTCATTGAATATCGAAAAGATATTCGAAAATGTTAGAGCTTTAACTACCATTCTGTTCCAATGCCACTATACCTGGGTTATCCGAAACAAGTATGGGCAGATTGGATTATAATCATTGAGTCTTTTCGAATTTTCTGTCTTGTGAACATGTAACTCTGTGACAAATCCGGTGTTTCTGCTATATAAAACTGCTTCACAAGAGTTACAGATATCGTATTCAACCGTTTTGAAAAGTTTATAATCTTCGAGAAAATCGCTGTAAAATAATTTAAAACGCAATAACAACTTGAATCGATCCTATAAAAATCATTATGAGATATTTCATCAATCTGGTCGCCTTTTTTCTGAAGTTTGGTTCTTTGCATATGCTTTATGAATGTTCTTATTTTGAAATGGAGTCAGTTTATCAACGGCTTCGATTTGAAACGAGTTTTCTGAAAATTCCAAGACGTCAATTAACAAACGCTGAGGCTAATAGGGCTATCGGAATGCTACAGGGTAGCCCAACTCAGGTTGTTGTAGCGGAAGTCAGCCAAAGTGTTATATCTCGACTTTGGAATAGGTTCAGAGAGACAGGTTTCGTGTTGGAAAGACCAAGGCTTGGTGGGCGACGAAAAACAAAACCTGCTCAGGATCGTTTCATCAACGTTTCGGCGAGAAGAAAGCCTACATTTACGTGTAGAATGATACGGAATATTCTTCAAAATGCAGATGGGGTCCAAGTTTTGATCGAAACCATCAGACGACGCTTGAAAGAGGTGCATCAAGGTTCTAGACGTCCATTAAGAGGAGTTCCAAAGACTGGAATGAGCAAGGCAACATATCAATTGGAACGATCAATGGCGTAGTGTCCTTTTCACTGATTAATCCAGATATGGACGATTTTCAGATTCTCGAAGAATGAGGGTATGGCCAATTCCACGCATACCTCGTAATCGTCGCTATGTCCAAGAAGTCCATCCATTCCGAGGGGGTAGTGTTATGGTATGGGCTGGGATATGTTTCAACAGGCGCACAGATCTACACATTTGTCCTGGAAATATGATCGCCTCACACTATAGGGAGCATGTCATTGACCATGTTTTGCCAAATTTTCACGCTGCTATTGGCGAAACTTTTCAATTTCTAGACGATAATGCTAGACCGCACCGTGCAGCCATAATTGAGAAAGCGCGCGAGGTGTTTGGTATCCCACATTTACCAATACCTCCGCACTGACCAGATTTGAATTGCATTGAACATGCATGGGATATGCTCAAAAGAAGATTAGATAATCATCAACCTACCCCAGAATCCTTAAATGATGTGAGAGAGCTTCTGCCCCGTTTATGGAACGAAATTCCTCAAGAAATGTTCAACATACTCGTGTGTAGTATGCTAAAATTAAATTTATTTCCTGCAACTTGAATCATATTGATATGAATTTTCATTACAAAATCTCATTTGAACTATATTTTTTTGCAATTTCAGTCAATATCCCTAACTCATGTGGAGCAGTTGATTTGTTCGTCGAAATTTGTTTTTGAGTAGGCACAATATTTATATTGACGTTAAAAGAGTCTTCCGGGCTTATTGGCCGTGGTCCATTAGGAATAATTAGTTTATTAAGATTCTTGCTCTGAGATTGTAACTCGAACGCTGAATTTCTGACAGTGTCAGAAATTTATGACAAGTTATTGGGTTTATTCTTACGTTAATTTCTTTCTAAATAGTTTTTGTAGAAATTCCATCATGAGTGTTGAAAACGTTCCTAAACTATCTCAAATTCTGTATGATACTTTTATTTGTGAAATTAACAAATGCTTATTGCAATATCTTTATTGTGAAAAAGTATCGGAGGTCCTTGAAAAACTGTTGAGTACCCCAAATTGTTCACCAAATGTTCTCAATGAGCATAGAATTTCAACACTCTGCACATTTAATTTCAAATGTGTTTCAACAACTGCATTTAATAGCGAATCAACATTCTAGTTGTTTCCGACATCTTGTGAAGTATTTGAGTTGTTTATTAGTTTTGGAAAAGAACCCAATAGAATTAAACAATATTTAGTAAATCGCAACAGTTACGAGGATAATAAGTATAAATTACATGACCTTTCCTCTTCCTCTTCGGTTGTTAAATTCCACACCTCCTGGAAATTGAGTTTCCTTGGCAGATATTTGATGGAAAAATAATTCACAGTTAATTCTCCCCTTGTTTTTATACGGACTTGACACGATCTTAAGGTCGAGATGAACGGTCCAAAAGCGACAATTACGGTTGTAAGGAAATATGAGGAGTTAAACGTCGTCCATTGTTGTGAAACAACACATTTAGTTGGCCTAACACTTAGCCACATACAATGGAATTATTACACATTTGTAATTTCCAAATTGATGAAATTATTTGCAGGTACGTTTTAACGGTTATTTAGCAACGATTCTTTTGAGAATATTTGAAGTATTTGACAGTTCTTTAACGAGAAAAACAGATATTTTCGTTGGATATCACTTAACAATATTGGTCTTTCTAAAATAACCATGAGGAGGACATAGATGTGACGGTTTCATATTGGCAGACAAAAACTCATCAATCAAAGATGATCCAAGAAAAACTATGAAGTTTCTATGATCTCAAAATGACATATGACATTTAATGTATAAGATTGCCACTTACAATTTCTAGGTAACTCGATGAGTATTTCAGATGTCTTGTTTATAGATGAATGAATGGATTGTTGTATTCAACTGCAAAATCCATATGTAGATAACGGATGCATATATATTTGGATGAGATCATCCGAATAATATGTATGCACTTTGCGTATTGTTTGTTGTTCATGAGATATATCTGATCAAACCTTAAAAATGGATATTTCTTGGGTAAAAATTAATTTTTCTCTCATTCGATCACTTACATTTTGAGTTTCTCATCGATGAGGAAACGAAAATCATTCAGTACTTGATAAATTGACTACTTGAATGAATTTGCCGCATTTATTAATAACTTCGTGAAATTCTGGACAATCACAAAAATCACACACTGTCTCCAATGGTTCTCAGTGAAATGATTTGGCACCAGAATATCGATAACCGATGCAGATGACTCAATACGTTCGAGATTTTTCAGATTGTGGGTAACTTTGGATTCAAATAAACTGCTCCACATGAGTAAGGGATATTGACTTAAATTGCAAAAAAAATTTCATATTGATATGATTTCAAGTTGCAGAAAATAAGATTAATTTCAGCCTGTAGGTCTGCATCGGTAACAGAGTGGTTAAAACAAAACCAAGTGAAATAAGGAAATTTTATTTCCAGAGAAATCGAGCATTTTAAAACTATCGATACAATGTATGGCCTTCACGGGCATCAATAGCAGCTTGACATCTTCTTTACACACACGAGGTTGTTGAACATTTCTTGAGAAATTTGATTCCATAAACGGGGCAGGAGCTCTCTCAGATCATTTAAGGATTCTGGAGTAGGTTGATGATTATCTAATCTTCTTTGGAGCATATCACATGCATGTTCTATGCAATTCAAATCTGGTGAGTGCGGAGGTATTGGTAAATGTGGAATATCAAACTCCTCGTGCGCATTCTCAACTATGGCTGCACGGTGCGGTCCATCGTTATCGTCTAGAACTTGAAAAGTTTCACCAATAGGAGCGTGAAAATTTTTCAAAACATTGTCAATGACATGCCTCTTATGGTGTAAGGCGGTCATATTCCCAGGACAAATGTGTAGATCTGTGCGCCCGTTGAAACCTATCCCGGCCCATACCATAACACTACCTCCTCGGAATGGATGGACATCTTGGACATAGCGACGATTACGGGGTATGCGTGGGATTGTCCATACCCTTATTCTTCGAGAATCTGAAAATCGTCCATATCTGGATTCACCAGTGAAAAGGACACTACGCCATTGATCGTTCCAATTGAAATGTTGCCTTGCTCATTCCAGTCTTTGACGCTTATGGTCACATGTTAATGTTAATGGCACTCCCCTTTAATGGACGTCTAGAACCTAGATTCACCTCTCTCAAACGTCGTCTGATGGTATCGATGGAAACTTGGACCCCATCTGCATTTTGAAGAGTATTCCGTAGCATTCTATACGTAGATGTAGACTTTCTTCTCGCCGAAACGGTGATGAAACGATGCTGAGCAGGTGTTGTTTTTCGTTGCCCACCAAGCCTTGGTCTTTCCTATACAGAACCTATTCCAAAGTGGAGATATCTCACATTGGCTGACTTGGAGCCTTTCCGCTACAACAACCTGAGGCATTCCGATAGCCCTATTAGCCTCAGCGTTTGTTTACGTTTTGGCAAACTCGTTTCAAATCGAAGCCGTTGATTAACTGACTCCATTTCAAAATAAGAACATTCATGAAGCATATGCAACGAACCAAACTTCAGAAGAAAGGCGACCAGATTGACGAAATGTCTTATACTGATTTCTATTGGATCGATTCAAGTTGTTATTGAGTTTTAAATGATTTTACAGCGATTTCTCGAAGATTACTTACTTTTCAAAACTCTTATGGAGCAGTATATATCGAACATCTTCATAAGATGTGGCAGAGTCAGGTAAAATAATATTTTCTTTTTTTTTCCACAAGAACTCGATTTTTGAAAGAGTTTCCCAGATATATCAGACAGGACGAAAATGTTAATCTTCCAGCAACCCTTCTCTGCTCATTGCTCTTAATAATGAAACCGAATTCCTTGAATTCATATAGATTATTGTACCGCATGATCTTGACCGTGTTTCGGAATCGAAAAATTCAAAATTGATAATTTTTCACCTTCGCCCATGGCTAAAAACGTTTCGTCAGCGCCGGACCTGCTGGAAATAATGGGTACCTACAGTGCGCAAAAACGGTTTTCGTGTGCGTATTACATCAACTCGACGAATCGCATGAATAATCGGATTTTCGGTCCATTTGAATAAACGGAACATTAATTTCTGAAATCGAATATCCATCGATATGACAAAATTCACGTCAGGGTAACGCGCGGTCAAGATCTTCTTGCGCAATAACAGCCGAAAATGCGGTTCACTTTCTTGGACGCAAAAAAAATCACGACATTTGTGTGATCCTGAAGATGACCGTGACTACGGTCGTCAACTTTCGCAAGGGATTTTGTTTGTGAATGGATGGGACATGTGAGATTCTGAGGTTGTTTTAAGATCACCTAAACGTGAGTAATTAAGGCACGGTCGTTTCTTATGGACAAATATGCATGGATCTACATGAAAACTTAAAAAAAATGTCAACATTTAATTATTTAACACTTATTCGTTCAAGCTTTCAATGATTCTCCATATCTGTATATATAAAAATGAATTGCTGTGCGTTAGGTACGCTAAAAATTGAAAACGACTAGACCAATTTGGCTAATTTTGGTCTTGATTTATTAGTGGAATTCCAGGGAAGGTTTGAAAGGTGAGAAAATATGAGAATGCAGGGTATTTAATAGGGTTTTCCCTCAGAAATGGAGGTGATCGATTATCATTGATTTTCGATGATCATTGATGTTTGACAATTAAACATCGAAGTTTTAAAATTGATTTTGCATTATTTATAACATCGTTACATCTATTTCTCGATTTCAATAATTTCTTCAAGTGAGGACGATGCAAATTTTGCACAAAACACCAATGTTATCAATTAATAATACATAAATAATTAATTAATATTTCGATACACATCGGGTATCATGTTCGGTTATCCATGTCAATATCGGCTTCGGTGATCATTTGTGAAAGTGACATTTGAAGCGTCTAAATGCAAAACCAGACATTTGGTGTATGAGCCGTTCCTAGCAAAACGAGAACAACCGGCCAAAATCATAGTTTTGAATTGAAAAACTCCCAGTTTTGACCATTTGACTTACGAATAGAAACTTACAAAAGTCTCCTTATGAACCTGAGGGTATAAGAATCAGATTGCCAGCAACCTTCTTATTGTAATCCTTCCTTAACTAATTTTTTCGGAAAATGTCAAATATCAGGTTTTGCATTTAGATGCTCCATTTCAAATTACGTCCTCTTTTTGCAGTTGATCTTTTGTTATAGATACAACTCACCTCAAAGTGTGCGAGAACTTTTTGTCAACTTGGTTAATTTCAATTTGCGATGACGAGAATAAGAAGACCTGACATAAGAAACCGCGTCACTGGAGGGCCCATTCATTGAGGGGGTTGACTGATTATTTGATTATAGGAACATAATTTCAGTTATTTAGGTATAGGACGTATATATACGAATAGTAAGGGAAATACAATTGGATCTGGTAGGCTGTATGGCAATCAGGATCTAGGCTTCTTCAAAGTTTTTCGTGTTTGAAGATCACATTGGATTAATAATAATAACAATAATTTCAATAGCCGATTTGGGCAGACGAAGTTGCGCGGGCTGGCTAGTTGCATAATATGTTTTGTATTCCATTTTTTCTCGGGAATGGTAGGTTTCTGGAAAAATGTATTCAGGATACATGTTGGATACATCATTTTCTACAGCTCTTCTCATTAAGTCGACTTGCTGCGATAGAAAGTACAAGAACTAGATGGGTCAAAGTACCGACCTCAAATAAGTGCTTTTCGCCTCATTTGCTAGAACATTTTTTATCGTAACAGTGTCAATGAAAACTTAGTTTCTCTCAATAAAACCTACAAAATTCATCTCAGAAAATCTTCTTGAGCGAGAAACCGTTTCTCAGTTACAGCGACTGAAACATGTTGTAATCTATATACAGGGTGGCAACATCATATCTAATGTTTTCTAAATTAATTTGACAGCTTTCAATTGTGGAATATCAAGTTCTTTGACCTCCTCAGTTAAAGAGATATTGATCAAAATGAAAAAATTTCTTGATTTTATTGTTCGAAAAATGTTTTTTTCCAAATTTTCGATATATAAACTCGGAAGTATATTTTAATATTATGATATTTTGTCTACGAAAAGTCAATTGAAAAATATCATAGTACACTTAAATTATTTTCTCTATTTCAGTATCGTAATGACTTTATTACAGTGCTAAAAATAATGCTGTAATGAAACTCATTACAGAATTGTTTTCAGTTATATTTTTCGTTTCCGATCCTCTCAATTTTCAAACCAAATCAATTGAAATTCCGTAATCTGTCAAATTTCGTAAGTCACATAAACCGCAAAGATACAATAGAAAAGTCACTAATCTGAATTTGAATTTCGAGAGTATTTCACAAAACTTGACTGAAATAGAAAAAATAACGTCTAATACTCGTTGCAGAAAGCAATTCCAATCTTATGCTTTCGAAAACTCGCTCATTCGTAGCTCGTTTTTGAATTTCGCATTCGTGCTGGAATAGGAGCTCATTCTGCAACTTGTTTTAGAATATACCATTTTGAAATTGTCTAAGAAAAGTCTATAGAAAAATATCAATTGACATCACAATGGTTTCATTTGAGAAAAATAATAATTTTTCAATTTTTCCAAAATTTGAAGCGGCACTGAGATTTCGATAGCACCGATAAAAAGTAGTGGAAAACTACACTAATGACGTTTTTATTTCAAGAACTCAGTCACAATACTGAGGAAGTTATAACGAATTATAAAAATTGGCCAAATTCTAAAATCACTTGTACCAGAGAAACTAGACACCGTAGCGTAGCAACTTTATTTATGTTTCTCGAGAAAAGAATAGGTACACAATATGTAGATAATACCCTTGATATTTAATATCATTGGAACTAATGCTCTTCTATCAGTTTTCACAAAAAAAATGCTTGGAGGTAATATTTCTTCAAAATGCAAATTTTCTTGGATAAATTTACCTACAGTATGAGTACTTTGGAATGAAATTGAAATTTCTTAACTAATGACTCAGAATGAAAAGTTTTAGAGAGTTCGTTTAATTTTTTCATTTTTACTTTTAGAAAAACACTTTTTCGTTCTTTTGTGTTTCATTTATTTCTCGTCAAAAACCAAATACCGATTACAGTTTCCAAATATTCCAGCAATCAATAGAGTTTACCATTGCAGAATTTTCCCGAGCACTGTTGAAAAAATTACACTTCTTAGTTGGAATTGATTTAAGATTTTAAACAAATCAGCAAAAATTGTCGCGCCTCTCTATGACAGCTCCCTACATCTTTCCTTCATTTTCTTTTCATATAGTTATTCTTATTTGATATTGATGAATCTGTTCAACTTTCAATTCAAATAATTCTCAATGCCTGAAAAAATTGCGCCTGATTATTTCAAAAGTATCAAAATATTATCATCTATCATTCGGTATTTAAATATTAAAGTTTTAAAAATTTAAACAATTATTGAAGCGATTATTTCAACAATATATTTATCCATCAGAAAATCATACTGAGGTTTTTCCTCACAATAAAAAAAAAATTTCAATCCACAAATTGATTCGAATTAAAAAAAAAATAAAACACTCACCAAAAAACTAAAATTCCAAAAACAGCCCCACAACAAAACCGATTCCAACCAAACTTCCACTCCTGGGATCGGAACTAAGAGCGACTGACAGTTTTCGCGAGGTTTTTCTTTAGGTAGTACCGATATCGACGCCTTTCTATCGTCTTGTAGATAGATGATCGTCCAGCCAGTACCACACGCCAGCACTGATCGCCCTGCTCTTTCTCTCGCAGTTTTTATCGACCTTGGTCGATCGCGGTGCCAAAATGAATTATTTTATGGTACTCACTATAAAAACAAAACACGCCGATACACATGCTCGATCTGTAATGCCTTTCTTCTAATTCCTGTCCGTCTACGAGATTAACCGAAACTAATTGCCGCATTTAATCGCGCTTAATTGGATTGATCGAATATCTGCTCGCTGAAGATGTTCATAGATTCGGACGAAACGTGCGTCAGTAGATAAAAAAATTTCAACTAGGAAATTGATGGCGGAAGCATAAGTCTGATTGGATTTTTCGAACGCGGCTTGAGTAATGGTCATTTTTGATGGAGTTATTGGAATTTATTACTTAAATATTGTTAATTTTTTGTTTCAATTATTTCTCATTTTAATTGCAGCGAAAAAATTCGGGAAGAGTGTTTGATTCACAGGTGTGTTCACTCTTCAGGGCACCTTTCGATTCTTATTATTTCAACGAACTTTTCCTGTGGTTTGGGGTGATCGAAACTCATTTTCTACTGAAGTGAATGAACTCATGACTGTAAACAAATATAGAGAATGATTTGTACCTGGGGGTTCCTTAATTCATGCGACAAAATTCAGGAGGTGAATGCTCATATAAAATTGAGATGAGTCCCTTAAGAAGTGATGATTAAAATTAAGTGTTTACTCATTTAATAGTTGCTCCTGATGTATATCTTTACAACCTCTCATAATTTTCGAGATGAAAACTGTCTTTGATAAATATTTTTACGTAGAATCCATTGGCTTACATTTAAAATTTCCAGATCTATCGTTTTTAAGATAACACACTTATTGCTTTTTCATTGGGGCACCCTATATGATATTTTACCACTGAATTGTAAACTTTTTTCGGATTTAAATTGTAGATAATACTAAGAATCTTAAAATAATTTTTCTTCCATTTCAATGATTTTTCATCTTATATATATATACAGGGTGAGTCGGGAGGAACGGACCAAACTTCAGATGTGTATTCTATAGCTCGAAATAATATAAAAAAACTCATATGTTGTTATCCGATATTCGTTTGTTCTCAAACTACAGCGTCATTATAAAAAACAACATTTTCTATATTAAAATAGTTTCATTTATAGCATTATTTTAATAAATGCACGAAAATCCCGCCATTAACCTCGGAACACATTCGTCTGCGAAGGGCTCTCGATGCTTTTCTGATTGATTCGTGATTTTCTTTAAAAAGAAATGCCGTATTTCTAATGCGTCGAATTAGAGCATCCCGAGTGTCAACTTTAACTTTGTATACCTCGTTCTTGAAGCAGCCCCACAAACAATAGTTCAATGGTGTGAGGTTTGGAGATCTTGGAGGCCAACAAATACGACCACAGCGACCAATCCATAGTCCGAGAAACTCTTGATCTGAATATTTGTTGACCTTATTTAAATATTCTAATTACCCTACAGTTTGAAAACAAATGAGAATCGGATAACAACATATGAGTTTTTTGGAATTATTTCGACCTGCAGAATACACACCTGAAGTTTGGTCCGTTCCTCCCGACTCACCCTGTATATATATTCTTATGAAAAAGAGAGCTAAAATAATACAATAAATGTTGAAACAAAAAGTACCTAAGCTGAGGGAAAAGAAGAACGGGGTATCATAACATTCTTCGTATGATACTATAGAATCATACGATACTATCATCACTAGTATCATACGATACTATACAGCCAGGGGAAAAAACCTCAGCCGAAAAAACCTGTCTCCCCGTAAACAAAATAACATAAAATATCAAATATCAGGAAAATCTTGAAAGACATCAGTGTGATCATCAGTGTTATCCGTCGATGGGCTCGGATAAACAGATTCTTCCCAAAACGACTCGCAATTCTTAATCTAAAATGCAAAAAGACAAAAGCAGAAAAAAACCGATTATTCAGAATAAATCAAATGCATTTGCTCCTTTAAAAAACATCAACATTCAGATTTCTTGGCCAAATAATGTTAGGAGGTTTATAAATATTTATGACAGAAATGTCACAAAAATTGAAAGAAATGAAAGAAAAACTCCATCAATTTCCCCTTTCGCAATCTGTTACGAAACTGATAATTTTTCAACATAACAAGCTAAACTTGTAAAAAATCAATTAATACATAACCTTTCAACTGTCCTCTTTCACGAGGATTTTTTCTGTTGCCGTGTGGGTTTCTTGCAGAAGAATCACTTCGATACCATGTTCATCAGCTAATTTGGAGACGTAATCACACTTGTTTTTCGAAATTCCTTCGATATTCAAAATCCACAAATTCTTGCTCTCTGGTCGTGAGGGTTTTTTCAAACCAGATACGACCTTCCAGGTGATGGTTTTTCGGCACTTCAGATGTTTGAAGACCGCTACGGGACCCCAATGAAAGGCAATCATCTCCCATAGATAAACCAAACATGTTATAACACAAGAAAACAGAATATTTTTCAGGACCAAGAACTATGACATATTACGAGAATTGTCATTCTGACAATGTTTCACAAGTGAAAAAACTGAGAAATATTGTTTACAGGTGAGACTTCCGTAAATTCCATAAATGTAATAATTCTCGTAGCACCTTGATTGATAATGATAAATCAATCTACTTCGGGGTATGAAATTCAAATTTTAATTATCGAAATTATTTTCAGCTGACAAGTGTTATTTGCACAATAAAAAATATGTGCAATTTAATGATGAACAAAGTGGAAATTTATGTCTAGAAAAAAGGAAGTGTAAAAATAATAAAGCTTGGAATATGAAAGTTTTTCAGTGTTTTTTGGAGTAGTGTCGTTTTATTTCCGATGTAAAATGAAAAAAATTAATGAAAGACCTTTAAGGGTACCTTGATATCATTTCTTATTGAGCTGTAAAATTTTTATGAACTCAATAAATCGTCACCATCTCTGAATCAAAATTGAAGAAACGCAAGTCATGCCTAGTGAAATCCACATTTCTCTTTGTTAGATGAAGGTTTAGGGTGTTTTTTTAGAGTGATACAACTTTAAATTAGCAAGACTGCTTTATTTTACTACCTTTTCAAAATGTTTTTGTGGCTTTTTATTTAGTATTCAACAATTTGCAGGAGTTTCTTCTGGTGTAAATCTATTTATAATGAAATTTCAATCCCAATTAAACAAAAAGCAACAATCAAATGTTGAATAGGTTGTGAAATGGAGCAGTACTGCCAACCTAAAATTGTATCACTCTAAAAAAAACTCGAAATATCTATTCATTAAGTATATTTCTGCTGTTTTATTTTCTTCAAAATGCCATTCTTAGATGAAATAACTTCAATCTGGCAGCAACCTTACTGCAATTTTGATTTATTTATTGTATCACGTGCATCGATGCTTGCGGAATTTTCAATAGATCGTCTTGTGCGTTCTATGCAGAGCTTCTTCGAAGAACTTCCAATGAGATTTTCATCGGAAATATAATTCAATTTTGCTTTATGCACATCAATCCTCTTCCATGAATCTCAGTGTTTATAAAAAATCATTATTCACATGATTGTTACTTTTTTCAGAACAGGATATATGCAAACATGCTTCGGTTGGTTAGAATAATGATTCAATTTTATATGCGGGTGCAAAAAATAAGGAAAATATTCGATGAAATATCCCAAGAAACAAATTATTCAGCGTATGGTATAATAGCTCGAGTCCATCGTATCATACAAAATGAAGGAAAAAAGAAGGACATAACAGAGCAAACAAAATAAATTTCCTTATGCTTTTGATTTATACTTTTTTATCTAGCTGTGACTCATTCTGAAGTTTATGAGGTTGTAAAAAATTTTATATCGATTCCAATATATTAAGGGAGGTTATTCTCCCCCAGTCCCCGTAAAAGAAATCAATGAGAAAATTTTACAATGATAGAAAAAGGGCATCTGCCTGAAACTTGTCCACCAATTCATTTCAAAGAATTCTTGCCTAACAATGAAAAATAAAATTTCAATGTTTGTAACGCTTAGAATTTTATTTTCAATCAGAAGCACAAATATCCTTAAATCAAGTAGGACACTCTTTATAAAAGCCTGCTGTTGTTTCCATAAACTCGCCTTCTATTCAGACAAAACGAAGTTAAGCTTGAGAATATCAAATGTGGAAACAATTTACATACAGTTCCTGATTCTTAAGAAACCTGAAACAGTACCTACGTGATATATTTTATTTATACGAATTCTTGGATCGATAGTAGAGTAATAAAAGATTTGTGAAGGAAATCGTTAGCAAAATTAAGAATAAATTCAAAGTAAAATCTATCACTTCCTGTATTCGGGATACCTAACCTGTTGAAGAATTTAGGAAGACCATGCAGAGCTATTTCCATTCATTATGACAACTTTCTTTGATATATATTTAAATCCAAGCATTTATTTGCAAAAATCGAATTCTAATTTTTTTCAAATTTATTTCACGAATGGTGGGTTTCTGGAAAAATTTGTAAGGACAATAATTGTTGCGGAGATAACTTTTATCATTGGATCGACTCACCGAATAAAGTTTTTGGTTCGAATGAAAGTTGACATTTTAAGGATTTAAATATTATTATTTTGGCATGTTGAAATTGCTTCCTGTTTGGAATCTTCAGATATTAGAGTGTGAGTTTATCTTCTAGTTATAGCACTGTCTGTCTTGGAGTTGTTTATTTATAAATAGTTCATGAGTATTCATAACTCAGGCACAACAAAATCTCATATGTACAGTTTATCTTATGATTATAGGCACAGTGTTTATGTATGATAATACACTTCAAGTTCAAGACAGACGGTAATGACCTTACGATGTTTATTGATTTAATATTCCTATTTTTACTTCCTGGATGAAGATATCGAAGAAATGGCTTTTCTGATATCATTAATATGAATTTATAAGATAACCTGTCGATGTTATTGCCGAAAAGATACCATGCTCATACTGTGGAAAAGTTGGCTATTCTGTCAAGCAGAGGCACTTATAGTTTGTAGTGCAATTCCTGATGAGAAATTTGGTGCCTTTGAAACTCAAAATTATGTTTCAGGAAATATGTGACCCATCTATTCAGATATTTTATATTCGATTTTATTCTAAATGGCTAAGTAAGGCAGACACTTAAAGTTTGTAGTGCAATTCCTCAGGAGAAATTTGGTGCTTTCGAAACTCAAAATTATCTTTCAGGAAATATGTGACCCATCTATAAAGATATATTATATTCGATCTTATTCTAAATGGCTAATTAAGGCTTCGACACTCTCAATCACAAAGCTTTGCCATTGGTATGGAATTCGAGGAGGTGTTCCTCAGGGATCAATACTGGAACCATAACTGTTCCAAATTTTATGACCTACCCCAAAATTCGTATAACAACAGCACATTTCTTGTTGTTGAAAACAACCTCCTTCCTTATTGATGTACAATCGAGGAAGAGCTTCAGAAAAAATCTCGAAGACTCTTCAAACAAACTGAACTATGGTTCCATGCAAACAAAATCAAAATGAATGAAAAAAGAACCATTGCCTTCGATCATCCATTGCTGCCAACAAGATCTGTGGTAACCAAAAAATGTCATTCGAATCATATGTGCGCTTAAGTGAACTGTAAGCTGTAAAGCTACTTCTAGGTAACTTAATACATGATTGTACATACTCACCTGTATATTTTACATCCACAACAACAAAGATACGATCCCGAAATGGAGAATACTGCAACATACAAAAAGAAATGAAAGGAACTCCTCACCTTCCAAATCAGCTGAGGATTAATCATGAAGCCATAAATGTATAACAAGATTCCTGCAAATCTCAACATGATGGAAAGGAAAAAGATGAAAAATGAAACGAAAAAAAAAATATTACATAAAAAATCATACTACACCATGAATTTTGGCCAGACCAGATTGGGTAGATTGTTATTTGAATGTTGATTTATTGCTCTACATTTTTAATTCTTTCAATTTCGCCGGATTTGATCTAAATCTTCCGGGATTTCAATTTATCTCTCTTGATATTGACAGAATCTTTCGGGCTCATTCGCGGTGGTCTGTTAGGAATTATTTCACCTAACATTTCGTCTACATCTGAGGTAGGCTTTTTTTTTTGCTTTGACAGAGGTTGATAAGAAGACTTTATGTAATATCAGGACGGACAATCTCCTACAATTCTTTCATGAACGATTTTTAATTGTCATGCTGACAATTCTCGGAATATGTCGTAATTTTTGATCCTGAAAAATATTCTGTTTTCCTGTGTTTCGAGATATGTTTGGTTTATCTGAAGTTCCGAAAAACCATCACTAGGATGGTCGTACCTGGTTCAAAAGAACCCTCACGATCAGAAAGCAAGGCTGTGAATTTACATTTGAATATTGGAGGAATTCGAAGGACAAGAGTGATTACGTTCTGAAATTAGCCACTGAACATGGTGTTGAGATCTTCTAATAAACCACATGGCAACAGAGGTACTTCTTCGTGAAGAAGGACAATTGAAAGTTATGTACTCATTGATTTTTCACTTAGTCCAAATTACGGTTAAGCTTGTTGTGTTATAAGTTTCCTCATGTTTAGCAATTCAAAAAGGGGAAATATATTGGGTTTTTTCATTTCTTTCAAACATTGTGACATTTCTGTCATAACTAATTTATGAGGAAAGAATTTCTGCAATGGGTGGTTAATTCAAAAACCATTTAATTGATTATAAATAGCTAGTTTTTTCTGCTTTCATCTTTTTTTATGTTAGATCTAGAATTTCGGGTAGATTGGTGAAGAGTCTGTTTTTTCTCTGCCGTCTATAGAAGTAAATTTTTTTCTAACACGGATGAGGTCAGGGTTTTTTCTCTGGAGTTTTTTCCCTTTCCTCATTTTATCATACTACAGACCTGTATGGTTTTCCTCTGTTGCACTAACCCCAGGTAGGTCCTTTTTTCTTTCAATATTTATTGCATTATTTTAGCTCTCTCAATCAAAAGAATATATAATCAACCAACACGTTATTGTTATATTCAAGAAGGTCTCAATTAGAGTAAGTGAATCAAAACCGACACCCCATCAATATGCGATCGGTACAACCGTCTATTAGGATTCAAATTGCGACAATCTCAGCCGAAAGCTACGTGATAAAATTGTGAGGTTGAATTTATGGCTGCTCCTAACCTTGCCTCGCATGTACTTAAGGAGTAGGTATCGGGCATATTTGGCAACGAGTCCCAAGAAGGTCTGACGTCACCTCCCAGCCAGAGAGCTCGCGACAGAGCTCTATCTCGGGCAGAGGAAGAACCGTTTCCGTTATCGTTACTCAATCAGTTATTTTCGAAGGTGGGCTTGATGCAACGGCGATTTTTATCGATATGTTTTATGCGAATCGTCACGGGATGTTTAATAACCGTTTTTAAATGTTGGTTGGACACCGGACGTCGCTTGAGCAACCATCTTTGGTTAACTTTCGATTATATTTTGGATGCATTATTGCATCAGGATCCAAATGGGAGGGTGAAGGAAGATATCTAGCAGAAACATGGATGTTGACATAAGTTTTTAAGCGGATGTTACGCTTACCAAAATGCATATTGAAAAATGATATGGTCAATGTAAATATATGCAGCTCCAAAATTTTAATGGAAAATTTCAATACAATGTATCATTCGAAGTGAAGATTCTTTATGATATCTGATAAAACGCACTGAGATCCTATGTCATTGACTGCAAAGATTATAGAGTTAGAAAGATAGAAACGCCCTTATATCTATGGTACTGAAATCCGACTACGATTTTTGGCTAGTTTCTTACTTTTGACACCTAGATGGCTCTGAAAACATTATTCAGTACAGAAAACTATTTTAACAGGAGCGAAATTCGAATTATACTTCTCATTAATTTCCATTAAATTGAGTATTCTTTGTTGAGCTTTTAAAGAAACATCCTGATCGACAAAACAAAAGCAGGGCTCCGCTTTTTGATCAGGATGATATTTTCCATCTACACATTGTTTTGAATCAAATGAAATACGCTTCTGGATACTTTATATTTTTATTTGAAATGATTGTGTAAAATCAACTACAATACAATAATTATGAATTTGAGTACATTTCAAAAATTTGTTCACATATTATACAATTATTATAACAATTTCAAGAGCTTATTCCCACAGTGAACCCACGATAAATCGAACATGAATAAGTCGAACAGTTGTTTTGGACCCGATTCATACATATCTTACCCAGTGCATTTTCACCTCAATGGGTCTAGAGGGTCTAGTAGATGAGTCGAACTGCTGGAAGGGTCGTCAAGTAAACCTCCACCTCTATAAGTCGTTCTTCTAACCACCATTGCCTCTATGAGTGAAACTTTTTGATCTAATGAATGAGACCGAAAAAGATTCGGTTCGCAAGTAAATCACAGCACTTGATGAATATCATACGATTTTTTGACCTCTAAGGACATGTTTCCAGTGCTCAGACGCTCGTTTCTCATTGATGATGATTTCGTGTTTACCTGAGTTTTTCTCTCAATGAAGCAAAGTCTCACTTCAATTACTCGAATGCTTGGTGAACCGAACAATAGATAAGTCGAACAGTTCTTCTGGTCCCTAGGAGTTCGACTTAACGAGAGTCCACTGTAGATTAATTATAGAATGTTTGAACAGCAATAAGAGAAAAATATCAGAGGTGTACAACAAGACCTGTAGATCAGCCCAGCAAGAGTTTTACGTTATCCAGAAAAATATTTTTTTGTCCCGAAAACTCTATCCATTTGACAGCACTGAAAATAAAAAATAATAAACAAGACAGTTACATGATACGAGTTTCAAAACTTACATTTCCATTCTCTTTGGCAATGAAAAGAATGCACATTCAGGATTATTTTTTCTATTATTTCTACAATTAATCACCATGCATTTTAAATGTCGGTCAGTTTTTAACACAAAAACACAGAAAAACACACAAGCAAAGATTATAGAGTGAGCTAGGTGCTTCTCTTTCAGATTTCGAGTTATTTCAGTAGAAAATACGCTTATACGAGAAGATACAATCATTCAGCAAAAATATTTATTCAAGTATTTCTTTCAGAGCTTTCTAATGATCTCTATATAATCTTGCCAAATGGACCCTAATTAAATATTTTAACTGGTGGTAGTAGTCCATGGGTGGAGTTTTATATTCAATATATACAAAGAAAAAGTCTTCTCCACTTTCAAATTATTTAATCCTTTTCGATAACATTAAAAGGACAAGCAATGCATTTCGGCAAGCTAACTTGCCATCATCAGGCATTAGAGAGTAAAATGTCAACAATGTTGAGAAATTGTCCCACCACATGCTAAACACTTGTTTGGGAACCATTATCTAAATAATTTTGAACATTCTGTTGAATAACAATCAGATTCCTTTCCGGAGATTCCAATGATCCTGCTGAAAATTTTCAGAGAAAAAAGAGTCTTCACATGACATTCATGGTAGTAAAAAAAATACCAAACCGCATAAGCATACCACACATGACCCCAAGCTACTCATTCAAGAAAAATCCTACATAAACTCCAGATAATCACTCCGTACAACTAACTTGAAGCAGCCTTCGAAATTTCCCCATACGAAGCATTCCCCGACGGTCTACGCCACAATCCACGACATTATCTCGAATTCATCCTCCGAAATTCATAAATATCACGTCGGTAAGTTCCTCGAGGTGCGTTCTTCCATAACCGATACACCGTGACTAGGTCTGGGTCAAGCAAGCGGCTCCTATGTTGCCCAATTGCTATCAGACCCATCGCACTTCCAAATTATATGCAGTTATTACGAAATGATGGATTGGAGCAGAGTGCCTTGAGGTTCGAGACTGAAAGAGCGTTTTCGTGAGTAATTAGTGGAAAGACCAATTCGTTCTTCGCGATCGGATGACTGGGAGCTGGTAATACCTGAAATGGGTCGGGGATTTGGAGTTCATGGTGCATATCTACCTTAACCTATCTCTATCTATCACTACTATTATTTCAATCTTCTGGATTCACTCTTTCTGAACTGGCAATGTCAAATTACAGTTAGGATAGATGAGTGCTCGTAATGCTTTTGGGTGTTCTGCAGGAATCAATTCTGTGACCACCCATTTTCATTCTTATTTACCTGAATATAGCCTGCTCCACAAGAGTTAGGGATATTGTATTCAATCGTTTTGAAAAGTATGCAATCTTCCAGAAAATTGCTGTAAAATCATTCAAATAAAAACTTGAATAAATTCAATAAAAATCAGTATGAGACATTTCGTCAATCTGGTCGCCTTTTTTCTGAAGTTTTATTCTTTGCATATGCTTCATGAATGTTCTTATTCTGAACTGGAGTCAGTTTATCAACAGTAAAATAACAAACGCTGATACTAATAGGGCTATCGGAATGCTAAAGTGTGGCCTAACTCAGGTTGTTGTAGCGGAAAAGCTCCAAGTCAGCCAAAGTGTGATATCTCGACTTTGGAATAGGTTCAGAGAGATAATTCCCGTTTTGGAGAGACCAAGGCTTGGTGGGCGACGAAATACAACACCTGCTCAGGATAGTTTCATCACCTTTTCGGCGAGAAGAAACCTCACATCTGCTAGTAGAATGCTACGGAATACTCTTCAAAATGCAGATGGGGTCCAAGTTTCCATCGAAACCATCAGACGACGTTTGAGAAAGGTGAACCTAGGTTCTAGACGTCCATTAAAGGTTCCATTAACAAGACCATAAGCGTCAAAGACTGTAATGGGCAAGGCAACATATCAATTGGAAAGATCAATGGCGTAGTGTCCTTTTCACTGATGAATCCAGATATGGACGATTTTCAGATTCTCGAAGAATAAGGGTATGGACAATCCCACTCATACCACGTAATCGTCGCTATGTCTAAGAAGTACATCCATTCCGAGGGGGTAGTGTTATGGTATGGGCCGGGATATGTTTCAGCAAGCGCACAGATCTACACATTTGTCCTGGGAATATAACCGCCTTACGCTATAGGAGGCATGTTCTTGACAATGTTTTGCCAAATTTTCACGCTGCTATTGGTGAAACTTTTCAATTTCAAGACTATAACGCTAGACCGAACCATGCAGCCATAGTTGATAATGCGCACAAGGAGCTTGGTATTCCATATTTACCAATACTTCCGCACTCGCCAAATCTGAATTGCAAAGAACATGCACGAGATATGCTCCAAAAAGATTAGGTAGTCATCAACCTACCCCAGAATCCTTAAATGTTCTGAGAGAGCTTTTGCCCCGTTTATGGAACCAAATTCCTAAAGAAATGTCCAACAACCTCGTGTGTAGTATGCAAAGAAGATGTCAAGCTGTTATGGATGCCCGTGGAGGCCATATATCTACATCTTAAAATGCTAAAATTCTCTGGAACTAGAATTTCGTTATTTTACTCGATTTTTTATAACCTCCCTTTATTCGCTGCAGACCTAACAGGCTCACGAAATCTCATTTAAACTATATATTTTGCATTTAAGTTAATATCCCCAACTCATGTGAAGCAGTTTATTAAACTAACATATATCTTCTATTCCTATTAATTTCTAATTACAAGTATTTCGCATTTTTTTCAAATAATAAGATGAGCAATTGAGCACTCTCCTTCGAAAAACGAAGACAGCTAGTCAGCCTCATGCCTGTCATTTGTTTTGCAACCCTCAGAGAAAAACAACTATGTTGTCGAGGATTCACTTTCAGTCTCCAGTCATGTTTTCTTGGGTGCCAAGATGAAGTATTTTGGCTTATCCATAGCATCGAAATACATCTGTGCAGGCGTTCCACAGGGTTCCATATTGGGGCCATTATTATTCACCATTTATGGGGTAGTTTAGTGCATTGATGAGGTATTCCTGAAGATGTTCAATTGATGTTCAGCTAGGGCGAATCAAGACCATGAGGCTATTCAGCAAATGTGTTTTATATCATAATCTTGGAGCCAGTTTGGATCTAAATTTTAACGAAGGTAAGTTGGATATATGGCGGCAGAAATTTGGGAGTATTTGCAACTCTAGTTAAGTCGACTTTTCAAAAGCTTATAGGATTTTTTATTCTGCCGATAAAAATTCAACCTTTCAGATGACAAAAAAACTGTGTCGGTTTTGTCAGTCTTAAGCTACTGCGACAAAATTTAAGGACCCTGTTAGGGTGCTTTCTAGTAAAATAGTGATTTGAATTGGCTGAGGATGGAAAAATGGGTCAAGATGTACATGGGTTATTCGTGTTTAAATTCATGAGAAGTATCCAGAAGTAAATACCCCTACAGAATGTGAGTTCCTGCACACCAAATAGCTGGAATTCGTAGGTGTTTTCCATATAATGCTACAAGAGTTATTAATTCAAATGAATCTTAAAAAATTTACATCGTTTTTACAATCGAGACTCAGTTGGATTTTTTTCATCTTCGTTAGAGTAAATACAGATTTTTTTTGTACTCTTCTCATGGGAATTGATATATTTTTATTATAGTTCAGATTTAAAGCAGACTTTTTTTTCTGGCGTCTAGCTCAATCACTTCATTTCATTAGATATAATTGTTTGTTTCATCTCATATTCAATGTATGCTATGTATTTTTATTATATATTAGGTGTTGAAGCCTTCTTTAGGGTTTTCTTTCTCAATATCTGAATGAATTCTTCACATTTCTATCAAATTAATTCTAGGAATAGTTGTCAAGACTATAGCAGCAATTTTCCTGAAATTTCAGTAATTCATCTCAGTGTCGGCAAACTTCTAATTTCGCATCCACCAGTTTCAATTAATCACAGTTTGCAAACCAGAATCTTTCTACTTAACTGGATTTTTGCCAAGATGAAGTATGAAATATGGTAGAATGAATATTTTCAATTACTATAAACTTTATTTCCATTGCAAGACCCCTGGATATTCTGTTAGAATTTTTGTGCGCACTTAAAAAATTTATTCATCAAGATAAATCTCATTCCTTTCTTAATGAAGCAATAATAGTTTGGAATGGACCTATTTCGAAACGAATGTGTTTCAATCATTTTTTTACAAATGCCAACTCTAAGAGTCCTCGTTTGAAATCGTAGATACTTATATATAAAAATGGAGCAAATGTAATCAGGCTCACATTAGCTCTCCATAAAAATTGAGAAATCGTGCGGTTTTAATATTGATCGGTATTAGCTTATGAGCACCTCTAATTATATATGTTATTTGAGCAGAAACTTTTGTAATAATTACTTTCAATATAAAAAAGTCCATTCTGATATTGTAGTCACTCGTGACCGTATCTATGATTTCCATTGCCTTCTTTTTTTGACCTTGTTATACGTGTTGAATGTGTTGTTATAAGCATGAAGAAAATCAATGCCTTTCAAAAGGGCATAGATTCAGCATCAGTACTCTCTTTGTCTGTATCTGTTCGTTTACTAACAATGGTATGTACATAGACAGAGATATTTTCACAAAATTTCCGGGGGTGGCCAGTAAAATTTCAACTGGACTGATTGTTCAATATATACATATATACAGGGTGGCCAATGTATGATCCTGCTTTTCGACATTCAATATTATAACCCCTTCAGGTCAACTACACATAAATGTAGATAATGAGCATGTTGAACCTTGAGTCCCACCTCTTATAGGTACTTACGTGCTGTTGTCAATTGATTTGTCATTAAAATGCAATGATTGCTCGTATCGAATTTCTTGAAATTCAAGATCGGCCTCAGGTTGATTATAATGTAATAATGGACAAGGGGTTTTTACTTCCAATTTACTTTCGCAATAAGTCAATTTTTAATGTTGCGGTGTAGATAAGTGAAGCAAGAGAACCATAATCTCTGAAATTATTTCTTGATTAGTCATTGACATATGCATTTTTGTAACACTTGAAGGCTTGGTTGGAATAATTGAATCTTCTGTAGGTAATTATCAATGAGAAATATCTAGTTTAAAACGAGCAGGTTAATTATACAATTTTTCGAGAATTAATTTATACGTAGAGAGATTTAAAAAAAAATTCTGATAAGATAAGTAAATATTTTTAGACATCCATATTCAAACTAGCAGAAATGTTTCATTTGAGTTCAGCGTTGTGTACAAATTAAAGTTGGTGGAATACAACTTTAACAAATCATTCTGACAAAGATTTGAAATAAAAATTTCATGAAGGCAAATTTTTTTCATTCCATTCGGATACGTAGACTTAAACCAAAACCAATGTGAAAATTTGCATCAGAATAAGAATATCAGATATTTAACAACATGTATTAGGATGCTGCAAACTGTCACTGAGGAAATAATTGTTTCGAACTAAAATATAATATCGTTTTATCAATTTCAATGAAAATTGTTAAAACGTTCTTGAGCTTTTCTTGCCTAGTATGAATCTGGTTTTATCTTGGCCAATCAATGTTCATTTTCTCTACAGTTTTCTTTCATTGGTTGTCTTTCTTCTTGTTTCAAAAACCTCCAGCTTTGATTAATTTCTGCAACCGTCTTCTGAACAGTAAATAAAAAATACTCATTTGATAGAAATAACCAAGGAATCAAAAATAACATGGTGCAACCTTTCATCACTGAACAGGATCTAAGTGACCATTAAAAAAAATATATGTAAATTAAGCGACGTTCAGAAGAACATTTTTATAAATGATAACAGTAGGTATATGTTTAGAAGATAGGTGGGTTTTAAGTTCAACACTTTTAAAGTTCTCATTTGGTGCATGAATGAACAAATTTCAGATTCGGATCGAAAACAACTAACACACAAATCAACTCAATTATTTAATCAAAATAAAACTTTACAATTATATTACATAATGACTAGCAAACCACAATCGGTAAAAACATCTTATAACCTAAAAAAAGCAAACAGGGTGCTATAAAAATTTACAATTCATATAAGGAGTCGGAAATAACAAGTACAAGAAAAAAGGGGAATTCGAAATGCATATTAGTACAAATTTCAAGAGAAGGAAGTAATAACTTTCCATTAATGTCGGTTTCCCTCAATTTATTGTGCCTTTTTTCATGTTTGTTGTTATGAAAATGTTTTTTCAGTATATATATATTCTTGAGTACTCTGAGAATACTCATGGTGGTTTTCGTATTTTCGGTCTATACATACGACGAAGCTTCTTCCTTTCTTGAAATTCGAGCATTTCGAAAAGTGAACATAAATCGAATATATTACCATCACATCCAATTAATATTTACAATTCTTCACCCACTATGGGCCTATTTACATATTTTTCCCCTCTTGTAGTTGTAAGTCCGCTTCAGAGGTAACTTTTGTACTACATTCTTTGGTGTTTTTGGGTGATTTCAGTTCGAGGAGTACAGAGATGAACACAGCCTCAGCTGGAAGTCCTTGTAAAATAGTTTTCCCCCCAAAGGTACCCTATCGAGGAACATAGAGGGCGTCATCAAGCAGAGAGCTTTGCCGTTCATCAGAAATCTTGATGGTGGTACCTCTGGTAGTCTGTGTTGTGAGGTTAGGAACTTTACCCATGTGGCAACGTCGTCTCTGGTCCATTGTCTTGGATCTGGAAAGAGAGGAAGATTAGTTTGAGCTTTGAGGTTCGATGTAGTACATAACATTACTAGCAAGGTAAGAGGGTTTTTACTGGCGAATGGAGGATATAACCTCCTTGAGCTAATAGAACCCGTTACCTTGCGTGTATTGTTTTATATTTTATTTGTTTCTCATTTGTACAAAGGTTAGATAAATTCCAAAAAAATCTCAATAATTTGTCGCAAATGTCGTAAGCTATGGAAGCGTTGCCATGAACATGTCTGTTTATTTTTCTGTACATTTGTTTTAGCGAAAGCGAAAATGAACGTACCAAAAAAATTATTGAGGCAGCCAGCAGTGTAGCATCAAGTTTATTACCTGCAAAATCAGCTTCAAGGTACGAGCGAGAATACGACGACTTCAAAAAGTTGCAAAATAGAGTGATTGGGGTAACTGAAGATGTTTTGTTGGTCTACTTGAATCAACTATCAGCTAGATTCAGCCCTAATACTTTATAGGCAAAATGGTCTATGCTGAAAAGCTGCTTGGAAATGAAAGAAAATGCCCCTGTTCGCAGGTTTGTTTTCCTCAAAAAATTTATTGAAAAATATGACGTTTAGTTGTCATTTGCAGATTTCAAAAGGTAATAGCGTTTCTGAGACGAAAAAATGAGCGTTATACGCCAAAAAAGGCCAAGGTATTAAGTAAAGAAGAGGCTGAACAATTTCTTTTACATGCTCCTGATGACCAGTGGTTGCTGGCGAAAATTGTAACAATATTTGGGATTTTTGGATGTTGTCGATGTGACGAAATTCTCTCCTCGAACATGAATGATGTAGAAGATATGGAAAAATACGTTGCGGCAAACAAAAAATTCAACAATAAGAAGATTCACCATAACCGATGATGGCTGCAGCTTCAAGCCCTGCATGTTATACAGAAAATACGTAAATCTTCGGCCTCCTGGAATAGAAAGCTTAAGATTTTATTTTGACATACCGACATGGAAAGTGCATGTCCCTTAATGCTGGCCAGCACACTATTGGTGGTGTCCCAAAGCAAATAGCGAAATATTTAGGTTTGAAAGACCCAGAGTTATACACCTCTTTTCGCAGAACTGGGGCCACTATGGTTGCGGATTCGGGTGGAGATATTTTAGCACTAAATCGTGCAGGAGGGTGGAAGAGCACCGAAATTGCGATGAGTTATGTCGATGATTCGGTCAACAAAAAATCGAAATGTCTAGCAAATTATTTGGTAGTAAGGAGAGTACAAATGTTCTGCAGTCCTCGAGTTCAGCAGTTTCTGAGTCAACAAATGGTTCATCATCATCAGTATCAACTCTTTCATCATCGAAAATCTGTGTTACTGGAAATAACAATTGTACCATGATTTTCAACATATATGACGATAAAACAAAATTTTCTAATGTAAATAATACTACTAACTTGTGAAAATTTTGCAAGTTGACTGTCAGTTTTACAAGTTAGTGACTTGATAAAATAAACTTTTTTGATTAATATTGTGTTTTTTGAAACTGGCGTTTACAAATGAGAAACAAATAAAATATATCTGTCTGGATTATTTGTATCTTGCTGTTCACTCCTATGTCGTTTATGTTGTCTATTTTTTTAGTTCTGTATTTCTCAGTTGTTTTAATGCAAATTAAATGAGGAATGTTCACATTTTTCAATTTCTTTATATTCCTATTCTCCGTAGAAAATGAAAATATTGTGTCCAAAAATTATTTGAATATTTCAAATAGCGCCCGAGATATCGAGTTATAAACATGAGTTCGATGGATCCGTGTGACGTCACTTTACACCCAACGACTTGCGAGGTTCAGTACGTAGCCGGGTCCAATATAAGTGCTTCTCGGCTCACGGAGTGCGATTTGCGTATGTAGTATGACGTCTCATCGCCGCGAGGAATTGAATATTCACGGGGTTGTAAAATCCGAACTACTAGGTCTTTTCGACTGAAACAAAAACTAGTGATTTCATATACATATAGGTTATACTGTGACGAAGTTTCGATCGATTTTGCATACCTGTGAACATTCCTCATTGTTGTTTTGAGTTTGGTTAGGTTAGGTTAGGTTCAGTTTGGAACTATAGGAGCAATTTTTGAGTCTTAATATTAAAGAAAAGATGACTTTTCAAGCAATTTCCTCTGACCTCATGTTTAAATTTGAAGTTAAATCGATCTTGGAGATGCAAATGATTGGTTGAATTTGTTGTCTTTACCGAGTAACTGAAGAAACTAGTCATATCCCTAAATTTGATTCCTGTTCTAGTAAATGTTTTGAATCTATGTAACTCTTTTCTCACCTTTGGGCAAATGGTCGTCCACTTCCTGATGATAACGAGGTTGATAGAGACTCCATGGGTTTCTCTCGTAACGCACCGGTGTCAACCCAGCTGTTCCTAGGGCCATTTTGCGTTTGGTGTGTTCCAAGTAGTATCCTATCTTGACGGTTGAGTTAGAGCACCTTGATCTGAAATAAAAACGAGGAGGTTAAAAAGACTGAAATATCAAATGTTTCCGAAATTCATCTACTTCTAGAACTGCACAAATATAAGAAGCATCGTAGACATCGTGTAAAGGTGGCCACACAGGGGCAGATTATAACATGAAAATGATCCTGAATAAGTGTTGACTTTCTCGTCCAATGTTTTTTTTATCTTGACAGAAAATCAATTTCGTGAGCGACGTAAGCTGACGCCCATCAGTTTGTATGTCGTCGAGAGGAGTCACTGACGTAACCCTACACTCCCAGCGATCCAAGATTATCTTCAGCAACACTCCCCGTATCCCGTGTCATACATAATATCTGACATTATGTAAGGAGTGTTCTGCACTAAATCAAACCGGCGATAAGGCTAATGCGTCCTGGTTAGGGACAGACACTTAGGTGTCGATGCATCCCGTCCTCCTTATCTCCACGTTTCTGCCTTCTTATCACGTCGGTGCGGATGTCGACTTTTCATATCGTCGTAGGTGCTTTTGTTTATCGCGACAAGGCAGTTTTTTGGAGTGGCTTGACGAGTGAGAAGAATGGTGAGGCCGATACGCGTTATCGGCAGTAGTTGTTGAATTTTTTACGAGAGTTATGTTGTGTTGAAAGCGGAAATGAGTAATTCGAGTTTTGAGCGCGTTTTTCATTCATCGTTTGTGAGATTCCCGAAGTCTCAAGTAGATTCAAGTCGGCATAAACCCAAACTCGAGTGGAGCATACATTAATTTCTCTATTTCAGTATAGTAATGAGTTCATTACAGTACGAAAAGTAGTGCTCGAAGATTATAGAGTAGAAAGATGGGAAACGAAGCGACTACGTTGATGTGAGCGACATCTGTAGTTTCAAAAGTAAAAGGGTTATGGATAAAACATTTAATTAGGGTCCATTTGGCAAGATTATATAGAGATTATTAGTAGGCTGTTGTCAATTTGGAAAGAAAAACTTGAATAAATATTTCTGCTGAATGATTGTATTTTCTCGTTACGCATATTTTCCACTGAAATAACTCGAAATCTACAAAAGTAGCACCTAGCCCACTCTATAATCTTTGCTTGTGTGTTTTTCTGTTATAAATTTTGTGTTAAAAACTGGCTGACATTTAAAATGCATGGTGATTATTTGAAAAAATAATAGAAAGAATGATCCTGAATGTGCATTCTTTTCATTACCAAAAAGAATGGAAGTGTAAGTTTTGAAACTCGTATCACGTAACTGTCTCGTTCATTGCTTTTCATTTTCAGTGCTGTCAAATGGATAGAGTTTTCGGGGCAAAAATATATTGTTCTGGATAACGTATAAAGAACTCTTGCTGGGCTGACATACAGGTCTTGTTGTACACCTCTGATATTTTTCTTTTATTGTTGTTCAAACATTCTGTAATTAATATACAGTGGACTCTCGTTAAGTCGAACTCCTAGGGACTAAAAGAATTGTTCGACTTATCTATTGTTCGACTCATCTACTAGACCCTCTAGACTCATTGAGGTGAAATGATCTGGGTAAGATATTTATGAATCGGGTCCAGAACAACTGTTCGACTTATCGATGTTAGATTTATCGAGAGTTCACTGCATGAATAGGTTCTTGAAATTGTTATAATAATTATCTAATATGTGAACAAATTCTTGAAATGTTCTCAATTTCATAATTATTGTATTGTAGTTGATTTTACACAATCATTTCAAATAAAAATATAAAGAATGCAGAAGCGTACTTCATTTGATTCAAAACAATGTGTAGATGGAAAATATCATCCTGATCAAAAAGCTTTTGTTTTGTCGATCAGGATGTTTCTTTCAAGCTCGACCAAGAATACTCAATTTAATAGAAATTTATGAGAAATATAATTCGAATTTTTATCCTATTGAAATAGTTTTCTGTACTGAATAATGTTTTCAGCGGCCACTAGCCAAAAATCGTAGTCGGATTTTAGTAGCACAGATATAAGGGCGGTTCCTATCTTTTTTACTCTATAATTTTTAGTAGTGCTGTAATGAAACTCAATACAGCATTTTTTTTCGGTTATGCAGAATGAGCTCCTATTTCAAAAAGAAAGCTAAATTCGAAAATGAGCGAGTCTTCTAAAGCATGAGTGTTGGAATTGCCTTCTGCAACGAGTATTAGAAGATATTTTCTTTACTTCAGTCAAGTTTTGTCAAATACTCTCGAAATTCAAATAAAAATGCAGATTTGTGACTTTTGTATTGTATCTTGGCAGATGGCGTGACTTACGAAATTTGACAGATCACGGAATTTGAATTGATTTGATTTGAGAATTGAAAGCATCGGAGGTCAGTACTGACAACCACAAAACGAAAAATATAGCCGAAAGCAATGCTGTGAGGAGTTTCATTACAGCACTACTTTTAGAACTGTAATGAACTCATTACGATACTGAAATAGTGAAAATAATATTTACAACCTTATTTCGAGTTGAAATAAGGCATATATATGGAGCGTTAGGGTTATAGATAACCCAGCGTCGGCCTTGGAAGACTTGTTCATGAAGAATCGAGATTTTTGTGATTTGTCCGATTTTTCGAAATGCATTCTACTTGAAAACCTTCTCAGTTATAGTGAAACTTCTATAAATATCAGAAAGTTCGTTGCAGAATTCTGTGAAGACAAATAAAAGCATAAACAAGTATTAAAGTATATATATTCTTTTGATTCGGAGATATAGAATAATACAATACAAATTGAAACAAAAAAGTACCTAGCTGAGGTTGGTTCAACACAGGAAAACCATACAGGTCTCCAGTATGATCAAATGAGAAAAGGTAAAAAACCTCAGCTGAAAAAAAAACCTTACCCCGCCCGTGAAAAAAAATTATATTATTATATAGTAAGAATAATTAATCGGAATCTTCTTTCAGTTTCCTGTATTCAAGGAATTTTATCATCTAGTTTCTTCCAGTCTGAATTAGGACAGTAAACGCCAGATCGGGTTCTCAAAGCGAAACCGATAATTTTTTTACGACCCCACGTTCATCCTGGCGAACAATAAACCGACAAAACACATCCCCTGTCGCAAAACTTGGAGCCACCGATCGGTAAACACCTTTATGTCGAGCAGCATATTTCCGCTTTTCTATTTCTGCCCTTTGCGGATGTCATTTAGCGTCGCCTGACGGAAACGTCCTGACGCAGGATACACCCCTTCCTGTCTACTATCGAAATCAACCCCCGGAATGGCTTTTAAAGCGGCACAGGCTACCTCCCGCCTAGCGAGCAGGAAGAGACATTCTACTATTCCGCATTTCGCCAAATCGAGGGGTGTCATCTCGGGTCGTATTTATGGAACGTGTCCATATGCGAGCTGCAGCGCGTTTTTCTGACAAATTTCCAAATTACGTTAGTTACGGTCGTAATAAATGGGGTATGTCCTGGGTTGTTGGGGATCGAGTCTAATTCCTGCGACAGTTGTGCCTCGAAGAATTATCGGTTGACTTGGAGTCGTTTTTCTTGATTTGGGGAGGATGACAATGGGTTTCGGTTCGTTATTTCCAACAATGAACCTTGGAAATCATTCGGGGGAGCTAAAGTTGTATAAAAAATCTTCGGGGTCTTCCTTGTTGAATATCTCAGTCAAATGCGAAAATAATTTATTCTAAAACAAGTTGCAGAATGAGCTCCTATCCCAACACGAATGCAAAACTCGCTCCTTCGTCGCTCGTTTTCGAAAGCAGGAGTGTTGGAATTGCCTTCTGCAACGAGTATTAGACGATATTTTCTCTATTTCAGTCAAGTTTTGTGAAATACTGTCGAAATTCAAAGAAAAATTCAGATTAGTGACTTTTGTATTGTATCTTTGCATTTGGTGTGATTTACGAAATTTGACAGATCACGGAATTTCATTTGATTGGATCGGAGGTCCGTATTGACAACCACAAAACGAAAAATATAACTGAAAACAATGCTGTAATGAGTTTCATTACAGCACTACTTTCAGTACTGTAATGAAGTCATTACGATACTGAAATAAAGAAAAACTTTATGATGCAGACACAAATCGCCTAATATTTCGATGGCGTTATGTTTACAAATAGCTAAGCTTACTGTATGGCATCTAAGATCTATTCATTTCAACTACCACTTATCGCTACAGTCAGCTATTGCAAAAATGCGGAAGCAAAGCTGTACACCTAATATAAGAGAAGAAAATGACAAAGGACTCTTTTCTGGGTCTCAAAAAGTTCAAGCGATGAATATATCGCATCCTCGCTACAAAAGTGACACAACTCAAAATCAAAAGTCGAAAATATTCAAATGCTAAATATTTTCTAATTAATTGGAAACATCAAATAGACATCAATTTTGATATATGGAGGAATTTTCCATGATTTAATCTAGGCGCGTTTTCTGATCTAATTCATAACATAAACCGAAAAAAGTTAATTTTGAGTTGTGTCACTTTTGTACCGAGGGTGCGATATCCTACTTCCAAGAATATCCCACGATAACCAATTTAACATTCTCAATTTAATCCTGAATTACGTTCCATTTGACGAGGCTTTTTGACTGGCATGGAAAGCATGAATATTGAAACAAATAAAACAAATGTAACCCTTATTTGTGGCATATTTTCGTGATTAAAAATGCTCTGGTACAGCATAGTTAATTAGCGAAGATTTTGATAGATAGGTCAAATTGAAAAAATATGAATTTGGCCAAGAAATAAAATTAACCCTTGATCTCACAGAATCTATGCACTATAACACCGAATGGAAAGACTCATAATTAAGTGAACATAAGCGATCCACTATTGAGTATTACGCTGCTTCAATCTAGTTTAATATGAAGCAGCATTATCCAAAATTGTCGAAAGATTGTGACACAAAAAACAAACAAAATGCAAATTGATCTTTCGAATATAATTTTCTTAATGCGAGAATTTGGAAATCAATTTTCTTATATTTTTCCAGAATTTGGCAATACTGGCGATAGCGCATGAGTCTTATAATGGTTCAACGTTCTGGACGGCTATTTTCTATTGAGAAAACTAGCATGAAGTGAGGGTATGTTGTCACAAGAGTGGAAAATCATCTCACAGCAATTCTATGTAAGTAACAATTTTGTATAAAACACGTGAGTTATTCATATTTCATTCCAAAAATTAATACACGAGAACTTCACTTGTTGTAAAAATAACTACTATTCGAAAAACTTTGAACAGGTTTAAAAATTAAAAACATGCATAATCCGGCACACAAAACTCCGGTCCCTAACAACTTTACTAATGAACCTATCGCCAATTATCTAATTTTAATGTGCCGCAACATCCGACACGGTTTGTCACTCTGCGAAGGCATTTCCTTCCTCGACAGTCCGAAGGACGGTAGTGTGAAACGTGTGGGCACTTTCGCTAACAATGTGCTCATCCTCACCTTCGGAAATATTAAATGACAAAAATCTGCCTTTGATTTATGCCCTGCGAAGCTTCGAAAACATCCGAAGGAGGTGCTGCACCAACAGGGCATATCCGGTCATTAATTGGTCCTTCGACGGTGATTTAATCGCTGTCGCTGTTGATCGCAGTTATTTGTAGCTGGCGCGAAGCGTGACGTGATCGCCGTTTGCTCAGAATTGAATTTATGTCAATTTTTTGAAACTTTCGTAAGGGATTACGCACTTTATAACGAAATGTTGTTCCAGATTGATTACTTAACCGTTTTTGCGATAACTCACAAGAAATATAACGTAAAGCATCACTGGAAGAAGATGCAAATGAAACGTCAATTCGGGGTGACTTCGATGAAACCGTTACAGTTCCACTTACAAAAAGCATATTCCTTTTTGTGAAAAAAACACAAAAATTACATGCTTATCCAGAAAATTGATCAGATGAATTGTTGCCGTAAGCGAATCTTGAATGAGAGTATAATATAATAGGACGATTCCATGACTATATATAAATAATATGAGATGCAATATTTATTGGCTATTTTGCAAATCAATATTGATATCTAAATTTCAGATTATTTCGTAATATACTTTAGTTTCTTTAATTTCATTCACTAGATGAAAAAATTATCAATGAATTGAATACTATGCCTCCACTATGTTATTGTTGTCGTATGAAAAAACCATTTCCGTGATTTCATTGATATCAAAAAGTAGCATATTTATCACGATTCACAGAGTGATTGGGAAATCACTCGACATACACTGCCCGACGTACAACGTGCGGAGGTCAAGATTGCAGGCGGAATAATTAATTTTGACCGATTTAAGTACAGACGCTGGTTAATCCAAAGCCTTCTATGGTGTGCGACGTTTGCCAATGGTTTTTGGCTGTTGTTTTGTAATTGGGAGGAAATGGTCTAGATTTGGTGACGTTTAAATTGTAGCAATATTTGTTCGGAAGACAGGAAGTGCTATCTATACAGGGTGTACCAAGTTCGACTGCCTATTAGGCGTTTCTGGAGAACTGGACCTATTTGAAATCTGAAAATTGAGATTATGTTATTGGGTGGCATTATATACCGAGCTAAAATATTTTTAGAGCCTGACCACTTTATACAGGGAGTGAAAAAAAAAATTAAAAAATTTTTTTTTCTGTTTTTTGTTCTTGAATTTGATGAAGTATGCGATTCTGAATACATTCGTACTCAAATCGTTGCATTCGTCAGAATACTTTCCAAAATATCAACAAAAAAAAACTGAAGAAAAAAGGGAAATGAGAGTATTCGGTATTATGTTTGTTATTTCTAATCTAGATATCTCAAGCACAAACCGTTTTCACATTTTCGTAGTCGAAGGCAGTGGAAATATTGTACATTTTTAGAATTTTTAAAAGCTCATCACAGGGTATTCCAAATGTTGGGTCAAAAATTGGGATCAAGATTGGCCCATAACTTTCGTTTTTCAAATTAGAATCTTATTTTTTTATGATTGCGTTGAATTGTGCGAAGAAAAATGATGATGATAATGTTCCAACATGTTAATGCTCCTAAAATTAATAATTCTTAAGTTATTCAGAATTTTCCTGATTTCATGTCTTACGTAGCGTCAAATTCATAGAATTTGTATCACATCAACAATGACCTTGGTCCTAGAAGATGAATTATTCCAATATCTTACTAGTGACACAACTCTTTTATCAATTCATTTATCATTGTTGATATGGAACAGATTTTATGATTTTGACGCTATACATAAAATCAGAAAATGCTAAATAACTCAAGAATCATCAATATTAGCATCAACTTGTTAGAACATTATCATCATTTTTCTTTGAAGAATCCAACGCAATCATAAAAAATAGGGATCTAATTTGAAAAACGAAAGTTATGAGCCAATCTTGATCCCAATTTTTGACCCAACACCCTGTGACGAAATATTAAAAATTCTAGAAATGTACAATATTTCCACAACCTTCGACTTCAAAAATTTGGAAACGGTTTGTGCTTAAGATATTTAGAATAGGAACAACAAACATAACTTCAGTTTTTTTTCTCGATATTCTGGAAAATATTTCGACAAATGCAACGACTTGAGTACGAATGTATTCAGAATTGCTTAGTATATCAAATTCGAAAACAAAAAAAAACAAAAGAATATTTTAGCTCGGTAGATAATGTCAAACAATAACATATTCTCAATTTTCAGATTTCAAATAGGTTCAGTTCTCCAGAAACGCCTAATAGGCCGTCGAACTTGGTTCACCCTGTATATGTACATGAGAAAATCCCATTTTTTGTAATTAAAATTCGATTTTTCTGCGATTGATTTCTGTAACAATAGAACCATCATCACTCCAGCTGAAATAGAGGGTCGGCATTAAAAAAGATACATTTCACATAATATTTTTATACTCGTTGACACCAAAAGTGAAGTTCTTTCAAGGAATACAGCAAATGGAAAAAACAAAGAATTCTTTGCCAATGCGGAAGACATTTTTGAAACATAGAGAAATTCAAAATAGTTATTATCGAAATGAATACAATTTTCCAATTTTTTCATTTTTCTTGTTTTTCTAGATTTTGTTGAAATATTTGGAAAACTGAGTGAATTGGTTTTTCATTTATCCATCATGATTGAATTGTTGTTTTATTAAACTCCGGACGTTCTGACATACATTCCTGCCTTTTTCTTGTTTCCCTGTCGCCTCACATTGCTGTGAAACAGAATACAAACACTTTGTAAAATGTATCTATTGTAACGTCAATTCAATTGTATCCAAAATCGATAGTCAATATATAAAATTTTCATATGAAATAGTCTGATTTCCTCACAAACATACTCTTTCTGTAATACCTGACACATTCACGAATCATGAAATAATTTTTTCAAAAAAAAAAAAAAAAATTTTTTTTAATTGATGTCGTATTCGAACGCACCACTTCAAAGGTGAAGCAGGGTCTTTCTACATACCGAAATCCAGGTAGATCTCCCCAATCTTTCCACCACTCAGATCCCCAATCGATCACACGCAGAAAACCGGCGGTTGCAACAGAACTCGGTCGATAAATGCCAGATATTTTTCCAAAGGACGTTCCTAGGCGGACACAGGATCCGGATATCCTTTACCGCGTTTCAAAAGCTGCTTTCATGCCGTATTCCGCACGTTCGGCGAGGCCCGGCACACAGGAAAGGGAAGCGTATTATCTGTCTCTACGGTTTTGCCTGTGTTTACGGATTTTCGTCAGTTCGAATCGCTTTTCCGCCCGCGCTCGGAGGAAATGACGGCGTTTGGAAACTCGGGAAACGTCGCTGGGAACGCGGTCGAGCTTCCAGTGCAGCCGGACTCGAATATACAGGGTGAAACCACCAACTGATAGTGCAGGTCGAAATTCATTTTATATATATATATATATATATAATATATATATATATATATATTCTTTTGAATAAGAGAGCTAAAATAATACAATAAATGTTGAAACAAAAAGAACCTAAGCTGAGGTAAAAAAAGGAACGGGGTACCACAACATTCTTCGTATGATACTATAGTATGATACGATACTATCATCACCAGTATCATACGATACTATAGAGCCAGGGGAAAAAACCTCAGCTGAAAAAACCTGTCTCCCCGTTAAAAAAATAAAATAAAATTGTTGTATCTGATTATTCTATATAGAAGGACATCACGATCAGCGGGACGGCTCTTCGGAGGAAGGAGTTCCAAACACAAACTCCAACCTGAAAATAAAAAAAGCCAGAACAGCAAGAGAATTCAATTTATACTTCATCAAATTGATCTGAAATTTTCAACCCATTGCAAAAATGAGTTTGATATATTGTGTATGGCTCTAATGCCATCTTGGAATTTATAAATCGAACAATTATTAATTAGGTGTTCAACTGTTTCCTCTGATTCACCACATTCACAATTAGGACTATCAACCGAATTCCACTTGAAAAGCATGCTGTTGGTACGACCATGACCTGTTCTTATTCGATTAAGAAGGGACCATATTCTCCTGGGAAGGTTAAAACCAGGAACTTTATTCGATGGATCAGATATTAGATCTTTATTAGATAAAGAACATACATCCCATTCGGATTTCCAGATTTCGTTTAAGCTGAAGTTCGAATTCAGAAAGTTATTCGACCAAATAGGTTTAGTCCATATAATCGAAAATATAAGTTGCAATTTTAAATGTTAGTCGTCTTCCTATACTTCAAAATGAACATTGAAATAAAAAACTTCATTCCGCTTAAACATTTGACCAAGAAATATATCATTTTTTTTTCTTATTAAAAAAAAAATTTTAAAGTGTCGAATCAATTTGAATTATCTCAAAAAATCATTTCACCATGCGTTCACTTTCCAATATAACCTTCTCGGCACTCCTGATGCACATTGTTTTCTGTAAATATACAGGGTATCCCAAATTGCTTGATTTTGACTGTTTTAGGTACTACTGGACCAGATAGGTAAAAACTTCGAAAGGTGTCCTGGGCTCGATTTTCTTGAAAAAACCAGTAGTGAAAACCGTTTCACGATATCTTTTTTTATTTTAAAAAATTTTCGATTTCGAGAATGTGCCATAACTTTTTTATTTACGAAAATACCTGAAAACGATTTAATCTTTCTAGAAGCGCTTTTTCACCAGAAATTAGAAACTATATTAAAATATCACTTTCTCGTGGAAAAAAATTTTTTTTTTCATTTTAAATACGAACGCATTTTTTTTTTCATCTTATATCATGAAAAAAATTTGAAAATGTCTTATTCCTAGTGAAAAACCGCTTGTTGAAAGTTTTTATCTTCTTCAGATATTTTCGAAAATGAAAAAGTTATGGCACATCTTCTAAATCAAAAAATTTCGAAATTTTTCATATCTTCAAAACAAATGAAGATATCGTGAAACGGTTTTCACTACTGGTGTTTTCACGGAAATCGGGAGTAGGACTCCTTTCAAATTTAAGATAATTGTCGTGAATTCATATAATTTTTTTTGGCTTTAAGTCAACAAGGCAGGAATTTGTATTTCAGGACATATAAATTATTGTACCTTGGAACAGTCCCATGGTAAACGCCAAACATTAACATGGTGAAGTCCATATTTTTTTTAAGTAATTTCTTTGGTAGGTATTCACTTTTCAGATGACACGAATTGTAAACAAACTGGCCCGGTCAAATCAGTGTAAGAACAATTTTATGAATGCTGTGAATACTGTTATCAATCAACGAATGTCGATTCCTCGCAATATCCTGTGTTATTTTCGATAATGAGTAAACAATAATTACAATTCTGGTGATGACTTTCTATTTGTACTTCTAGAATGACCTTCTGAATTAATGTCAGAAAAAAAATATTACTATCCTAATGTAAAAGTTTGGTACAACAGTTATTCTTCTGAAATAAACGAAATCCGAAATTTTATTGAGAAAGATTCTGATTTCACTTCTACTTATTTAGTATTCATTGTTTCAATTCTTGAGTTCAAGTTGGTTTATCAATATTTATTGAAATATACAAATTACAAGGAGCGTTCTCAATTATTGTTATTTGATTAAAATGAATGCTCAAAATGATATATGCACCTCAATCTCAGAATTAATACAGTTTCTCACAAAACCCTTCTCTAACTTTGTTAAAAGTTTGAGTTGATATATTCCGCATTTCTTCAGTTATCCTTTCTCTCAGTTCTTTCATGAGTCTGTATTTAGGCTAATTGAACTAGTTATTCATGATACAAGTGATATCGATATTCTTACAAATTCTTACATTCTTACAACATTGAATGAAAGAATGTTAGAATGAGCCTTCTGTACGAGTATCATACATTATTTTCTCTGATTCGTTGAATTTTTATGGGAATTATTGAAATATTGCCGTTAATAGGGTTCAGTGATTTAATTTCTGAAAAAGGTAAAAACTTTCAACAAGCACTTTTTCACTGGGAGTAAGACATTATTTCGAATTTCTTTCATCTTCGAATTTTTTTCATGATATGAGATGAAAAAAAAATTTTAAATAAAAAAGTGGTTTATTTCCACGAGAACAAAAATTGAATGAAGTTCCTTATTTCCAGTGGAAAAGCGCTTCCAGAAATTTTAAATCGTTTTCAAATATTTATGGCACATTTTCGATATCGATAATATAACAAAATAAAAAAAAAAATTAAGATATCTTGAAACGGTTTTTACTAATGGTGTTTTCACGAAAATCGAAGTTTTGACCTTTCTAGTCCAGAAGTACCTGAAACCGTGAAAATCAAGCAATTTGGGATACCCTGTACATGGTTACAACAATGTATCTCCTTCTCCAGATAAAAGAGATATTAATTGAGTGTCAGATTCCAATATAAAAGAATGCTCATCGAAGTGATTTAGAGTCAGGCCACTAATCAGGGTTAATCATGATTCCCTTTTATTTAATTCTCCCGCCACAACTAGAAAGAAACTATTAGAAGTGGAATTCCTAATGGAAACAATCACTCTCGCCCATCATTGCCAATGAAACCAATTGAGATTAATTTTATTGATTGGAAGAATCCTTGATAGGACTCAATTGCTGCACCCATCAGACCAGCTGCCCATATCAAAGAAATTTATGTAACTCAGAAAAATATGAAATATGTACAACAAAATGAAATCATTATAATATATAATAAAATTTAAAGTGAAGAAAGTTTATAGAAAATTAAAACAGATGAATGTTCACACGGAAGTTAATCATCACAGTTATCCGAACAGTGTTGAATCCAAGGGGGGGCCCGGGGGGTAATATACCCCCCGGGAAAAGTTGTCTGGATTCAACACTTATTGAGAAGGAAAATTTGTGCTGAGAAAAAATTCTCACCGGTACTTCTTGCTTGAAACGAAATTAATTATTCACTTTCGTTTTTTTCTATTTTGTTTACAGCACAAGGGGGATAGGTCAACAATAGTTGTTAGTGGAATCATTTGTTAATTTACGAATTGAGAGCAGATTTTGTTCATTTCCAGGGAAAAGGAGTTTGAAAGTAGAATCTCAGTTCAATTTTTTCTATTGTGGATGCCAAGAAAAAAAATGAAATAAAAATAAAAGAAAGTAAAATACTAAAAAGAAAAACTTTCCCGATGTTCACGTAAAACACTTCATATTCCCAAGAGTGTCCCCATTGTCTAGGTAAACAACAACTAAAAGACGCCAACAATAGACATGTCATCCCATAAAACACCAAAACACACGGAAAGAACAATCGACAAAACGCCGTCAAAGTCACACCAAACGACTTACCTAATGGAAAAGCGGGTATCCTCGAAAAACAATTGACGGCACACGTCGTCGCCGTTCCAAATTAACGTATGCACGTTTCGAGCCACAAACGCGAGCGTCGACAGGACACAGTTGCTCGAGGATTAAGCACGTGACAATTGACAGCACAGACAAGGAACGATCCTACGCGTTCACACGTATGTACGCACGAGCCTACGCTTGAAGAATGGTCACCGCAGGTCGGAGTAGGCGCTGATAAATAGGGCCGCTTACAGCGTAGTCCGCTCTCGCGTCTACGTTCTGGGTGAGAGAAGGGGAGGGGAGATCTGGGACCAATGGGGTAGTTTGTATTGACTTTATGGCGCAGTGAATGAACCCCAAGTGATCGATAAGTCGGAGTTTGGGCACTATTGCGGGGTGTATGTATTGGAGAATGCTGGAGGGAGTGTTCAATTAACCGAAAGTTTGATTGCGAAGGACATTTTTGTACATCTGAACCAAGACTTTCGGAATAAGAAGAAAGTCACAATGCTCAATGGCAAAAAAACGGAACGCTTCGTTAAAGGCAATAGTTCCGTCTATTGAAGAAGAAGAAAATAAAAAATGTAAACATTGATCCTCTGTGAATTGGATCGGAAAATACAGGGTGTCCCACCGGAGGTGCCCATTAGATCATTTCCAAATTTTGTGTGAAGATATAAGCCAAGAAGACCTTCATTTATGATATATTTTTGAATATCAATGAGTTTGCTTTCACCGGAAGTGGTATCAACTTTCTTATTTCAAATGGAACATTCTGTATATTATGACTTTTTCGGATAGATCTTCGAATGCCACATTAATTTTATTTATCACTCCCCATATCCATCTAGAGCCGTTTTCGAGTTAATCACTGTTTTTCGAAAAAATTTACGAATCGAGGCTTGTAGAACACTGAGAATTCAATCAAAGCGCAACTGACAATCTCGGATCTGTTTTTTGAAATGGGTTACTGACATAACTCTGTAGAGAAAATAACGTTTTGATATACTGGGGGTAAAATGAAAATGTCAAAGTTGAAATTCAAAAAAAGCCAAAAACTCGATTTTTTCAAATGGAAACAATATTTTTTCATTCACATATCAATTTTTGGGGTAAAAAAAGGTAGAGTTTATTCAGGGTTCCTTATATCCAAAATGTACCATTTTCGAGATATTCAGGAAAAACTGTTAGAGTGTCAATGTTTGAATTCCAAAAAAGGCAGAAATTCGATTTTCCTCCAAATGGAAAACGTAATTTTTCCACTACCATTTCAATTTGTGAGGAAAAAATAAGTAGAGTTTTTTAAGCTTTTTTAAGGGTTTCCTATATCTAAAATAAGAGTACCTACGTAATCTAATAGTGTAAAATATTGAATAACATAATGCTATTCGTCTCATTTCTCATTTTCTCAACGCAGCAATTAAAAAAAAAACTAGAGTCATTCACATTAAAATAATACAATACAATTGAAACCGAAAAGTACTTAACTGAGAACAGAAAATAATTTTTTAATTCTTCAATTCAAAGATTTGAAAACTCCTGTATTGTATCAACATAAAAATATATCTAATAATACAAAATTCAAAATAGGGTACAAATACAGGAAAAGACTAGAATTTTTCGACAAAAAAACGCCCTATTTGTAGCGTTACATAGGTATTCCAAAGATAATATTGCACATTCATTTTCAATATGGAAGAACAATATAATGGTTGGATTATTTCCATAGCATTCAGAACGAAAGATTTAGAAAATTCTCATCTATGAATTTGAATATAAAAAAGCGGACATTAGTGTCGCAGAAAATATAAACCACACACCTCAGTCGCTAAATGTAAATTATTTACTCTAATTCTAATCTTGTAGAACAAAATCGTGCGAGAATACTTCATTCTAGAACAGTTTTCATGGTATAATATTCATTATTTACATGTTGGCCTCCTGTCACGGGTTCATTTACTATATTTATATAGTAAATAAATTTGACATATATGTCAAATTTATGAGAGAGAAAACAGCTGTGTCAACCATTATTTTTCAATGCAGAAATCACTGAAAGATTTTTATGAAAAAATTCAATCTTTTTCGATATGAATTCAACAAACTACAGAAAATAATGTATATGAAACTCATACAGAAGGCTCATTTTAACCCTCATTCATTCAAAAACTCGCCACTCGCTCGTTTTTTAATTTTTAAGTAACGTAGGAATGTCAATGCCTCCCGTACTTGTAACAGAAATGACAAATTTCAAATGTATAAAAAACAAGAACTAGAATTCAGAACGATCAGAATGAAAAGAAGTATGTATACAGGGTTGGCAAAATTGGTGATACTTGAACTACAACTTTTCAACCGTGAGAGATAGAGGAAAATGAATGACATGTCTTTTTTAGAGAAACTGATAATGCCATCAACTACATTCCTCTATCTTCTTTTGTTTTCGAGTTATAGACCAAAATTGAAATTTGGGCGATTTCAACTTTTTCCATTATCTCAGTTTCTATTTGTGCTAGGATGTTGAAATGAAAACATTATACAGGCACTTTTTTCATAGCAATCCAGTAAAGTACTTTGTTTTTTCCCAAGAGATTTCCTTGTTGAACTAAAACATAAAGTTGTGTTTTTTCTTATGGAAACAATAGTTCGAAAAGCTTAGAAAGAATCGCTATTTTTTTTTTCTGTTTCAGAAATATATCATTCATCATACATCGCCCTCAGATTCATTCAGATATCATGAAAAATATAGTTTGTATGTGAAATTTCAATTATTGAGTATTAAGAAAGCTGAATCACAGAATAATATGACTCTACGCATGGTGTCATTATTATTTTACGATTGAATACTTAATTAAATTCTCCAAGATTTGATCTCTGTTCAGAAAAACTGTCCATTGGAAGTCATTATTGCCGCTAAAATAAAACATTTTAACATATATCATATTTCTCGTAGTTTTCGAACATTTCCATATTGCCGGCAATAATGACTTCGAATTCTAATAATTGACAGTTGTTCTGAACAGAGATCAAACCACGGAGAATTGAATCAAGTATTCAATGGCAAAATAATAATGAAACCATGCGTAGGGACATATTATTCTACTTAATACTCAATAATTCAAATTTCAATTACAAACTGTATTTTTCATGATATCTGAATGAATCAGATGTATGATATATTTCCGAAACGGGAAAAAAATGGCGATTCTTTCTAAGCCTTTTAAACTATTTTTTCCATAAGAAAAAACACAACTTTATATTATAGCTCAGCAAGGAATCCTCTTGGGAAAACACAAAGTACGCAACTGGATTGCTATGAAAAAATTTTCTCTAAAATGTTTTCATTTCAACATCCTAGCATAAACAGAAACGGAGATAATGGCCAAAGTTGAAATCGCCCAAATTTCAATTTTGGCCTATAATTCGAAAACAAAAAAAGATAGAGGAATGCAGTTGATGGCATTATCAGTTTCTCCAAAAAAGACCACCGTAACCTATCATTCATTTTCCTCCATCTCTCACGGTTAAAAAGTTATAGTTCAGGTATCACCAATTTTGCCCACCCTGGACACCTCTGATTAATTACAAATATAAACCTGTTACTGTAAAAATAATCAGATGAATTTCATTTCATTCCGAGCAGCTTGCTCCTCCTAAAAACACTCGATGACAATATTTGTTTATATCATTTTCCGCGACAACATAATATGTTAGAAGATTTGACGAATATCGAAAGAAAGAGTCAGTATTCATACGACGCTAGTACGAGGAACTACGCCTTTCATTTTGGAAATGGTTTCTTAATTTCTGTGTGAAATAGAATTTCTGCGGAAGACTATATTTTCGGGAGAGAGTGTATAGACCAGGACTTCAAACAGTCACTGTAAAGGTCAGAAGTTGTCGGTACTCCATCATTGGTTTTTTTCTTTCTCATATTTTAATAATTGTTTTCTTTTCTATTCTTTCTTCGAATCCATTATAATAACTTTTGTTTATTCGTTAGTAGGTAAAGTAATCGTCTTGATATATCAGCAAAAATAGTTCTTGTTCATCAAACGAAGTATGAAGTCATGAAATAAAAGCACTCCCGAGAAAATGCATTATTTTACGAATTTCAAGGTGCTATATGAGAAGAGAACCTAAGATACATACAATCTTTATATTTTCCTTCTATTTTGTCTCAAGGAAGCGGACTTCTTGGACTCAACCCGAGAGGAAACGATTTAATATTGACTGAATTGTTGACTATAAACACGAATCTCGTATGATTTAGATAACTTATCGGTTCGATTATCTACTCACTTCCGTTGGCGCCTCTGTACAGATTGAACTTCTCACGGATATGCCGAGCAAAGTATTGATATAGGTCATGCTCAATCACATCTATATGTAATGCATACAGAGTGTTCCTAAATTCATGCGACAAAATTAAGGAGATGAATGCTCGTATGAAATTAAGGTGGGTCGTTCCTATAACAAAATTGCGTCAGCCCACCCCTTTCCGAGATAATTACCTTACAAGTGGTGACTAAAATTCAGTTTTATTTATTTTTTTAAATCCATGACACGTAGACTACTTTCGTGTATTTTGGATGGGGTGGAGATTTCCAACATTTATTATGAATCTTTCCACAATTTACATATCCACTGTTTTCCACTCAATTTATTAAAATGTTTGTAAAATATGGTTTTTCTCTTCAACAATTGGTTTTGCGAAAAACTTCAAGATTAAAAAAAAATTAACAGAACTAGGATTTTAATTTATAATTTTATTTCATAAAACTTCATCTGCTAAATATTGTTGCTCTGTTTGGTTGAACAGTGTTCATGTAAAAAAAATTGATGCCCAACTAAATTTTTCTATGAGGATTATTACTGGTACTATCAAGTCTACACCTACTCCTTGGTTACCAGTCCTCTCAAATATTGTCCCTCCCCATATTCGCAGAGATACAACAGCTTTGAATTTTTAGAACAAATTCAATTCCTTTCCAAATTCATTTCCTATACTCACCTATATTCCAGATAATAAGGTCCCCAGATTGAAGTCGCGTAAACCTTTTTGGTCAAATTTTATGATTGATATGAATAGAAGCGACAAAGAAATTTGGCAATCTGAATGGAAGGTATGCAATTCTTTCAATAAAGATCTTATTACTGATCCTTCCATCAGAGTTCCTGGTTTTGACCTTCCCAGGAGAATATGGTCTAATCTAAATCGTATTAGAACAGGCCATGGACGATGCAACAGCATGCTCTTCCGATGGAACTCGGTTGAAAGCCCAAGTTGTGAGTGTGGGGAAAATGAGGAGACTATAGAACATCTTATGAAAAGTTGTCCCATTTATAAATTTCAAGATTGTTTCGAGGCTATACATGAAGAAACAAATGAATTTCTGAAATGGGAGGTTAATTTCAAAAAAATTCAATTTATTCTAAATAATTGGTTTCTTTTCTGCTTTTGTCTTTTTTCTTTCAGATTAAGAATTGCCAGTCGTTTCATGAAGAATTTGTTCTTCTGAATCCATAGACGGATTACATAAAGATGTTCTCTTAGAACACGCTGATGTCTTTCAAGATTTCTCTGATATTTAATATTTTTCGTACTTTTTTTCACGGGCGAAGTAAGGGTTTTTTTCAGCTGAGGATTTTTCCCTTTCCTCATTTAATCATACTGCAGACCTGTATGGTTTTCCTGTGTTGCACCAACCTCAGCTAGGTACCTTTTTGTTTCAATATGTATTGTATTATTTCAGTATGGTAAAAAAGCAATTTTTTTCTTCTAAGTGCATCTTTGTTTGTTCTTAAAGTCGGTTTTTTTGTTTTTCCATTGATTTTTTCATTAAATTTTTTATATATATTTCATGGGATTTTCTGAGAATATGAAACGAACTTTTTCGTCCCAAAGAAAGTTATAGAAATTCTGTTGGTACTATAACTCTCACTATAGAAAATTTTGTACAACGTTTTCTCAATTTTATGAAGAGCTTCAATTTTCAAATTCAATTTTCCAATGTGTTCGTTCTCACGGAATCGAAATAAAATCAACCCTACAAAACATAAAAACGACAGTTTCACGTGCTTCAAACATAATTGTTTCAAATACTCAAAAAGTAGGTATAACATAATCATTTTTATTGAACCAACCCATATGACCACCATAAATATCAATTCTTCCACTTCTATAACGGTTAATTTCATTCCTAAATATGCACATTATGTATTTCGATTTATCATGTAATATAGGGGCAAGTAAAACACTTGCAGATGTAGTTTAATCACATTTATTCCGACTCAACCCATGTTTTTTCTTTATGTTCGATACTATTTTATATATGACAAATACGGAATATCGCTTTGCTTCATAAAATGATTGGAATTCAACCTCTCCCGTCGCAAGGGTTCTCGAATATAATTTGGGACATCCTGTAGGTAAAAAACAAAGGTGCGTACTTCTCTCGTCCAAGATACCAATCGAGAAGCAATCCATCAGGTCCAGTCGACGTAGGTATGGTCGCACCTTTAGCCCTGCAGGCACGAGGACCTAAGCGTGGCAGATCAACATCATTATGTCTTCTCCGTGTTGTTGGACAGATGCACCTTCCCACATTGGCGCGATCTTTGGATCCCTTGGCCCCCCTGAGCTTTCGCAGCTGCCCCGAATTTTCACGCATCTTGACCCCACTATCCGATTTCTACAGGCTCGGAAAATCTGATGACCCTCTTGAGCTAGACGATTCGCATCATAATGGGGAGATTTCGACGTTTGCCGTCTTGTGAAAGACGGTTTTGTGTTACGGGGTCTTTTGACTCGACAATATTCACGTTTCGTCCGTGATTCCTCCATTCATAGTCGTTGTTGGAAGAAAGAAGAGGAATGTACCGAATGAGGATGATAATGGGGGATTGGATTTCAGCGTTAAAAAAGGCCATGGCTATTCCATTATGTAACAAAGTTATGGACGAAGTTCGGTATCATATTTTCGTTATGATGAGAAGCATTGGTAAATAAAACATCAGAAGGGAAATATACTGCTCCACAAGAGTTAGGGTATCGTATTCAATCCATTTGAAATGTATGTAATCTTCGAAAAAATCGCTGTAAAATCATTTTAAATTCAATAACAACTTGAATAGATCCAATAAAAATCAGTATGAGACATTTCGTCAATTTGGTCGCCTTTTTTCTGAAGTTTGGTTCTTTGGATATGCTTCATGAATGTTCTGTTTTGAAATGGAGTCAGTTTATTAACGGCTTCGATTTGAAACGAGTTTTCTGAAAATGCCAAGACGTAAATTAACAAACGCTGAGGCTAATGGGGCTATCGGAATGCTACAGGGTGGGCAAACTCAGGTAGTGTGATATCTCGACTTTGGAATAGGTTCAGGGAGACAGGTTCGTGTTGGAAAGACCAAGGCTTGGTGGGCGACGAAAAACAACACCTGCTCAGGATCGTTTCATCACCGTTTCGGCAAGAAGAAAGCCTACATATAAGTGTAGAATGCTACGGAATACTCTTCAAAATGCAGATGGGGTCCAAGTTTCCATCGAAACCATCTGACGACGTTTGAGAGAGGTGAATCTAGCTTCAAGACGTCCATTAAGAGGAGTTCCATTAACACGCGACCATAAGCGTCAAAGACTGGAATGGGCAAGGCAACATATCAATTGGAACGACCAATGGCGTATTCTCCTCTTCACTGATGAATCCAGATGTGGACGATTTTCAGATTCTCGAAGAAAAAGGGTATGGACAATCCCACGCATACCCTGTAATCGTCGCTATGTCCAAGAAGTCCATCCATTTCGAGGGGGTAGTGTTATGGTATGGGCCGGGATATGTTTCAACGGGTCCATAGATCTACACATTTGTCCTGGCAATATGACCGCTTTATACTATAGGGAGCATGTCATTGACAATGTTTTGCCAAATTTTCCCGATGCTATTGGTGAAACTTTTCAATTTCTAGACGATAACGCTAGACGGCACCGTGCAGTTGTAGTTGAGAATGCGCGCGAGGAGCTTGGTATTCCACATTTACCAATAACTCCGCACTCACCAGATTTCAATTGCATAGAACATGCACGGGATATACTCCAAAGAAGATTAGAACTAGGAAGTAACAGATCGTTTTATGATTAGATAATCATCAACCCACCTCAGAATCCTTAAATGATCTGAGAGAGCTTCTGCCCCGTTTATGGAACCAAATTCCTCAAGAAATTCTTCACAACCTCGTATGTAGTATGCAAAGAAGATGTCAAGCTGTTATTGATGCCTGCGGAGGCTATACATTGTATTGATAGTCCTTAAATGCTCTAAATCTCTGGGAATAAGATTTTGTTATTTTACTCAATTTTTCTTAACCGTGCTGTATACGCTGCATACCTGCAGACTAAAATTAATTTCATTTCCTGCAACTTGAAATCATATCGTGTGAATTTTCATCACAAAATCTCATTTAAACTATGTTTTCTTGCAATTTTCCCTAACTCATGTGGAGCAGTTTAAATATGTACTCGAAGGTAAAAAAAATGTCGTAATTTTACCAAGCAAAAAGGTGAATAGGTTCCTGTCCACTTCGAATCTGAGTGAAAACAATAGTTTCTAGAGCCCACCTGGGTAAAACGAAACGAAAAAAATGAGAATACTTTAAAATAAATCAAATTATACTAACCGTGTCAAAAAAACTGCAATATCGAGAAGGCGCTGTTCGATTTTTTCATGGTAAAATAGATCGATAGTAGAACAAGGAGTAAATGATCGTGAAGGTTTTCTCATCTAAACATTTTTTTGTTGCCCAAAAATTGTCGCCGTTTTTTTCAATTTTTTTTAATTTTACAACAAACCTGCTTCTCGATGAGATCCAAAGTCAATGTTTAGTTGTTGTAGAAATGCCTAGATCACGTGTAAGCAAAATTTATCGCCAGCTGAGTGAATTATATTATTTAAAAAAAAAATTCTAATTGTTTCTTGTTTCAAAGACGGGGGGAGAACACCCAAATAAAGTTTTCAGAAATATGCAAGGACCTCCCAGAAAATATTTCAGTAGATATAGAATATTCGTACTTATATATTCATAAGTTTCAATATCATATGATTCAAATTCAAATCAGCACCTCAGAGGTAAAGTGTGTTAAGTCACATTTATTCAGACACGAAATATCTACAATACTGTATTCACATCAGTAAATTTTAACTTGTGGAACACATTTTTGACTCCCTAGGTATATCAAGTCGCCAAATAATGGCAGTAAACATTCTTTAAAACAATAATAGAACTGAAAATTCAGCCTTTTGTCTAATTTTGGTATTGTGACTAAACACACTTTACCTCTGGTGTGCTGAAATTGTTTCTGAATTACATATATTAATATTTCAGTGAATACTTAATTATTCTCACTCAAATGAGAAGCCAGATCTTTTATATCTCCAATCCAATCTAACTAAATCCTCTTTCGCTTTCCTAACAAGCCTAAGGCTCAACGGAAATCCATTTAAAAAGCAAAGAAGGATGTTACCAAAAACCACCACCCTTTGTGCCGACCGAGCCAGGATGTCCAACCCCGAACTCACCCCGTGGTCATTAGTCTTATCCGATAATGGATTTCCGGTATCTTTCTTTGGTCGTCCCTTCGATTATTTGTTGTCGGATTAAGTTGTTTGCCGTACGCTTTTCTTGTCGAATCGTTTTCGAAAAGATGGATATACTTCTTCCTACTAAACACGTATCCTGTGCACGATGGAATCCGAGGGTAAACAACAATATTTGTTCTGCTGCGATTTCGTTGTGGAATAAGCCGGATATGTTGGTTCAACCTGGTCCTGCCACATAAATTCTAAAAATACACGTTTTCGTGGGGCTGTATTTATTGATCGGAAAGTGTTGCGTCGAACAACAGCAGATTAGGCGTTGTTTATTTATTAATATATCAGAAAAGTATGATCAACGGTCGTACGAATGTTGATACAAATGGAAATATTGGATGATTTATAGGCGAGAATGTTCGTCAATAAGTATCACGTAACATGGATTGGTGACTGGTAAATTTCAAAGTTAAAAAGTTGCAATTTTGACACAATATTTACTTTCATCTCATTCCGCTTCAGAATTATGTTGTGCGTTCCAAGACGATTTAATCGGATCGGGTGTTGAAAAAGCTTAGTCTAGATTCTTGATCTCAAAATAAGTAAAAAGTTTCTTATAAACATGGGTCCGCAAATGAGCCGTTTTGAAGATATGAGCAGTTCTCGGTTTTTACAGGAGATATTCTCCGATTTGTTCTGTTTCACACAAGGTGTTGCATAGAACCACCGCCCATGTTAATATATACAGGAAGTACATTATCACTTAGGTAATATTCACTGACGTTGCATACACTAAACTTTACGAATAACCCCAAACCCAAAAGTCCAAAGGATTCAAATCATGAGATCAAGTGGGCCTCCTCGTCCTTTGCATCATATTTAAGCAATATAATGCTCGTCTTCATGTTGCCAGAATAAGTGTAAACTTTTTTGACGCGACCCATGTGAATCTTTTGCCATGGCTGTCCAGATCCCCTGATCTATAGCCCATAGAGCATGTTTGGGACATAATGAGTAGAAGGCTTGGAAAATTACCCCAGACATCACCGATTTTGGTGGCTCTGAGAGATGAAGTAAAGGTAGCTGGAAAAGTATTCCTCAAGAAGAAATATCTTCTTGCATCAATGCCAAGACATGTTGGAGAGTGTATACATAACCGCGGTGGACAAACACATTATTAACGAACAAACAAAAAATGTTTGAAACCTTCGGTTTTTTTCTTCAAATTCTTGCTATAAAATCTATATTTTATCAAAAACTAGCTGACTCCCTCTCTTCCTCCTAAATAAAGAGAATTCTTTTGATGTATAAATAACAATTTACATACCTATTTCAATGCAATTAAATTTTTTGTATTTTTTGTATTCCACCTTATATATTTCCTTCTTGAAAAAACCAATGGTAAGTACAACTTTATTCATCTCTGAGGCGAAACTAAGATCGCCGGGTCAGCTACCTTATCTATAATTGCCACAATTGGTCCCTCCACCAGATCCCCTACGCTCTTTAGTTTCTGGGATAGCTAATGATTCTAAACACTTCTTGGCCAACATTATACCATAATAATTTATTATAATGTTAAAGTTGTTTTTTATTTATCGATTGATGCAGTACGAAGTCTGCCGGGTCAGCTAGTTTCACAATACATGTCCACACAATACTGCTGCAACAATCGACGAAATCTCAGCAAATAGTTATCAGCATTTTAACCAACCATTAAACGAAATGAATAATAATTCATCGAGCTCACTTTCTTTGTGGTTTCTTGGCCTAAAATCAAATAATTCAAATTTGTATTAAGTAGACATTTTAAATTTTAATAAAGGTACTCACCATTCGATGGATTTATCATCTTGATATTGAAGTAATATCCATCATCACCTCTCCAAAACATTAGCGGGTTTTGTAGAGCATCGTATGAACGGTGTGTCTCATATATTCGTTGCAATTTTCCAGTATTGCGACGCGTAAAAACAATATAACGCGTTTCCAAGTTTTCTCCCAAAATCACAATTGCCACTTCGTCTATTGTAGGGGCGTTGAATTGGCCTCATGTGCTCCAACAGTTCCTTCATCTGCTCTAATCACAACCTTGTGATCGTCACTTGTCATACGTCCCAAAGGAGTTTTAAACAATCGAACCAAAGCATGATGTTCAGAAGTAGTTGCCGCAGATCTTGTAGAATTATTCTTCTCACATCTGCGTTAATTGATTGATGTTGATCAAGTTGATCGTCCATATTGCCTGTGTGAAGTACATTTAGAGGAATTCATGATGTGCATCTTCAAGTGGTTGTAATGATCCAATTCGATGGTGAATCTGGCCTTGGATCTGAATAGCAAAAAGCGGAAGACAAAATAAGGGATTTGAAATCATTAATGTTAATATTATATTCTTACCTTGTATGTTGGATTGAATCCACGTCCTTTAATTATATCTGCTGCAAATGAAGTCATTTGGAAACACCCATTGTATTTTTGGGTGTTCCATAGAAAATGTCAATGTCTTGATTCGGACGTTTAGGCAACTCAAAATACACAGTAATTATTTACATTGCCATCAAAGATATAGATAACTATCTATATCTATGATTGCCATCTAATGGCGATAATTGTAGAATGGGGATTTGTTCAGAACATTTCGTTATGAAATTTTCCGTAGTGTTCGGAAGAAAGGTAGGTGGAATAACACATGGACACAAATGCGTTAATATTATTAGAAATGTACCGTTGCGGCACCTATTGGCGTTATTCGCAACAATGAAAATTATTTCCTTTTTTTTCCATTTCAACAAATTTTTCAAAATTTCAAAATATTTTATGTTGACCTCGCCGTAGAGGAATCCAACAAAAAACCTTTCATAACAAACAGTTCATCCAATCATCATCATCATCATCATCATCTAGTAGCACTACAAGCCTATGTGGGCTTCCATCGACTTCTATCTAGCATTGTTTCTTGCTCATTTTTAATGAGCAATCCTGGGTTATAAATGGTTTAACCAACAAAATGGCCGACTGAGATTTATATATTAAGATAAGCTCCTTCTGGGTGTTGTAGTTTTTTCGTAAGTCAATGTATTTCGTAATTTCCGGTTAAATCATTGTTAAATAAATAAATAAGGTCTTAATTTTTTTTAAATAACACCCACCCAACTGACCCACGAACGTGGCGAGATTTAGCCAAGGCTATTCTTACACCTAACCACTGAACATGAGCCCGCTGCACAGTATTACATGATAACAATAATAGAATATTTAAAGGAAAAATCAGCATAAAGATATAAAATTTAATAATTAATTATAGGGTCGCATATATGATGAGAGACAAATCCCCACCATACAGCGTGATAGTTGTAAGCATTGATGTCATATGTAAAAAAGAAGGGGTCAGGTCACAACAAATTCTTAGAAGTAATCGATTACCGGGGGAGAGTACCGATCGAACATGGCAGAAAATACAAAAATCGAGACCCCAAAAAACAATAATAAACTTGTGCAAGGCTTAGGCTGAAATACCAAGTATTTCATTCTCAAATTTACGTTTAAATTGACTGCAGGAAACACATGATCTGAATAAAGAAGAAGAATTAAACATTTTTATAGCGTTATATGTGGAACCTCTTTAAAAAATTGATAGGGAGAACTTAGGCATATTAAGGAACAATCTTTGTCTAGTTTTAACCATGTGAAGCTCACCTCGAGGAATAAGATTCCTACAAACAATTGATTTTGGAAACGAGTTGTATGATTTGAATAAGAAGCATCCGAAATGGAGTTTTCGCCGGTCTTCCAATTCAACTCTCTGATTTTGTGGGGAATATGGTCATATTTGCCCAGCAATAATTTCGAACCAATTGAATTCGCCTCTTAGTAGCAAAGTCACTAAAAGTTCCACATATGAAATCGCAATAGTTGAACAAAGATAAAACTAGGAACTAGGCTATCGCAAAGAAGTTTTTTTAGCTTACTAGTTAAAAATTGCCGGGAACAGTATAATATAGGTAGGCAGAGAGTAGTAGGCTTTTATAAAATCGAATTTAAGTGCTCTTCAAACGTAAGTTTATTATCGATTGTAGGTCCCAAATTTCTCGAAGATTGAACTAAAGGAATATTGATGTTGTCAATGTGAATATTCATTACAGGAACCAATTTACCATTGGAGAAAACTAAGACTTTTGATTTGTTAGAATTTATTTGTTAACACCTGATCAAGGACAAATTAGGACGCAACGTCCCGGTTTTGGACGCAGCGTCCTCTCTCGACCAGCTCTAGCTTCCTGCCTTTTCACATCTACTTCCGAGATTCCCCGCCCGAATTAACGACCTGAGCTCGATAGGGGCGCAGTGTCCAACCCCCTATCAGACGCCCGGGTCGCACGCGGCGCGGCAACGGGCGTTAATTGCCGATATTCCCCGCCGAGCTTTTGACGGTTTTGTCCGGCGGCCCCGGGACCCGTTTCCTGTTCGGCTGCGATCCACTTCCGGCTCTCGGGGTCCGATCTGGGAACCGGAGACCTCCCGGGGTCCATCTCGGTCGGCGGCCGAGGAAACGCCGGGAGGATATGACCAATTTCTTTCGTTATTGCTTGACGCCTTTGTCGTTCTTACGGAGGAAGGTCGTTTCCTTCTCGGGACGCTGTGTGAACTTCGTGCGAATTGAGGAAGTGTTTGGGAGCGAATTTAGTGTACAGAGTGTACCACGAATTACACCGGTTGAAATATTTTCGAGAAGAGCTCGGAATTTTGGAATAAAAAATTTCATGAGATGTTTTTCTGTAATTTTGTTCATTTTCCTGAAAACTTAATTTGGGTTTTCTCTCCCAGTCCCAGTCTCTGAAACAAAAAACAAATAGAAAATTTTTTTGAATAATAGAAGAAAGGCCTCTGCGTAAAAATTTGAGCACTAATTTGTCAGGGGCCAAAACTTAACAAGAAAAAATTGTTGCCTAACAATGAATAAAAGAAAACACTTTGAACTCTTTAGCGTAACGTTTCGGAGTCTAAATCAGACTCCTTCGTCAGACAATTACTAGTTTTCATTCAACTTCGTAGAATCGTGACAATATTTTGATTTGTTGATTGACATTTGTCAATATATCGTGGGGTTACATGCAAAAAGCACTAAGTCTAAAAACAAGTTTATTAGTTACGAGCAATTTAAAGGTTGAATGTATTTCAAAAATTTGTATAAATATTGTAGGCGTTAAAAACTGTTTCAAATAGAAGAGATACACCTTAGGAGTACCATGCCATAGTTTTACATTATTTAAAAAATATTGCAATCCCCAAAAATTGATGAAAAGACGTTTTTCCAAATTGTTGACTTAGTGCTTTTAGCTTGTAACCCCACGATATGATGAACATAGATTAATATTGATTACTAGATGTATTATCGTTATTCAATTTCAAAATTCCCTGAAACGAGTTCTTTTTTCAATAAATCCATCCAAATTCGATCTATTCCTACTGAACAATTGGCGAGATTATTAGCCTCATCCAACAAAATACAATCTGACTCCTTGATTTCTCTTTTATAACCATCAGGTTCAGTCATTAAAATTTTTGTGCCATTCTAATCCATCATGTGATTGCCGGTATCGGAACATACATGATCTGCTATCTGCGATCTACCAATATCTATTTTTTATGTTATTCTTATGTTCACGTTTTCTGATTTCTAATGGTCTTGATGTTTCTCCTGTATATAGTTCAAGGAACTAAACACTGGCGGATACAGAGAAAACTGAAGGGGTGCGCTGAAGAGATCTTGAACTATTTTTACTTTTTTCGTAATCAAAATGCAATCATTGTCTTTATGTGGGCTCCTAAATTTTTCAGGTTCGCCTTGCTCAGGCTACAATGAAATCAAAAACGTAAATTTACAATTAGTGATAGCCTATGTGTTATGAACAAATTTGAAAACATTTGGAATTGTTGTATTAAAAAACAATCAGAAATAACAAATAAACTATGCTACCTAGTTTTTTTTTTTTCATTATAGCCTGAATGAGGCGAAGTATAACGTCGAAACGTTGCTCTAGAATCCAAAATTGTTTCAATTAGTTCCTTGAACGCAGATTGTTCTTCAATATTTCTTCAAGGTTTTTTCTCTCCAGAGACTAGTCTCTGGAACAAAAGCAATCAGAATTTGAAATAGAAGAAAGGTAGATACCTGCGTAAATTCATGCACTAATTTGTCAAGGGCCACATCCTTTGGAATAAATTCTAGGGTGTTTGGGAAAAGGAGTATAAGTCAAAATTGGTGGTTTTTGGTAATTCAAGTTTATTTGTTCATTTTATGTAGGACTATTATAATTTGAGAAATTATACAATTTTCGAAAGAACATATCAACAGAAAACATTCATTCATTTGGAAAAAATATCTAACTGAAAAATTAAAGAAATACTGATTCACAAATTGAGAAATTGAGAGGTAAGGTAATCGAGTACAAGTCCTGACAAGTCGCGATGGCAAACAGAATCGTAACAGTATAAGTAGACTCATATTATTTCCACTGAAGGTTCAGAAAATATAAGTGAATTCATCTTATATGGAAGAGTCTAAAATAGATATACTTTTTTTTTACTTAGTTATATTCCACCTCATAATATTTCAAATGACTTAAAAAGGTGGAGTTCATTATTACGGTGAAATATATGGATCTATCTCATTCTGGCCATTTAATGACTTGTACCCCTTTTCCCGAGCACCCTAGAATTGTTGCCTAACCTAACAATGAAACAAGAAATAACACTTGGAACTAAGTATTGAGCTTTGTCACTTTTCGGAGTCCATATCACATTCAATTCAAAAAATTCATGTTGATACATCAAAACGTTATAACGTTCAATAGTTTGTTGTTGCCTGCTCCATAGTAAGGCAACAATTTTTTTTAAAGGATTCGTCCTATAATAAATAAGTGCTCGTGTTTACGCTGGGGCCGTTCCTCTTTTTTTTTTGTTAAATTTTTCAATTGATTTTGTTCCAGAGACTGAAAGAGTATGTGTTAAAGTTTGTACACAAACTGTGTGTTCGAGTGGTAAATATAAAAAAATTAGGCTCTATAAAGTTCTGCCTATCTGTGCGGATATCCTATAATGAAATCAACAATTTTCCATCTGTTTCCTTTCGGCGATCTTGCGCTCAAGTGGCCATCAGCTCGGCCCCGCCAGGAAATGCCTAAATTAGGGATGCACAAAAGGAGATAATTCACTTATTAATATTAATATTTCCGTTTTCTGTTCGATACCTGCACTAGCTTTCCCCGGCTACTCGAGGAAGTCTGCTGAACGTAAGTGTAATCTTATCGAGGAGACGGCGTTACCACATTATATATGCGCATTTAGAGCTCCATATTACGCATCCTCAACTTCTAATTACATGTGGGGCGCGATTAGTGCATATCCGTGTCAGGATTATTAAGAAAAAGTATAATCAAATTCCCATATAGCTACAGATATAACGGGTAAGGTTGGTTCTTGAACTTTCGGTGTGAAATCTTGCACATCTTGGTTTGTCTTTAAATTGTACCTAAGTATATTTCAACAGAAGATTCCTGAGATCAATAGAAACACTTTTTGTCCCAACCATTTTTTAAGAATCTCCTCAATTGAAAAGATACAAGCTATTGAAAAATCTATGAAAGAATATAATTTTCAATTATATTTTAAAGCCTAGCTGGCCCGCTCAACTTTATCTGCCCGAATCGGTTATTAAAATTATTATTATTATCATTAATCCAATGTTATCTTTAAACACGAAAAGTTTTGAAGAAGCCTAGATCCTTATTATCACACAGCCTACCAGATCCAATTGTATTTCTCCAATTTTTCGTATACATATATACGTCCTATACCTAAATAACTGAAATTATATTCCTATAATCAAATAATCAGTCAACCCCCTCAATGCATGGGCCCTCCCGTGACGCGGTTTCTTATGTCAGGTCTTCTTATTCTCGGCATCGCAAATTGAAATTAACCAAGTTGACAAAAAAGTTCTCGCACACTTTGAGGTGAGTTGTATCTATCACAAAAGATCAACTGCAAAAGAGGACATAACTTGAAATGAAGCCTCTAAATGCGAAACCAGACATTTGACATTTTCCGAAAAAATCTATGATTTTGGCAGGTTTTTCTCGTTTTGCTCGGAACGGCTCATACATCAAATGTCGGGTTTTGCATTTAGACGCTTCAAATGTCACTTTCACAAATGATCACCGAAGCCGATATTGACATAGATAACCGAACATGATACCCGATGTTTATCGAAATATTAATTAATTATTTATGTAATATTAATTGATAACTTTGGAGTTTTGTGCAAACTTTGCATCGTCGTCACTTGAAGAAATTATTGAAATCGAGAAGTAGATGTAAAGATGTAATAAATAATGCAAAATCAATTTTAAAACTTCCATGTTTAATTGTCAAACATCGATGATAATAATTGAGAATCAATGATAATCGATCACCTCCATTTCTAAGGAAAAACCATATTATATACCTTGCATTTTCATATTTTCTCACCTTTTAAACCTTCCCTGGAATTCCACGAATAAGTCAAGACCAAAATTAGCCAAATTGGTCCAGCCGTTTTCAAGTTTTAGCGTACCCAACGCTCAGCAATTCATTTTTATATGTACAGATTATACCAGGAATACAAGGCAACAAACTAAAAAAAGTAGGTTGAAAGCTATTCAGTGAATATTTGGCCCTTTCAGAAAATGAAAGTATTCTTCGTGATATTTGGGGAATGAGCATTTTACGAGTGATTTATCAATTGAAAAATCTATTTCAGTGAAATAAAAAAAAATTGTTACTTTCGTTGTATGCAACTCTGTGCGAAAGATTCAGTTTTTCGAAGGTTAATATGGTATATCTAATGCTCAGAAAAACTTTAATGGCTCGTTTTCTGGGTGGTTCTGAAAGTTCAAAATAGCTATATCTTCTTCTCTAGGCTGAATCGGAAAAAAAGTTATACGAAAACAGTAATTCCCTTCACCTCGAGAATTAATTTGTGAAATATACAGGGTGTGCCATATTTAGACCGACAAGCTTCTGGTGGTTGTTCTTGACATTATTTGAGACGCAAAATCATATAGTACAAAAATGTTTCGTTAAGGTGCTAGGGTCCTCTGAAGATGACTTCAAGGCAACACTTTTTGTCACATATCTCCAAAACTGCGTCACCTAAATTGTTGGAATTTCACACATTGGCTACTATCAAGAATACGCATCGAATGGTTAGAGTGAATTTTTTTCATCTCAATCATAAGCGTATCATTCTGAGGGAGCGAGAGGTATTTTTAGTGACAGCTTTTTTACCTCTCATTATTTTACAAGTTTTGAATCAAATTAATTAACATTGATATTTCTTCTCGAAAAGAGGTGCTCTTGTTGGACATCGCCTAGTTGCACCGGTTTTGAGAAAAATTGATTTGGAATTTTCATTTAGTTCATTACTCAATGTTCGTTATGTGAAGAATTATAATGAAGTGAGTGAAATATCAATTTATTGTACTTGATTTCAATAACTTTATAAGAACTTTGCTTCATGAAATAATCATAATACGAAATCATTCAATTCATTCCCTTGAAAAGTATTTTTTTAAGAGCTACTGAAAGTTCTTTGTTCTTAACTGAATGATGAAGAAAGAAACTTTCAAATCCATTTTTCTTCAAACTGGTGCAACTAGGCTATGTCACACAAGAGTACTTTTTCTCACGAAAAAAAATTAAAGTTTATGAATTTGATGTAAAACTTGTAAAATAATGAAAGGTTAAAAAGTTATCACTAAAAATACTCCTCGCCCCCCAGAACGATACGCTTATGATTGAGATGAAAAAAATTCACTCTAACCATTCGATGCGTAGATATTCTGTATTCTTGATAGTATCCAATGTGTGAAATTTCAATACTTTAGGTGACGATGCTTTGGAAAAACCGGGAACCCAAATTACAGAAATTCTCAAGTTTTCTACGAGAGTTACGAGATATTTCTCGGTCTGCAAAAAAATGGTTCCATTTGACAACAGCGCATTCCCATAAAACATAATTGGGAATAATAATCCAGAACTCCGTGAACACGAAACCAGAATATAGAAATTAATAATGACGACGTACTCAAACTTAACATTTACGATTTCCCGAAGCGTCTAAACTGCCTCAGCTGTCGCACTTCAACCGTCTCCATCGGCAAGAAGTCACGTTTTCCCGGCAGTCAGCGACCCCTATCCGGCGCGCAAGGAACCAAACCATTTCCGCCACCAAATCGTAAAACTTTCATTTTAATACGCCCGGCCAAAAATCCAATCATAAAGTCAATCCCTTCGACTAGCTGGGCGTCGTAAAATTTTAACAACATCCCCAATAAATCAATGCGAAGTGTTATCTTCGACTCCGGGGACTCGCAACGTGTCCAATTGACACATCCGACATGTGACTGACACCTCTACAATGGCCGGCGATCACTAGAAGTGAGAAATTTTCGGGGACACCTGGTGTAGCTCCCTTGGGGGGCAAACTGGACAATTCGACTCGGTATTGAAGTGAAAGGTCTTGTTTTTGATTGTTCTTCAATCGTAACGTTGTTAAAGTCTTTCTTTTCTGATTTATTATATCAAATAAACACTTCTATCAATATGAACAAGCCTGAAAAAATTCCATTCTTATTTCATGAAGTATTGAATCAAATTAAAAAACAAGTGTTTAATTTGGAAAAACTTTAGCTCAAAATACGAAGATTCAACCTAAAACTTGAACAATATATTCATCCTTGCCGAGATTCCGAGATACAGAGTGTTTTATTATGAATATTCTCAAATATTGTTTCAACACTTTTCGATATTTTTCGTTCAGAATACTCTGCACAGTTCACGAGCTATAAAATTGAGAATTAGTGCCTATAGTTAAGATTCAAAGTAGACAACTTTTCTGGGCTATTCGATTCACTCAAATGATATTCTAGAACTTAGTATACAGGTGTCTGGAGTTCCCACCAGAAGTTTATGAAGAAATAAAAATTCGATCACTTTTAAAATTTGTGTGAAGATATAAGCCAAGTAGACCTTCATTGATGGTATATTTCAATATATCAATAACTTCTGTTCTCACCGGAAATGGTATCAACTTTCTTATTTCTAGAGGAACACAACATTTACTGTTTTATGAAAACATTTACAAACTGAGGCTTGTAGAACACAAAGGAATCAATAAAGATGCAAAGCATTATCTCAGATTTGTTTTTCGAAATGGGTTACCGAAAAGGTATTAGACGTCACTATGTAGAGAACATAACGTTTTTATATACTAGAAGGTAAAATGATAGAATCGAAGTTAGAATTGAAAGAAAGGACAGAATTCGATTTTTTTAAATGAAAACAGAATTTTTTTCACACACATATGAATTTGTTAGAAAACAATAAGTGAAGTCTCTTCAGGTTTCCTTTATCTAAAATGTATAATTTTCGAGATTTTCAAGAATAACTGATAGCTACGAGCATATAAGTTTTATGACTTCCCCTATAATTTTTGCATCACCATTTAAGCTTTCTATATGTAACCATGTCACATTTTCCGAAAAATAGCTAATTAGATAGATGGATAAATTCATTCATTCTCATAAACACATACACCATGTGAAGAGATAACGTCACATGAAACAAAAACATTATTTTAATTATGAGCAATGGAATAATTTTCAAGAAATTGTAACAACAGAAGCATGGAAAAATATTTTGAATAAAGTCACTGAGATTTTTATGATGGAGGTACTTAAAACCTAAGATGTTATATTATGCTTGTAGCAAACAATTATTCCTGAATGTTTCGAAAATCGTACATATTAGATATAATGAAACCCTTGAAATACTTAGTTTTCCTTACAAATTGATATGTGAAAGCAATACTATTTTCATATCAAAAAATCGAATTTTTGTTTTTTTTTTTCAACTCCAACCATGAGACTCTCATTCTACCTTTTAGTATTTTGAAACATTAGGTTCCCTACAGAGTAATGTCGAATATCTTTTCGGTAACCCATTTCAAGAAACAGATCTCAGATAATGTGTTGCGTTTTTATTGAATCCAAAGTATTCTAGAAGCGTCAATTTGAAATCTAAAAAAAAGTGAACAACTCGAAAACGGCTCTAGATGGCGGTATATTACATAAAATGAATTTGGCATTGATAAGTAATAGTTTATTCGGAAACAAGTTGCAGAATGAGCTCCTATTTCAACACAAATGCGAAGTTCGAAAACGAGCGACGAAGGAGCGAGTTTTCGATAGCATGAGTGTTGGAATTGCCTTCTGCAACGAGTAATAGACGATATTTTCTCTATTTCAGCCAAGTTTTGTGAAATACTCTCGAAATTCAAATAAAAATTCAGGTTAGTGACTTTTATATTTCATCTTGGCAGTTGATGTGACTTACGAAATTTGACAGATTACGGAATTTGAATTGATTTGATTCGAAACTTGATTCGATCTGAGGTCAATACTGACAACTACAAAACGAAAAATATGACTGAAACAATGCTGTAATGAGTTTCATTACAGCACTACTTTTAGTACTGTAATGAACTCATTACGATACTGAAATAGAGAAAAATATATCATAAATGAAGGTCTATTTGGCTTTTATCTTCACACAAAGTTTGGGGGTGTTCAAATTATAAACCTCTACTGGGCAGTGTTAGATCAGATAAAATTTCTAGATACTGTTTTTCTTGAATTTCGTCTGATTAGTAATACATAGTTATAATTCTAGGACTTCCTTGAAGATAGTATAAATGAATGGACCCTAAGATTAGGAAACAAAGCCTTATAATGCTTGAAAAAATTCAATTATAGAAAATCTATCCTGAAAACAAAGTGGTACAATTTATTATTGATATGTGTGAAGAATCCGCATTCAGTGTCATAGTTGTCTCACAAGATGTACCTACTCCATTCAAATCCCCATTGTCAAATATGCAGAAACAATCATAATGCTGATAACCATAAACCATCAGAAAATACCACTGAAAAGCAGTTTTTCTCGTGACGACCATTGTGGTACTTTGCAAAGGTTGGGTTTTAGCTAACATAACAAACAAAGACGTGAAATCATGAAGACGATAATGCCAGTGAGGAAACTCATTTGATTAAAAGTGCTTCTAGTGTTTCAATTCAACATTTTCTCGAAGAAGCCCCCAAAGACCATTCTCTTCTTTGCATGCCATAGAAACACGACGGTTGCTGAAGCCCATCCAAGAATAAGCAACAAGAAAGCACCCTGCATCTTTGTCAGAGTCAAAACTGCCTCAATCTCTACAGAATAGGAAGAATGGAACATCTCCGAAACCCTCCTTTGCTCAAGGCTGACTGCATCCCTCATCAAAACGTCCAGATAACCATAAGAAAGAGCCTCCAGAATCTTCTTGTTGATGTAATCTGTATACGGGGAGTTTATTCTGGTGTGGAACGAGACATAGTTACTTAAGAAACACTGGTCGATGACCTTCAAGTGCCTCCTGCTGTAAGCATCCAAATGGTCGATGTTGGAAAGAAGTTTGTTCGGTAAAGATTCTACTATAGTGCCATATTGACCAGTTCTAATCATTCTGTTGACGTATGTTGTGTTGGTAGAGTGAACGAACAATTCTGCCAAATCCGAGTAAATTCCACCAAGAGTATGAACCATCTCTTGGATAGCAGCGACTTTGAAAATCCATCGTATTTTCATATCCACCATATCTTGCAATGTCTTGATGTCCAAAGTAAACCTAGGAAGGCCCATTTGGGTTATCAGACCTGCATTATAATAAGTAACTATAAGGAGTGAAGTCAAACTCCAGAAAAGAATAATTACATCTTTAACTGTGGATTGAATGGAGGAGGTTCCTTCAAATGAACCACCGATGAGGATGCTGATTACCATGATAAATCCTTCTCCAAAACAAAAACGTCCACTTTTCACCTTATTCAAAGCCGCTATTGAACCAGCTAAACCTGCTATAATAACCAAAAGTACTACCCAAAGACTCAACTGGAAAAATTGAAACATGAACGTCAAATCCGGTAAAAGAGTGGGCTTATGTACAGCAAACTTGAGGCATTGTTGATGGTAAGAGGTGGTTATCTGTATGCTGGCTTTTTTTCCGGGTTTATATATAAACCATAAGGCTCCAATACACATGTCTGATGTTCTTGTTGCAAGTCTCTTGTCCATGTATACGAAAGGATCTATAGTTTGTTCTACGAGCTCGAATTTGAGAGTTGCACCTTCTAGAAGTAGCTGTGCTAGATTCACATCAAAACCTTCAAGTTCTTGGTCGATCCTCATGACGTAAGGAGGTCTTGCGTACGCAGAGATGTTAAAGGTAACGTTTAACTCCTCCAACATACCTACAATACTCCATTTGGGTCTGGTTGTTATCTGGTTCAATGCTCTGTGATCCAACATAATATTGTTTCTTTTAAGAACAGAATATACAATATAATCATCCCTATTAGAGTTTTCGTGGAATACTAATACATCCAAATCATTCCTTAGGCAAACGTTGTAGAAAAGGTCAAAGTTGTAACCATCGACGTTGCTTACAATGATCAAAATTCTGCTGTGCGTTGTAAACATATCCAATTGTTTGTTGTACAGTTCTTCCAAGGTTGTTTTGGCTTTCATCTCATCGATTTCAACCAAGTACATCATACAATCCTTTTCGTTTTCCCCTGGACTAAAATCTAAACTCCTGAAAAGTTTATATTCTCCACTCAACAACTTGATTAGTTTCGAAATTTTATTAGTTTTTCCATCACTGAAAATACAAACTATTTCTGTATCTTTGAAGATTTCGAGTGTAGCTTCTTCCAATGAAATTGCTGAAGTGCATTTCGTATAGATTGAGAGTACATAAAAGATAATATAGAGAATAGTGAACATTTCAATGATTTAAGTATCTTCGAGGAACCAACGAAAATGATTCTAAATTGAAAGTGGACTGAATACACTTACCATTAGTCTGATTTGTTTTTGATGGATGGGGAAAACTTTCTGATTGTTCTACAATTTTCTTATTCATTCTCATATTTTACTCTAGAATGAATAATTCGGAGCACTCATTCTTTCCTGATATTTTATTGAATATAGTTTGTATGTAAAGAGTTCGTTGCCGAATATATATCAACGTTTTGAGCGTGTTACCAATGTCAGGATGGCCGAGCGGTCTAAGGCGCCAGACTCAAGGTTAACTTGCCTGTACCACAGGTTATGGGTGTTCTGGTCCTCTCTGAGGGCGTGGGTTCGAATCCCACTTCTGACAGAACTTTTTACACCAGAATAATTATTTTTCATTCATTCTGATAAGTCCGCAGTTATTCCCTCTGATAATCGAACAAATTAAAAATTCCACACCATGAAATATTTTTTTTTTCATTTTTTAGGTCCTACTCAACAAAGATTAAAAAGAAGTTGGATCTTGAGCTTGGTAAGCAATCCCTATACATTTCTATATATCTTCTATATGTGCATAAAAAAATTTCATGAGAAGTCTTTTATGAAGACATTTGAACATAAATTCCCAAATATCAAAACTCTAAATACTATAAAATATTTTTAGGAAAGATACAAGATTCAGGATTGAAATTCTCAAGGTGAACTTCAAGTAAGAAGACAACTTCTCGTATATTTTTTTAAGGTTCTAGGACTTCCGGTTTTTCCGGAAGTGACATCAACTTTCGTTTTTCAAATGGGAAGACCCATTTTTCATTGCATAAATAGATTCTTCATTGAATTCTGAGTCTTTTTGATTCCAAAAGTTAGAATTTTCCCGAGAAAATTCTCTTTAAATGAGAAAATACGAAAAAAATTGAACTCAGTTGAAATACAGACAACTTCGAGGTTCTTTCATTAAAAATTCCCATTTTTGAAAATCTCTGAGAAGAAAGGCTGATGCTTCTTTTTCGATAGCGTGATATTCAGAATATGATACAGGAGGTCACAAATTCTTTGTCAAAGTTAGAAGTGACGAAATATCAAATCTTCGTCAAAAAATAATAGGAGCATACGTCCAAGACTTTCATCCCAAAATCAATATTTTTCGAGATATTAAGGAAAAACGATTTTGTCTTCAATTTTCAATCTCATTCCGAATTTGTTTTTTTATTGGAAAATTATTAGCGTTCAAGTGAAATTTTCGGAAATCTCTGTTATCGAGAAAATATTTTCTATAGTTTAGACGAGTTAAGTTCTTGAATTATCATCTGTAATGCGAGAGCAACAATTGGTTTAAAGTTCCCAATGTGAGTATTAGTGAAGTCAACGTGAAAAATTCTCAGGAACGCAGAAAAAAATAATTTGTAATAATTTTTAATGCTTTTGAGAGAATAATTAAGAGAACAATTTCATTCCTGAAAATTCAAATTTCCCCACCATGACAGGAAATAAATTCTCCAGAATTAAGAATTTGCGGAAATTATCCTGAGCTTTCAAAAATAAAGAAAAACTGAACTCTTCTGAACTATAAGAAAATATTTTCACGATAACAGAGATTTCCAAAAATTTCACATGACCACTAATTATTTTCCGGTAAAAAAACACATTCGGAATGAGATTAAAAATTGAAGACGTAATCGTTCATAACATATTCATTTTGGGATAAAAGTCTTAGACGTATGATCCTATTATTTTCTGACGAAGATTTCGAAAATGCTTCGAAAAAATGGCGTTCCAATTTGAAAAAAACAACAATTTTTTGATATCTCGTCACTTCTAATATTGACAAAGAATTTGTGACCTCCTGTATCATATTCTGAAAATCACGCTATCGGAAAAGAAGCATTAGCCTTTCTTCTCGGAGATTCTCAAAAAGGAGAATTTTCAATGAAAAAACCTTGAAGTTGTCTGTATTTCAACAGAGTTCAATTTTGAGATTTTTTTTCGTATTTTCTCATGTAAAGAGAATTTCCTCGGGAAAATTCACACTTTTGAAATCAAAAAGACTCAGAATTCAATGGAGAATCTATTTATGCAATAACATGTGGGTTTTTCCATTTGAAGAACGAAAGTTGATGTCACTTCCAAAAAAACTGAAAGTCCTAGAACCTTCGAAAACATATACTAGAAGTCGTCTTCTTACTTGAAGCTCACCTTTAGAATTTCAATCCAGAATCTTGTGTCTTTCCTAAAAATATTCTAAAGAGCCATATTCGTGAATAACCCTGTATACCTCTTCAGAAACATTGATGAGTTAACCATGTTTAGTTTTTGAACATTCCAACACTCTATCAATACTTTCTTGATTTTTTTCGCAAAAAAAAAATAGAAAGGATGTCCAGAACGCCTGATTATATAGACAACATCGACGGAAGCCATCCTCATCGTTTAGCTGTTAAAATCCAATTCCGATTTCACAGTTCCCACCTGTTACCGCAGGTAGACACTAAAAAGAACTCCTCGGATGCCAACATCTCCCAGAATTAAAGGTGTTTTCGAAAACAGATGCATCCGGCCCATAAGAATAGAGGGCATAACGGGGACCGATCGCTACTCAATTGACCATCAGAAAATATGGTTATTTGGTAATTTCAAAGGGATGAACGTGGTCCCGGTTTCCGGCACTCTCGTTTCCGGCTCATAGACGGCACTATTTATTGGTTTGATACCGATTTCAAGGCTGTCTTGACGGCGTTTGTGTTCGTGTGGTATGAAAGAAGAATACGGGCTCATTGTTGGTTTTTGTGCGAGTGTGACACCAGAAGTCTTTCGGTTAGGCCGGACTTGTTTTGTCACGCTGAATCGAAGGTTTTGTGGCTCGGAAAATGCCGTTTATCTCACGTTTGTACCGATTCTTGATGGGACCTTGAAAGAGGGGAAAAAATTAAGTCAATGAAGTTTTACGAGGGGCTATTTCGAAATTATGAGATAGAAGCTGGATGAAATATTGAACATATTTTCTTGAACTGTATAAATTGAAGGTACAGCTGTGTACAAATTTGAAAGTCCTTGGTGTTAGATCAAGAGCTGCTATGTCGTATTGTACGGTGATTCTTTTTGATCAGAAAGCTACTCAAACTCAAATGACGCTAATGTCAAAAATCCAGAATGAATACTACTTCGCGCAACAATTAAAGGAACAGAAAATTTTTTAAAATTTTCTGGTGATTTTCAACAGGCTGTATCTCAGTAAAAAATGGTCGTATGAGAAATAAAAAAACTTACTTTTGAAGCTTGAAGACTCTACTTTCTTATTAATTTATTGGTTAACAATTTTTTGTACAACTGCCATTAAAAGTGGCATTTTTAATTACAGCAAACAATGTTAAAATTTACGTGGAAGGGTGTTAAAAATATTTTTAACATTAGTGTTCAAAATATTTTTTGCACTCCATTTTCTTATGATGAAATCAGATGAGAAAAATTCAGCAATTTCAAATTTTTATTATCAATATTTAACAATCATTCCTCATGAACATTAATATTAATCGTGAAACTAGAACAATTACTAACAATAATGCCCTATGACGTTAGGGAGCTTCGCAACACATTATTAGAGTCCTCAGCACCATCAGTACTTGTAGAAACCGGAAGTACAATATTGGATGATGATAATCCAAAATCTGTTGAGGTTGGGAGAATTTTTTCAGCAATGACATTTCTATATGCAATGGAATGATCAACATAGCTCTCGGCTACCGTCGTAGACTTCCATTCATCATGTTTTTTTATATCCGTAATATTTGCTTCTGATGCTAGCAATGAAGCGGAGGATCTTCGAAAACAGTGTCCTGTATATTGCTTTGGTTCTGGCAGTTTGAGGAATTCGGCAACAATAGATAGAATTTTCCCTAATGTTAATACATTATTCATTATTAATATACCAACTAGATTGGCAGTGCATTTATTATTCATGTATTTCAGGAAAAAACGACCATGTTTGATGACAGAAGACCGCAGAGCAAAGTACTTATGAAAATAGTCTACACACTTTCCAATAATACTGAAAGAACAACTGACTTTCGTTTTTGTATTTGGAAGTTGTATAACCAAAGATTTATTTGTTATTTCGATGTCTTCCACTGATGAATTACATAATTCTTCACGCCGACAGGCTTCAAATAATCCGAAAATAGTTGCAACCTTAACCATCAAGTATTTCTCATCTGTTAACGAGCGAGAATTTTCGATGTTTTGGGACGATATCCTTCACTTTTCCAGGCCAGGAAATTGTTATACGCAATATCGTACTGCTGAACAGATTTGCTCTTCTTGCAGACTCTTCAATATCCAGAGAAACAACCAAATCGTCACTTTTATTAATAATTGGACTCTCGACAAACATATTAAGCAGTTGAAAACTCAAGGCGAAAATTGGACAGGAACGAAATTCAAATGACAGCGTCTTTTCTCATTTGTTAGTAATCATAACGTTGGCAACGTTTGCCATTCATAACAATCTCTTGATTATTTGAATATCAAAATGCATTTTGAAGTTTATTGTCATTGCAAATTCGCCTATTTAATTATCAAAAAAAGGTACAAGAAACATTGTATGGTATTTGTGTGACAAGTGATTTTATTTTGTTCGTGAAATTGTTCAATTCGCTCCGTTCATTTCACAAACTAAAACGTCACTTTTAACACTCATATCATAAATAACTATTTCATTATATAATTAGGTATAATATTATTTTATTTCATCATAAGAAAATGTAGTAGTGTTCTTTCACTGAGCCGATTTAATGAGATGTAAACTACAAAAAGTAGATGGCGCCAATTATAATCTTTCCTTCACCGAGTTTTCTTCACTACTACTGACATCTGACGGTTGCATTAGACGATAATCTTTGAAAATATAGTTTTCTGTTATGGTAGCCTCGAAACAGGAAACTTTTTGTGTTGATGTTTCCTGTAATGACACGAGATGGTAATTTCTGGTTGAGCTATCGCCCGACAGATACCGCACACTGTACCTTGCACTCCATTTCTTCTCTGTGAACGATCCATATATAAAGTACTAGACTTTCAGTAATTCTTGTCGGCTCGGCGCAAGAATTTATCGTAAATTTGGATTCTCAAGGGTGTTTCGAAAAAAGGTGATCCTGCCTCTAGGATAGATAGAAAACTGATATAAAATTGGGGTTTGTTTCCTAGAAAATTCCGTAACGCATCCGTATTTGAGATAGACACTTCTTTTTTACGATTTGGCCGAAACTACTGACAACATTGTAATGATATTTTATAGGAAGCTGATACACCAAATATTATTGAACATAACTTTTTTAATATTAGATTTATTGAGCGAAATTGCAAGTGAATATCATTTAATTTTTTATTTTGAAAAAATTCGATACTGTGAACAAAATTAGATGTATCACCTTCCACAACATATTCGTATAAAATTTCATTCCAATGTTGCCAGTAGTTTCGGCAAAATCTTGAAAAATGTGTATAATTTTTTTTTTCTCCAACTATCTTGAATAGGGATGGCTTTATGAAAATTGATTACTTAACAAACTTAAATTTTCAGTTTTCTATCCTAGAAACGGGATCACCTTTTTCGAAGCACCCTGTATATTTCAACTCAACCCTGAAGAAAAAAAATTATCAGATGATTGAAGTAGGTGTCGAGTTCATAGTTCACCTTCAAATCGAACCCCAGAGATCTAAAGGCCTCAGAATCATCCTCTAAATGACGAAAATCCATTAGTTATCTCCAGAAAGGCAGTTTCACTTTTGTCGGGCCTTAACGACCTCGACGCATTTGTCTCAACTGCCCCTCATTCCGCGAAGACATGAGACACCTGTTCGCGCTTCGTAAAAAACCCCGCGAGTTGATTTAAAAATTGTCGAGGCTTTCAACTACAAATTGTGATAAATCTCCGGACGGCGGAGCGCTACAAAAACCGGACAACCTAGCGCCCATTACGAACTATTCGAGTCCCATAGAAAGACTGACGATGGCTCGGCATTCGACATGCTCGCGATATAAATCGCCGGGTTGCGGCGGTACGCCACTGGGCCGGAGGTCGGACAGGGCCGGGTCAGGCGTTATCGGAAGAAGGTTCAGAAAAATTGATTTCCGGACCGTGATCGTGGACTGGCAGAGATCACTGGCATGGAGAACTTTCCGTCGTCGAGCAGAGGATAGTGACAGACCGGTTTCTGGGTTATTAGTAATCATCAGTGTCACCCTTGACCTCGATGACGAACACTTGAGAGTCTCTAGTCTTTTATGAAGACCGTTGAATGCTTATTTTTCCGAATGAAATTTCCAATCTTCGTAATGCTTCGTGGAGTTATACAGGGTGAGTCTTTGACTTGTACATATATTTTAAGGGGACCTTCCTGAGGCCAAAAGAAACACTTTTTGTCTCTACCATTTCATCCGGCTGTTGAAAATCCATAAAAAATGTCTATCTCGTGAACGATTTGATCGAATGAAATGATTTTCAGAATATAGGTTCTCATTAATATGGCAAATCTTTTACGAATACAAAATTTAACTCACATGTTTTATTTTTTACGTTATGACCAATATATACCATTCCATTCCATAATTATAGCAGAAATTCTATGATTCCGACTCTTAAAAGTTAGTTGAATGCTATTTAATGAATATTTGGCCATTTTGGAAAAAGAAAGTATTCTTTGTGAAATCTCGTGAAATGCGCATTTTTCGAGTAATTTATGATTTTAAAAAAATTGTTACTGTGGCTGAATGTAATTCTGTTTAGAAGATTCGCAGAATTAAATTTCTTCTACATTTTCTCGAAGGTTCAGGTGGTAGATCTATTGCTCGGAAAAATTTTAGTGTCATATTTCCAGGGGTGGCATAGCTCATTATGAAAGTTCAAAATGGCTATATCATTTATCTAGGCTGAACCAGAAAAAATGCTATACGAAAAAAGTATTTCTTTCGACCTCAACAATCTATGGTTTGAATATATGTAAAAGTCAAAGACTCACCCTGTATACAAAATCAACGCTGAAAAAAATTTTCTAAGAAAATTATAATATAAACTGCTCCACATGACTTAAATTGCGAAAAAATATAGTTTGAATGAGATATTGTGGAAAAAATTCATATTAATATGAGTTCAAAATGCAGGAAATAAAATTAACTTTAGCCTGCAGGTCTGTAGCGTACACAGGGTGGTTAAGAAATATCGAGTAAAATAACGAAATTTTATTCCCAGAGAATTCAAGCATTTTAAGACTATCAATACAATATATGGCCTCCACGTACATCAATAACAGCTTGACATCTTCTTTGCATACTACACACGAGGTTGTTGAACATTTATTGAGGAATTTGGTTCAATAAACAGGGCAGAAGCTCTCTCAGATCATTTGAGGATTCTGGGATAGGTTGATGATCATCTAATCATCTTTGGAGCATATTCCATGCATGTTCTATGCAAAATTCAAATCTGGTGAGGTATTTGGCAAATGTGGAATACCAAGCTCCTCGCACACATTATCAACTATGGCTGCACGGTGCGGTCTAGCGTTATCGTCGAGAAATTCAAAAGTTTCACCAATAACATCGTGAAAATTTGGCAAAACATTGTCAATGACATGCTCCCTATAGTGTAAGGCGGTCATATTCCCAGGACAAATGTGTAGAACTGTGCGCCCGTTGAAACATATCCCGGACCATACCATAACACTACCACCTCGGAATGGATGGTCTTCTTGGACATAGCGACGATTACGGGGAATGCGTGGGATTGTCCATACCCCTATTCTTCGAGAATCTGAAAATCGTCCAGTGAAAAGGACGCTACGCCATTGATCGTTCCAATTGATATGTTTCCTTGCCCATTCCAGTCTTTGACGCTTATGGTCACGTGTTAATGGAACTCCTCTTAATGGACGTCTAGAACCTGGATTCACCTCAACTTGGACCCCAACTGCATTTTGAAGAGTATTCCGTAGCATTCTACACGTAGATGTAGGCTTTCTTCTAGCCAAACGGTGATAAAACGATCCTGAGAAGCCTTAGTCAATTTGAGACCAATCGCGAAACCTCGAAAACTCCCGGAGACTTCAGCTTGAGACTAAGAGCGAAACCCGGAGAACGTCCAGATCCAAGTGGAGACTTCAATGTGAGACCAAGCGCGAAGTCTAGAAACTTTCAGTTGAGGGTGGAGACTTCAACGTGAGACCAAGCGCGAAACGTGGAAAACTCCCGGATCCACTACTGCCTTCTCGGCCTCGTATGCCGATCACGGACCGACCACATTCTAGTTTTTGCATTCGTTTCCCGAAGCCGTCCTCTCGTTTGTCCGTCATATCCGACCGAACGCGCATAGATCTATTTTCAGACCGATGCGGAAAAAGGGCATTTCCGAATCTGTGTCAGTCCTACGGATCGAGAGTCCCCGGAATCTAGCCGAAAAAAAGACGCTCACTGTGACGTTGACGTCCGGTCGCTTCCCGTTCTTAGAAATCCTCGGAAAAAATTCGATTGCTCGATGACACGACTCACATCGAAACGTGGACAGATGTTGCTGGTTTCCTTGTACGTTGGATGCTGGACGAACGGACGTCGCTATAGCAACGTCGGGTTTCGAACAGGAAAGAAAATCTGTTATTTTTATGGTCTCGAATATGTCTGAGGGAATATGGATGTTTTATGCTACAATGTTGTGCGGTCTTCGTTTTCTATAGTCGACTTGCGTAGGTATGAGAAGAAGTTGCTGTCTACATTATGTTGAGCACAATTCCACGGAGTTTTTGTTGACATCTTTGAGTTGAAGAAATATCAGGGGATATGAAAATTGATTTTCAACTCTTCAAGATTGATTCAATTTCCCACATTCAAGTTTTTCACATTGACAAAAAGCCAGAAAAGAGCAGAGGATTGAAGTTACTCAGGTGGGTTTGCTATTTTTCCCTTAGAAAAAAATAGTTGGGCCTAGAAGAAATTTCATCGACAGAAACTCACAATATGTCGCTCAGCAAATTACAAAGGGACAAGGAACCCTTGACAAACCTCCGAAACGGTAGGGTAAAACCCGGATAGATGCCCCACTTTTCGAGATTGCCTCATATTTTCGAAAATATCGATTTTATCTGAATAATTTTTATGAAAGTAGCTAGACTTGTTATTCGAGTTAAAATACTGTGGATTTTTTCTGACCTAGCATTAACAGATTTCACAGAATTTTGATTTTTGTGGAACATTATTTCTGGGGATAGATGCCTACAGGTATGGATAGTTGCCCCACTATGAAAATACTGAGAGGGATAGATGCCTCCAGTCCGGGATAGATGCCCTTCATATTGTGTGGTCCAATTACAAAGACAAATTCAATGAAATCTCTTATCGTTATGTCTGTTATAATCGTAACATAACTTAAATCAGCCTACTTAATGAAATTTCGAAAGCATTTATTAAACGAAAATATAAATTCTTTATATCATAAAATATCAGGTAGGTATCAACAAATAGGTATACGAATTTTTCATTGTTGTTATAAAATATTAAATACCTAATAGGTTTCGACAGAAATAGAAATATGTACTCTTTTTAAAACAAAACAAAACAACGAAGAGGGGATCAGTAATATAGTGGTTTAAGTTTTCCACATCTTGAGCAGTAGTTCCGAAAAAGTGTACGGTTTCATGAAGCCACTTGAGTGAAACCTTATACACTGAATCCAGTTGGATCGAGACTCTGTATTTTCATTCATAATTTCATATTTCAGGGGCATAACGCCTTCGTAATGTTCTTCCTCATCGGAAGCTGCTTCGAGTTGTTCTGTGGTCCAAGAGCAAACTTGACCTTGTACTCCTTCTTTTCTCTCATACTCATACATGGTTTTGCTACGATCAGTAAATAGTTCAGATTGGTACACAAGCTATAACAGAACACTAAAATATTTAAAAGAATTAATACTCAGACTATACAGGTGTATGAGTTGTATAGAGATATATATGTCCCCTAAGGGCATCTATCCCTCGAAAAATCAGGGCAACTATCCTTTTCCGTACGGATAGATGCCCATGCACTTTTTTCGCAAATTAAAAACAAAAAAAACAACTGGTCATACTTAGATGCACATTTGAAGAACCAGTTTATTGATATAACAAAAAATTTGATCGAATTTATAACTACTTTGAAAGTTCTACAACGGCAAATACTAGCCTTTGAAACTTTTTAATGTTTTCGAAGTTCGTTGCGGAAATAATCACATACACTTGCAAAACGCGTCCTCAGTGTACCATATTTCGTTACCAACTGAAGTTAAGGGTGACAGTGGATCATTCTTACACTATTAGTTATTAGTGGAGAGTTTGGGAAGTTAGGTATTTTGAAAATGGGGCATCTATCCAACTGGGGCATCTATCCGGGTTTTACCTTACTCTGAGGTTTCCTTGTTCGATTTTTGTTGGGCAACTATTTATACAACTTCCAAATATAATGCTTCACGAGCGTTAGGAATATAGTATTCAATCGTTTTGAAAAGTATGTAATCTTCGAAAAAATCGCTGTAAAATCATTTCAAACTCAATAACAACTTGAATCGATCCAATAAAAATCAGTATGAGACATTTCGTCAATCTGGTCGCCTTTTTTCTGAAGTTTCGTTCTTTGCATATGCTCAGAATGTTCTTATTTTGAAATGGAGTCAGTTTAACAACGGCTTCGATTTGAAACGTGTTTTCTGAAAAAGCCAAGACGTAAATTAACGAACGCTGAGGTTGATAGGCCTATCGGAATGCTACAGGTTGGCCTAATTCAGGTTGTTGTAGCGGAAAGGCTCCAAGTCAGCCAAAGTGTGATATCTCGACTTTGGAATAGGTTCAGGGAGACAGGTTCTGTGTTGGAAAGACCAAGGCTTGGTGGGCGACGACAAACAACACCTGCTCCGGATCGTTTCATCACCGTTTCGGCGAGAAGAAAGCCTATATCTACGTGTAGAATGTCCGGAATATTCTTCAAAATGCAGATGGGGTCCAAGTTTCCATCGAAACCATCAGATGACGTTTGAGAGAGGTGAATTTAGGTTCTAGACGTCCATTAAGAAGAGTTCCAATAACACGTGAGCATGAGCGTCAAAGACTGGAATAGGCAAGGCAACATATCAATTGGAACGATCGATGGCGTGGTGTCCTTTTCACTGATGAATCCAGATATGGACGATTCTCAGATTCTCGAAGAATAAGAGTATGGACAATCCCACGCATACCCCGTGATCGTCGCTATGTCCAAGAAGTCCATCCATTCCGATGGGGCATTTTTATGGTAAGGGCCGGGATATGTTTCAACGGGCGCACAGATGTAAACATTTGTCCTGAGAATATGACCGTCTTACACTATAGGGAGCATGTCTATGACAATGTTTTGCCAAATTTTCACGCTGCTATTAGTGAAACTTTTCAATTTTTTCACGATAACGCTAGACCGCACCGTACAGCCATAGTTGAGAATGCCCGCGAGGAGCTTGGTATTCCACATTTACCAATACCTCCGCACTCATCAGATTTGAATTGCATAGAACATGCATGTGATATACTCCAAAGAAGATTAGATAATCATCAACCCACCCCAGAATCCCTCAATGATCTGAGAGAGCTTCTGCCCCGTTGATGGAACCAAATTCCTCAAGAAATGTTCAACAACCTCATGTGTAGAATGCAAAGAAGATGTCAAGCTGTTTTTGATGCCCGTGGAGGCCATACATTATATGGATAGTCTTAAAATACTTGAACTCTCTGGGAATAAAATTTTATTATTTTACTCGATTTTTCTTAACGCTGCAGACCTACATTCTAAAATTAATTTAATTTCCTGCAACTTGAAATCATATCAATATGAATTTTCATCACAAAATCTTATTTACACTATTTTTTTTTGCAATTTAAGTTAATATCCCTAACCCATGTGGAACAGTTTATGTGCAATCGTTATCGTAGGAAAATTTCTGTTATTTGAAAATTGAATTTTTTTCTCGTGAAATTCGAAAAAATTTCAAAAAACATTTTTCGATACCGGTGTGGACAAGAAAATGCAATATCTTTCAAATCCTCCCCCAGATCTTACGCAGATAGGGGAAAACCTTCGCGGTCATAAAGTAGGCATCCGGCATAAGCAACATCGTTCATTTCCGATCGACATATTTCCTGCCTAACAAATGACTGCCCCGCGTTAAACTGCCGCGGCGACTTTGATAAAAAACCGTTTTACGATCGCAGAACGCGTAACTTAGACGGCCGAGTCGCGATTTTTTACTGCCGGTAACAATTGAATAATTATAGGTAAATATTTATATTGTTGCCGTTAAGTTTCTTGCCACGGTCTGGCACGACAGTGAAGTAGGCGAGAAAGAGGCGAAATTACTGGGTTTATGGCGTTTTGGGAGGCGGAAAGAGGGGTGGAACAACCCCTCTTTAAAAAACTAGAGTGCACCTTTCTGAAAAAAAACATAGGGTAAAACAGGGAGAGATTAGCGCATCTTTTCTAAAATGCACCGTAAATCTACTGTTTTGAAGTAAACGTATAAACCCATGAATGATTGCGACATTCCGCTATCGATTTGGTATTTTCTTATCGCCCCAAGTATCTTACGCATTCATTTTCATCGAAAGTTTCGTCGAGTGTGAATTCATTTGTAAAAAACGCAATCGTCAAGTCCTCCTGTGTCCATTTGCTCTTGTACTCTTACTACTAGTGTAACAAGTAGGCATTTTGGGTCTGAAAATACAAAAATATTGTGCGTCATCTATCCCGAAACATCATGCGTCATCTATCCCGAAATGTCATGCTTCATCTATCCCAAACCCATGGGATAGATGACGCACCTGTTCAGATTTCATCGAATTCCGAGAGGAGGCTTTAAATTAATGAATATAGCTTTTACAATAACCCAACTTCCAACTGTCTTTGACAGAACGTCAAATTTTAGCGGATTTTTAATAAACAGTGGGATCAATCTATACACCTTGCGAACTTTTGGGTACTTACGAACTATATATCACCAAATATCTTGTAACTTCATTGCACTTTCAACGCGATTTTTTAGGAACGCCAAGAGTGAATTTTATGCATGCATCTATCTCTTCCGCCACGTCAGGTCTCCCTGTTTTACCCTAATGAGATTCATTTTTGATTCCATTAAAAAACCTGAAATTTAATTTCTTCATCCTCACTGGTTCGTTTTTATTAATCTTTGTTCTCTGTCGCCTCGCTTCCAATTAGTTTAATTCAGATCGCCCTCTTTCTTGTTTTCAGTTTGTGTTAAATTTAGTGATTAAAACTTCTGTTGAAAAATTTATCTGATATAGTATACTAGAGTTTACACTTTCACTTCTGATTCCAATAGATTTGAATGTATAAGGTATCGTTGTGAATCCAAGATGGCGTCCTCTACAAAATTGACATATTCATTCACTACCCACATGATTTGGAAATGAGATTAAAGGGCTTGGATGGTATCATAAAAAACACTACTTCCTCAATATGGGTATCAAAATCTAGTACGACAAAAATGCAAATTCAATATGGCCGTCATCAAGATGGCGGTTAACATAGCTTTTCACAGACTACTTGACTTGATTCACCTCAAATAATTGAGGTGAAACAAGTCTTTGGAAGGTGTAAGATTGCAGGAAATTATCAGAAAAGGAGCCTCATAACCTGAATAGAAGGGGAAATATTGTAAAACAAGTTGCAGAATGAGCTCCTAATCCAACACGAATGCGAAATTCGAAAGCATGAGTGTTGGAATTGCCTTCTGCAACGGGTATCAGACGATATTTTCTCTATTTTAATCAAGTTTTGTGAATTACCCTCGAAATGCAAATAAAAATTCGGATTAGTGTCTTTTGCATTATATCTTGGCAGTTGGTGTGACTTAGGACATTTGATAGATTACGGAATTTGAACAGATTTGATTAGAAATTTGAGAGGATCGGAGGTCAGTACTGACAACTAGAAAACGAAAAATATAACTGAAAACAATGCTGTGATGACTTCATTACAGCACTACTTTTAGTACTGTAATGAACTCATACGATACAGATATAGAGAAAAAAATATTTTCCTGACTACAAGTACAAATATGATTATTATTTAGGGTGATGAGTGATTTTTGCATTATCTACATCAATTTATTTCAATAAAACCGTTTTCGTACAACTGCCATGCTTCTGATTCTGGTAGCAATGAACGGGAGGATCTTCGAAAACAGTGTCCTGTATATTGCTTTGGTTCTGGCAGTTTGGGGAATTCGGCAACAATAGATGGAATTCTCCCAAATGTATCAATACTAACTGGATTGGCAGTGCATTTATTATTCATGTATTTCAGGAAAAAACGACGATGTTTGATGACAGAAGGGCGCAGTGCAAAGTTCTTATGAAAATAGTCTACATACTTCCCAATAATACTGAAAGAACGACTGACTTTCGTTTTTGTATTTGTTTAACCAATGATTTATTTGTTAGTTCGATGTCTGCCACGGATAAATTACACAATTCTTCACGCCGACAGACTCCAAATAATCAGAAAATAGTTGCAACGTTATTAACCACCCAGTATTTCTCATCTGGTGCCTCCTTCATAAACTTTTCAAGTTGTTCACGAGTGAGAATTTTCGATTTTTTGGGACGATATCCTTGACTTTTCCGTTTTAATTATGCTATTACCATGAAATATTTACTAACATCCACACCATTTTTAAGAAACGCGCTTGTCTTTATCATTGAAAATTTGCTCCACAAAATTGATGAACTCCATATTTCTTATTTTTCTTCTAAGTATGCTAGGAAAACAGTTTCACTGAAGTTCCCTTCTACATTTTACAATTTACACCAGGCCAGGAAATTGTTATATGCAAAACGTAATGCTGAACAGATTTTTTAGGTGGGAATTCCAGATTTGCTCTTCTTGCAGACTATTCAATATCCAGAGGAATAACCAAATCGTCACTTTCATTAATAATTCGAATCCTGCGATGAAGAAACAGGACAGAAATCACATTGCGTCAACACCCGCAAAGGCCATCGCAATGAAGCCTCCTTCAAAGGAATATAATATACCCGCTCCTTTGATATTCCTTTGAAGGAGGCTTCATTGCGATGGCCTTTACGGATGTTGACGCAATGTGATTTCTGTCCAGTGCTCCAATATCCAGAGGAACAACCAAATCGCCACTTTTAATAATAATTGGACTCTCAACAAACATATTAAGCAGTTGAAAACCCAAGACGAAAATTCGACAGGAACGAAATTCAAATGACAGCGTCTTTTCTCATTTGTTGGTAATCATAACGTTGGCAACGTTTGCCATTCACAACAACCTTTTCATTATTTTAATATTAAAATGCATTTTGAAGTTTATTGTCATTGCAAATTCGCCCATTTCATTATCAAAATAGGGCAGTTGTTCAAAAAACATTGTATGGTACTTGTGTTGAAAGTGATTTTTTTTGTTCGTGAAATTGTCGAATTCGCTTCGCTCATTTTACAAACTTTTTCACTCACAAAATAAAAAGTCACTTTTAACACTCATATCATCAATAACTATAAGCATGATAACTTTTTTTCCTATTTTATTTCTTATCGTCTGGGTATTTTTTTTTTATTCGTTTAATTATAAATTGTTTCAATTCATGACATTTGCCTGATTCTTCCTATCATTTTATAACAAAGCGTTTTGTTTTTTATTCCTTCCAGTTCCTTTATTCCTGATGATCAAAGTCTTTTGTGACTCGCTGAAGCCTTCCCAATATTGCATTTCATTAGATCTCTGGAACTGTAAGGCGAGCTGTTAAGGGTGTAGGGAGAACGGCTTTTAAGAAAAAAAATAAATCAAAAATTAAAAACTCACGGCCTTCACGCAGGCCACGAAAACATGTTTGTGTTGTTAGAGGAAATAAACCATAAAGTGGCAATGAACTCTAACCCCTTCTACACAAACTAACTAATCTCAGGACCCTTCAAAAAGAGATATTAAGAACCCCCTTAATTTTAACAATTCCCTTATTTAGGAAACGGACAAATTGATCGAAATTCATGGAGAAATTTACACAATCCTCTTTCTCTAGGTTCCAATTGAAGGAAGGGTTGACGCCACTGACGCTTGGTGTGTGTCACGAACAATATAGTCCTATTTACATAGTAATAATCTCCGGACCATTTCCAGGGGCATTACTTGTGTTATATTGGCCGGAGAACAAATAACCTATTATATAGGGGCGGTTTTATTACCTATAGATCTTGTTGTGTCCTGTGTTTGATTGCTTTCGGTGATATTACAATAAATGGTGGTTTAATCGATTGCATTGGGTCACTCACCTAGGTGTGCATTACGATTACGTTGGAATGCCATGGATTTTGATTGTGGGAGTAGATAGCGTGCATTCAGGGTTCCGTCAAAGAGCCAAAATTATAATAAACTTGCATTGAGAAATGAATGAGATAGGCGAAAAGTTGTAACTGAATATAAGTCCCTCATTTAAGAAGCTGATAATCATTGATACGGCGTATCAGAGTTCTTCAATATTTTTTGTTGATTTTATCATTTTCTAAGTTTTCTCTGAAATCAGGAATAAGTCTTCGTCCCATAACAGATTGATAAGAAAATTCAAATTTTAAACAATGAAGTGGTTTTCGTATATGCCCAAGAGAGAATAACAAGTATGTAGATAATTATTGTGGAAATAATAATTGGAAATCACGTTGCCATTTTCAGAGGACTTGATCTCAATTGTGAATGTAATTGCGATCTGGAAATACACTGCGCAAAAAAATTAACGCACATTATGGAAATCTCAAATTTATGCTACAACTGAAGGTGTTCTCAATGATAATTATTTTTATCAGAATTATGCATGCATATATTATCCACTTTCAACACAGGTGTTTTTTCCCAGCAGGAATAAACAAAGATGATATTATCAGATTTTGAATGTATTGGCTCCATTCTAAAATCAGTTGTTCTCTATCAATTCTAGTGATCAAAAGTCTTTCTTTCGTTTGATTTTCTACACTCGATTGCTATGCAACGCGAAACACGCAATTTGACCCAAGAGGAATGTGCCCAAGCGGTAGTTTTGCGAGAAGAAGGGTGGACATACACAAGAATTGCAGAAAGGTTTGGAGTTTCCCATACAAGTGTGTCCAGAATGTTGCAGCGATTCAGCGAGACAGGTATGAATGTCCGAGGACCAGGACAGGGTAGACCACGGGTAACAACTACCATTCAAGAACGTTACTTGAGAGTTTCTTCGTTGAGACAACGGTTTGCAACCGCTCGCCTCCTTCAAAATCAGCTTGAGCAAAGTCATGGGGTGCAAATTTGCACTCAGGCAATAAGAAATCGCCTCAGAGAATATGATTTAAGGCCTCGTGTCGCGGCAAGAGGCCCAGCTCTTACCCCAGCCCATCGAAGGGTGCGTGTGGATTTTGCGAGAGAGTATATCCATTGGGAAGAGGCCCATTGGGAAAGAGTTCTCTTCACAGATGAGTCTAGATTGTATACAGACGTCCACATGAAAGATATGCTGAGTGCAATTTCCTAAATACTACTGGTTTCGAGGGAGGATCGATTATGGTATGGGGTGGAATATCTTTGACAGACCACAGACCGAGTGGTCGTTGATAATGGAGCTATAAATGCTAATAAGTGTATAAGGAATATTCTTGAAGAGCATGTAGTGCCATTTGCCGTATACAATGGTGAAAATTTCATTTTTATTGACGATAATGCCAGACCCCATCGTGTGCGCATCGTTCAGGAGTACCTTGAAGAGGTTGAAGTCTCTCGAATGGAATGGCCAGCAAGAAGTCCAGATCTCAATCCGATTGAGCAGGTTTGGGGAAACCTCAATAGAAGGCTGAGAAGTTCAGAAAATCATCCAGCTACTCTCAATGACTTAGGAATCCAACTCGTAGAAATCTGGGAAAGATTAGATCAGAACATTTTAAGATCACTCGTTTTGAGTATGAACCGTCGTTGTCGAGCTGTAATTAATGCAAGGGGTGGAAATACCAAGTATTAAATCACTTATCAGCATTTCAGTATTTTGAAAATTGTTCATTTCTCTTCTTTCACATAAGATTCGGTGAAATCCTGAATTTTTCTTCCATTTAATGTGTCTTGTTTCGTTCAAAACCTACCCGAGAGAACATAAAGAATAAGTTATAAAGTCAATGTAGAGTTAACTTTCATTAAAATTGAGATTTTCAGAATGTGCGTTAATTTTTTTGCGCGGTGTATAACTGAAAACAATGCTGTAATGAGTTTCATTACAGCAATACTTTTAGTACTTCAATGAACTCATTACGATACTGAAATAGAGAGAATTTATTGATAAGCCCATCATCATCATCATCACTTTTATTCGAAAGTGAGATCAGACCCCTCCCCTTTCCCCCTCTTGCCTTCCCAGGACGTCGCCCCCCTGAACCAGTGGCGGGTAATTAAAAATGCACCTGTCCCCGTCTCCCGACCGCGAAATATGCATGAGAAAAATTTACAAACAACCATTAAAAATGGCCGTACGAAAAAACATCGCTTCGCGATAATTCCCCCGAACAATTACGGGCAAAAACAAAGGAACCTCTAGCCCCCCCTCACCCCGGGCCCCCCTCGCCTATCCGTTTTCAGAGACGGAGTTATTCGGACGTTTTTTTCCGACCGATCCGGTCGAGATATTCGACGGTCCTCTTTTTGACAGTCGGTATGCAACGGTGACGTGATCCTTTTGATTAATGCCACGTCGCATTCATTTGTTTCTACTTATCATAATTAATTAGCGGTTTTTTGCGACGTCCGAACGTCGGGTTTCGGGTGGGGGGGCCAAGGGGGGCAGAAGGGGGGCCGGGAGATCGCGTACGAACGTTCGGGAATTTGGGCGGCTGGCTGTGAGCCGTGTTGGATGCTTGTTGACATGGGAGGATGGCGGTTTTAGATGTTGTCGGCCAGACAGAAATGAATTTGGGTCATAGTTGAGATGGGGAAGAATGTTTTTTGTTCCTACAAATGGTGGTAGAAGGAAATTTGTAGGTGGAACCTTAAAATACACTTCGCGTATCAATTAAAGGAACAGGAGAATTTCCAACATTTTTTTGTGAATTTCATCAGGCTTATTTCAGTGAAAAATGGTCTTATGAGAAATAAAAAAACTAAATTCTGAAGCTAGAAGACTCTAGTTTCACCACTTATTGGTTGATAATTTTTTGGAGCACCGGTAGCCAAGCAATCTTCGGATAAATCAGGAAGAAAAAAATTTCCGAATCTTTTCAAATTTTTATTTTTGCCCCACGCGTATAGTGAATTTTTTTCGAGCTAGACCGATGCTAAGGTCGCATAGCCTGTTTATTCAGCTCTGATTTGCTTTTCACCACCGTCGAATATGACCATTTGTCTTAGAGATATCCAAGTTTGAATGCAAAAAGATCCTTTTTCACTCAACTGCCGATGTCTCCGAAACTACTGACCGCCTAGCGAGGCGACAGACGGTTTCTTTTTCTGCAGAGAATTTCCTACGAAAATCTGTCATGGTTGATTAAAGAAACAACAACAATAAGGTGAAAAAAAATTCAATTTTGCCATTTTTTAGTTAATGGACTGTATCTTCGTCAATATTGGGGTAAAACCATAGGTTATAAGTAGATTTCACAGAATGATGTTCTCCAAAGTCCCCTCCTGAATCGGTAGTTCGATCAATTCAGAGGTTTACTAGGACCGATTGATTGAAATTTTGAAAAAATTAACGACCAAGATTTTTATTTTTTTATTTCTACAAAGGCGTAGAGTTTGTGAAATAAGGACTTCTGAAGTTGAAAAGGCTCAGTTCTTACCCCAGCCCATCGAAGGGTGCGGTTGGATTTTGCGAGAGAGCATATCCATTGAGAAGAGGCCGATTGGGAAAGAGTTCTTTTCACAGATAAGTCTAGATTCTGCCTCTACCATTGTGATCGACGTTCCCTTGTATACAGACGTCGACATGAGAGATATCTTCTTCTTTGGGTGCCGTCTTCTAGCGAAGGTTGGCGATGACTTCTGCAAACTTTTCTCTTGATGGTACCCTCCTTATTAATGTGTGAAAATCTAAGCCCGTCCAATCTTTTATATTCCTCAACCATGTCATCTGTCGCCTACCAGGAAAGATGGAAGATATGCTCAGTGCAATTTCCTGAATACTACTGGTTTCGGAGGAGGATCGATTATGGTATGGGATGGAATATCTGTGACTACTCACACAGACCTAGTGGTCGTTTATATGGAGGTATGAAGGCTGATAAGTATATAAGAAACATTCTTGAAGAGCATGTAGTGCCATTTGCCCCATACATTGGTGAAAATTTCATTTTTATGAACGATAATTCTAGACCCCATCGTGCGCGCATCGTTCAGTAGTACCTTGAAGAGGTTGAAGTCTCTCGAATGGAATGGCCAGCAAGAAGTCCAGATCTCAATCCGAAAGCTGAGAAGTTCAGAAAATCATCCAGCTACTCATAATGACTTACTAATCCAACTCGGAGAAATCTGGGAAGAATTAGATCAGAACATTTTAAGATCACTCATTTTGAGTATGAATCGTCGTTGCCGAGCTGTAATGAACGCAAGGGGTGGAAATACCAATTATTAAATCAATTATCAGCATTTCAGTATTTCGAAAATTGTTCATTTCTTCTTTCACATAAGATTCGATGAAATCCTGAATTTTTCTTCCATTTAATGTGTCTTGTTTCGTTCAAAACCTTCCCGAGAGAACATAAAAAATAAGTCAATGTAGAGTTTACTTTCATTAAAATTGAGATTTTCAGAATGTGCGTTAATTTTTTTGCGCAGTGTATGAGAACTATTTTATAACAGGAAAGTTATGAACAGCGAATGAATTTTTCACCTTACGCTCAGGTGGCGGAAGTGAAACGGCCAAGTCACTCATTTTGACCAAGGCGTAGAGTTTGTGAAATAAGGACTTGTGAAATTGAAGAGTGTAGAGTCAGCAGCTTGGCTTTACATGAGATCTAATAACTTTTTGACAATGTACCAAAACAAATGCGCCGATAAAACGTGGGTACAGAAATCTTTCACGCACGATAAAAACCCAAACAATGAGAGCCGCGACATCTAGCATTTATAACAAGAGCTCGCGGGCTCTCATTAACCATATACCATCGACTTCCGCCTCCCATTCCGGGGCACGATCGGACGAAATTCGACACCGACGCGTAGGCGCCCAAGATGGCGTCCGACGCCAGCTCCACCTATGTCTCGGGCCGGAAAAATCGGCGATTTTTTCCCTGGTCCAGACGTCATGTCAGTTGTTTTAATCAAGCGGCGAAACTGACGCCATTAATTCATATGTCGGGTTATACGAGAACTTTCGGCCCACTGAACTCTGCTCGTGTCATTTTCTATGGTCGCCGATGGGTGGGTAGGGCTGGACAGGCCCGGAGGCGCTGTGGGCAGATCTGATCGAAGACTTGATTAGATTTCGTTTTCCAAAAATCTTTTCATGTTGCGTTATCCAGAAATTACTTTTTTAGTTTTTCATTTGAAAAAAAAAAAGGTGGGGGAGTTGGATAAAACGGGATAGCTTTCGTCTGTCGAGCTAGAATTTGCTTGGAGTTGAGCGTTATTCTTTATTAGATAAGACAAGAATGGTTGCCATTCACATCTATCATACCGAAAAACATTCAAACCACCATTTTGGCGATTTGCAATTGATTTCAAACAAATTAAATTTGGCCTAGATCGTGTTGAAGTTTCGACAATACACTGCTCCAAAAGAGTTAAAGTATCTATCTATAAACTCACCGGCGAACTGCAGTCTGCGACTGCAGAAATGTAGATCCACTGTTTTGTTATCACTACACATGCACAGATAATCGATAAGTCCTAGCCTGGCAGTTTCGCCAAATCGCTTGAGGAACTACCGTTTGTAGAGCGATTCCTTCAAATCTCATCGACGGTTCAGAACTTCCAAACTATTTGATGTCTCACAGCCAAAATTGGAGATTCAGCTAGTAGAATTTGCAGATCTGAACTGAACGTGTATGGTCAAATTTAGGATGGACTGCAGTCCGCGGACTGTCAGTTTTGGATTTTCAGATCAAGTCTTACGATTTAACTGTATCGTGTGTAGTGCGCTACAGCTTTTGGATGTCAGTTCAAATCGACAGTCCTTGGACTGCAAGCCGCCAGATCGTGTATAGGCACCATTAGAAATATCGTATTCAGTCGTTTTTAAAAGTATGTAATCTTCGAGAAAATCACTGTAAAATTATTTAAAACTGAATAACAACTTGAATCTTTTTTCTGAAGTTTGGTTCTTTGCATATACTTTATGAATGTTCTTATTTTGAAATGGAGTCAGTTTATCAACGGCTTCGATTTGAAACGAGTTTTTTGAAAATGCCAAGACGTAAATTAACAAACGCTGTGGCTAATAGGGCTATCGCAATGCTACAGGTTGGCCAAACTCAGGTTGTTGTAGCGGAAAGGCCCCAAGTAAGTCAAGGTGTGATATTTCTACTTTGGAATAGGTTCGGGTAGACAGGTTTCGTATTGGAAAGACCAAGGCTTGGCCGGCGACGAAAAACGGTTTCATTACCGTTTCGGCGAGTAGAAAGCCTACAACTACGTGTAGAATGCAGAATCGATTCTGCAAGTGATATGACTTTTTAACTGCTTAATATGTTTTTCGAGAGTCCAATTATTAATAAAAGTGACGATTTGGTTGTTCTTCTGGATATTGAAGAGTCTGCTGGAAGAGCAAATCTGGAACTCCTACCAAAAAAATCTGTTCAGCAGTACGATATTGCATATAACAATTTCCTGGCCTGGTGTGAATTGAAAAATGTAGAAGGGAACTTCAGTGAAACTGTTCTCCTGGCATACTTAGAAGAAGAATAAAAAATATGGAGTTCATCAACTTTTGGAGCAAATTTTCAATGATGAAGTCAAGCGCCCTTGTTAAAAATGTATATCGTTCCAAAAAATCGAAAATTCTCACTCGTGAACAAGTTGAAAAGTTTATAAAGGAGGCACCAGATGAGAAATATTTGATGGTTGAGGTTGCAACTATTTTAGGAATATTTAGAGCCTGTCGGCGTGAAGAATTGTGTAATTTATCAGTGGAGGGCATCGAAATAACTAATAAATCATTGGTTATACAACTTCCAAATACAAAAACGAAAGTCAGTCGTTCTTTCAGTATTATTGGGAAGTATGTAGACTATTATCATAAGTACTTTGCACTGCGCCCTTCTGTCATCAAACATCGTCGTTTTTTCCTGAAATACATGAATAATAAATGCACTGCCAATCCAGTGGGTACTAATACATTTGGAAAAATTCCATCCATTTTTGCCGAATTTCTCAAACTGCCAGAACCAAATCAATATACAGGACATTGTTTTCGAAGATCCTCCGCTTCATTGCTAGCAAAATTAGGAGCAAATATTGCATATATAAAAATACATGGTAGATGGAAGTCTACTACTTTAGCCGAGGGCTATTTTGATCATTCCATTGCATATAGAAATGTCATTTCTGAAAAAATTCGCCCAACCTAAACAGATTTTCGATCATCATCATCCAATGTTGTACTTCCGGTTTATACAAGTACTGATGGTGCTGAGGATTCTAATAATGTGCTCCCTATAACGTCACAGGGCATTTATGTTAGTAATTGTTCTAGTTTTACAATTGATATTAATGTTCATAAGTAATGATTGTTAAAGATCGATAATAAAAATTTGCTATTGCTGAATTTTTCTCATCTGATTTATTCATCATAAGAAAATGGAGTGCTAAAAATATATTCAACACTAATGTTGAAAATATTTTTAACACGCTTCCACGTGAACAATCAATTTTAACATTGTTTGCTGTCATTAAAAGTGTGTCTTTTAATGGCAGTTACACAAAAAAACTTTTTCCGATTTTTTGCCTTGTTATACTTTTTATGTTTTCCAAAAAAAAATTACTTGAAACAGCTCCTTCTGCGAGCTGCAGTATCTTCGTCAGTTAGTATATTTTCATATTGACCAAGCACTCAAATTCTAATTTTGATATTATTAATTTCTAAAAATTTTTATATTCCATTTGAGTCCAAAATATTCGTGTTTTATAGAAATTTGGCTTCAAGCTGATAAGGAGGCTAAGCCTCCCTTGCCTCCTGTGACAAGCCGCCCTTAGAAAATACTAAAGCAACGACTCTAAGGGCCGATATATTCACCTTCCCTGTAAAGTATGCGTTAATTACTTGCTCGTCTAATTTACAGATAACCTGTAAGAGATTATTCATGGTCATTTATCCTTTCGGTAGCTACTGGAGAGATACAAGGGAGTGAATGCTTTTAAACCGTTAATAATATTCGATGACAAAGATAAGCTTATACAAAATGATCGTGTGAGAGGGAGAAAGCGACTATACATGACAATTTGTGTCCGCCACCAGGTAAGCTTTTAGAAAACGCCGCAAGGCCCAAATGTAAATATTTCATCCCCATGGTTATGTGTTACCTCTTCTCTCTTCTCTTTCTGACTTGAGCTACTACCGACTGCTGCACTAAACCTCCTACTTTAAAGTTTACAAACAAAACTATGAGGTAGAATCCCTCTGGTAGACGTTTACTGACAGGTCGGAGTGGCCTGTAAATTTACCTGCTCGGTAACCAAAACTTACAGACGACTTCAATCTACTAGGAGGTGAATAAACGTTTAACATGGACTTTCTTTACGGTAACACTACCAGACAGTTTACCGGTAGGTGAATAAATAGGGCCTAAGTTGAAGGAAATGAAAGGAACAGGACCCTTCGTGTCTTTTCCTTCGGGGTGGCGCAGGGCTCAGTCCGCGAATCGCTGAATTCCGGCACTGACCCGCCGATCGCGTAGGTCGCGACCCGTCTGAGATATAGCTTTTGTTTTCGCGAAAAAACGTCTTGTTTACACATACTTATGCCGACGATTTACTGGCCAATAAGTTACGGGCCCGGTCCGGCGGTCCGCTGTAAAAGTCTTCCGTCTTTTGTTTCCCGTAGCGCGTTACAAGCCAACTTTGATTAGGATTGATCGTCGGGGCGATACTTGTGCGGCCCGCCGCTGAAATTGATGGCCTTTAAGGAATTGGATACGGTTGTGCGGCGCGAGCGAGGAGGTCGGATGTGTGGGCCGGTGTTTTGTCGCTGCGTGCTGGAAATTTGGCAAAGATACGGGGGTGGTCGGACAAGCAACCAAACCTTTGAAGACAACGGCTTTTTTTGAAAATCCAGTAATTTCTGGGATATGTTAAGATTAACCTTTTTTTCGTGGACTGGAATCATGAATGATGTCTTCTTTATTTCCTTCGTTGCTTCTTGATGCCTTGGAATTTTTCTTAAACACAATTAAGCTACGCTGTAAGGGGATATAGGGAAAAGGGGTCTGGTAATCCTTAGTTTCGTTGATGATTCTAAGAACATGGTTCTATTGCAATGTATTGACAAGAATATTGAGCGATAACTCCTGTAACTTTAACATATTTAATTCTTTCACCGTATCTTTACATTTGTGAATGAAATATACTGCTTCACAAGAGTTAGGGATATCGTATTCAATCGTTTTGAAAAGTATATAATCTTCGAGAAAATCGCTGTTAAATCATTTGAAGCTCAATAACAACATGAATCGATCCAAAAAAAATCAGTATGAGACATTTCGTCAATCTGGTCGCCTTTTTTCTGAAGATTGGTTGTTTGCATATGCTTCATGAATGTTCTTATTTTGAAAGAGTTTTCTCAAAATTCCAAGACGTGAATTAACAAACGCTGAGACTAATGGGGCTATCGGAATGCTACAGGGAAGCATAACTCAGGTTGTTGTAGCGGAAACGCTCCAAATCAGCCTAAGTGTGATATCCCGACTTTGGTATAGGTGTTGGAAAGACCAAGGCTTGGTGGGCGACAAAAAACAATACCTGCTCAGGCACTGTTTCGAGAAGAAAGCCTACATCTACGTATAGAATGCTACGAAATACTCTTCAAAATGCAGATGGGGTACAAGTTACCATCGAAACCATCAGAAGACGTTTGAGAAAGGTGAGTCTAAATTCTAGGCGTCCATTAAGAGGAGTTCCATTAACACGTGACCACAAGCGTCAAAGACTGGAATGTGCAAGGCAACATATTAATTGGAACGATCAATGGCGTAGTGTCCTTTTCACTGATGAATCCAGATATAGACGATTTTCAGATTCTCGAAGAATAAGGGTTCGGACAATCCCACGCATACCTCGCAATCGTGGCTATGTCCAAGCATTCCATAAATTTCGAGGGGGTAGTGTTATGGTATCGGCTGGGATATGCTTCAACGGGCGCACAGATCTACACATTTGACCTGTGAATATGACCGCCTTACACTATAGGGAGCATGTCATTGGCAATGTTTTCCCAAATTTACACGCTGCTATTGGTGAAACTTTTCAATTTCTAGACTATAACGCTAGACCGCACCGTGCAGCCATAGTTGAGAATGCGCTCGAGGAGCTTGGTATTCCACATTTACCAATACCTCAGCACTCATCAGATTTAAATTGCATAAAACATGCATGGGATATGCTCCAAAGAAGATTAGATGATCATCAACCTACCCCAGAATCCTTAAATGTTCTGAGTGAGCTTCTGCCCCGTTTATGGAACCAAATTCCTCAAGAAATGTTCAACAACCTCGTGTGTAGTTTGCAAAGAAGATGTCAAGCTGTTATTGATACCCGTGCAGGCCATACATTGTATTGATAGTCTCAAAATGCTTGATTTCTCTGGGAATAAAATTCCGTTATTTCACTCGATTTTTCTTAACCACCCTGCAGACCTACAATCTAAAATGCCATTTTGACATTTTTTGGACTGTATCTTCGTCAGAATATGGGGTAGAGCTGAGGTTATAAGAAAATTCCACAACCTGATGTTCCCCAAAGTCCTCCCTAATCGGTTCAGTGATTTTGTTAGACCGATATATTGAAATTTTAAAAAAATAAAGGGAATAAGATTTTTGTTCCTCAAACTCAACTTAATCTTCTCAATTAATCAATAATTACATAATTTTTTTATTCTTTACTAGAATTTAATTTTTTTCCGGAGATGAATTTGATAAATATAAAAGAATTTCGGTAATTTGAAAAAAAATTTAATTACAAAAAACAAGACACAATTCTGGCTTTATCTCCACCGAAGCTATGAACACATTCAAAGCTTCATTTTCCTCTGAAAAAAATTCATTGAATAAATTTACAGTTGATAGCCTCAAACTGCCCACGGTACTCGTTGAGCAATATTTTGAGTGAAAGAATTTTTTCCATTTCTGCACAGTCACAACATACTAGAAGACAGTTTTCTTGAAAATTTTTCGACTTATTCGGTAAGAATACAGATTCAAAAAGATTCGTTTAGGGAACAAAAACCCAGAATTGACGAAGATTCAGTCCATTAACCAAAAAATGGCAAAACGGCATTTTTTTGCTCATTTTTTTCTCGTTAAGGTTACAGGTGAATTTTTCTTCACTTTTATCAACAATGACAGTTTTTGGTAGGAAATTTTCTGCAGAAAAAAAAATCCTCTGTCGGCTCGCTAGGTCGTCAGTTATCTCGGAGATATCGGCAGTTGAGTGAAAAGGGATGTTTTTGAATTCAAAATTGGATATCTCCAAGACAAATGGTCATATCCGAGGGTGGTGAATAAATAGGCTATGCAACCTTTGCATCGTTCTAGCTCGAAAATTTTTTCTATGCGCGTAGAGCAAAAATGAAAATTTGAAAAATTTTGAAAATTTTTTTTCCTGATTCATTTGAAGATTGCATGACTATCGGCCTTTCGAAAAATTGTTAACCCATGGGTTAAAAAACTAAAGTCTTCAAGCTTCAAAAGTACGATTTTTTATTTCCCATCCGACCATTTTTCACTGAGATACTCCTGTTGAAAATCACCAAAAAATTCTGAAAATTTTTCTGTTCCTTTAATTGTTGCGCGAAGTGTATTTGTCAAAAAATCGAGTACTGTTGCGTACTGTAATTTTTGATTAACAAAATGCAAAGGGGTTTTCTTGCCAAATCTTGGTCTCTCTTATTGGGTTTTCTACTCAACAAAGAATGCAAGAGGAAAATTTGGAGGTTGGAGTGAACAAGGGGAAAAAGGAACTTTTATTGGCTGCAAAAACAATATTCACGAGTGAATTGAGTTCGACTAAAGAAAACTTTTTACTAATATTCATAAGAACTTGTCAGGTCTTAAACTTCCAAATAGCAAAATCCAAATTCAGCATTTGTCGAACCTGACCTTGGAAACACGCAAAAGCAGCCCAAACAAGTACTCCGGGGAAGGCTGTTGTAATCAGAGTTAAATGGAGGGTAAATAATTCTCCCTCAGACTTAAGTAATTGCCTGAATCCTCAGCTAATATTTCGTTATTCAGATCCTTTCAATTTGGTCCTTGAAAAAATTTCAAAAAAAAATCACCCGATTCCGATAGATGAATCGAAAAATCAATTAACCTCAAGCCCGCAACGTTGGCACTTCAATGAACGCAGTCGCCGGTATCTCGACGCGATCGTAAAAATATAAAATGCATCACGATTAACTCCTCTCCCGGCATCGAGCCACCTGTGATTGATAGGCGCCTAGCATTTGTTAATCAGTTTTAATTGCGGTCAATTAGATTGCGCTGAATCGGGCGAGAGACGTTTTTACGGCTCTCGTAATGACGCTGCGTTTGGGGCAATAAAATCGTGAGCGTCTTGCCGTTGCGATTGTCGAGAGTTGACAAGTTGTCTTTGGGAATTGAGGTCTGGCCGGTTGAAAGCAGGGATGCTGCGGATGCCGATTTTTTCACATCCGCGGATGCGGATGTTTAAGATCTTATATAAAAATAGTATATGTGTAAAGAATTAAAACAACGATAAAGCAGTAATTAACATTTTTATTGAAGTAAATTAGTATTAAGTATATCAAGTGTAAGTATTCACCTACATGTTTTTTAACTTTACTTACTTATTTTCATATTAGTAAGAGAAGTTGAAAATTGGAGCATTATACTCTAAAAAAAGTAATTTTGCCGCCTTTTCTGCTTCAAGGCGTTTACGCAGAGGTTTGTAAATTAAACCTGCGCTACTGAATAATTGTTCGCTAGGAACACTGCCTGGTGGAGTGGACAAAAATCTTCGTGCTATCAGTAATAATATCGTAAACAATGAAACGTAATACCGGTGAAATATAATGGCATTTACCTCAATATTTCCCAATAAACAATAATTCGAGTACAGGTACACTCCTCACTATGATCAACTGTATCAAAATATTATTCAAAATCTCACAAAAATTTACTATTCGACAAGTAATCCACAAGGCCAAAAAACACGTTATGGTTCATTTTAAATAAATAAGTATTGCACCACAACTCCCTCGTTTTCCAATAAGCCTTATTCCGAAAGTAAAAATGAAAATTTTTCAATATTTATCGTCAACAGATGGCTAAAAATCGCCAAACTAGCCGAATTTTATAACCCCTATAAACTTTTTATGAGCTTGCAACAACCCGGGTTGTTTAGGTAAACAAACGTGGGCAATTCTCACTGATCGGACGAACATCTGACTCTTTTTCTTGGGGATATCTCTGAATTTATTAGGCAGTAGATAATATTCGGTCAAATAAAAAAAAAACCGCAACAAAAATGTTTCCCCCGATTCGCGAATCATAATTCATGTTCAAAGACCCTTGGTCCCTGAACTTTCCTTCATAATATCAACTGCTTCTGAAACAACGAGTATCGTAAAAATATAACATTTCAATATCACGGGCGATAAGAAATTTTGGGACTGGGACCACAGGCGGTGGTTAGAAAGTAGACGGATTGGAATTTTGGAAAGTGTTTCGAAAAGAGAATTATTAGTATGAATATAAACAGAATAGAGGGGTGAGTCGGAAATTCCACCCTCTTGGATGCAGATGTTTCGATTTCAGAAATAGCTACAGAAAGAAGTAACAGTGAAAAACTAGCATCTTTCTGACACTTTCAAAATTGAAAAAGTATATTTTTAGCATTTTCTAAACTCAACACTAACATATTTTGTTGGCCCTGAGATGGCGACACTGCGCAACTCACAAATTATAATACATTCGCATCCGCATGAAAATGCGCATTGGTTTTTGCGGATTCGGATGCGGATTCGGAAGTAGAAATCCATGCGGAAGCTCCGCATTTGCGGATGCTGATGCGAACATCCGCAACATCCCTAGTGTGAAGTTTGTTCGAATGGAAAGTGCTGAATCCTTTTACCGAATTTGAAGAATTAACAAGCTTTTTCACTGTTACTCTACGTTATGCTGCGATCATTTTCAGGATCATATAATCATATCTCATTGAGTGAAAGAGGATGTACCGAGTTCTCTTTTCGCATGTCATTGGAGATATGAAACTTCAGTTTGACGCAATTGGATGTCACTACTCTGTAATTTCTGCCCAGTACATCGCACCCGATTGCTTTAAATATTGCCGTTTTTATGAAGATTTTGTCCCTGAGATTTATGCGACACTGATGAGGCCAAACAAGGCTGAAAATGGTATATCTCTATGACAAAATCTAATATCATTTCTCCAACTCCCCAACCTCATGATAAAAGATCTTTGAGTCTGGGAATTGAAAATGATATTCACTCTCAGTCCCAAATTTTCCTTTTTTTATTTCTTATATAGAATTCTCTTTCGTATTGTTACATTTGCAATTCACAGATTCATTTCTTCATTGAACAGCTTTCCAATACAGAGCACTGGGCAAAAATTTCATTGCGTCAACCCGCGCCAGGGCCATCGCAATGCTTTTTTTTAATTAGACAGTCGGATTCTCTCAGTACCAGTTTTCCTTTTTTTGTTTCTTATATAGAATTCTCTTTCGTATTGTTACATTTGCAATTCACAGATTCATTTCTTCATTGAACAGCTTTCCAATACAGAGCACTGGGCAAAAATCTCATTGCGTCAAAACGCGCCAAGGCCATCGCAATGCTTTGTTTTAATAAGACAGTCGGATTCTCTCAGTACCAGTTTTCCTTTTTTTATTTCTCATATAGAATTCTCTTTCGTATTGTTACATTTGCAATTCACAGATTCATTTCTTCATAGAACAGCTTTCCAATACAAAGCACTGGGCAAAAATCTCATTGCGTCAACCCGCGCCAGGGCCATCGCAATGCTCTGTTTTGATTAGATAGTCGGATTCTCTCAGTACCAGTTTTCCTTTTTTTGTTTCTTATATAGAATTCTCTTTCGTATTGTTACATTTGCAATTCACAGATTCACTTCTTCATTGAACAGCATTCCAATTCAGAGCACTGGGCAAAAATGACATTGTGTCAAAACCCGCAGGGCCGTCGCAATGCTTTGTTTTAATTAAACAGTCAGATTCTCCCCGTCCCAGTTTCAATTCTTTATTTTTTATATAGAATTCTCTTTCGTATTGTTACATTTGCAATTCACAGATTCATCTCTTCATTGAACAGCTTTCTAATTCAGAGCACTGGGCAAAAATCTCATTGCGTCAACCAGCGCCAGGGCCATCGCAATGCTTTGTTTTCATTAAACAGTCAGATTGTCTCATTTCCAGTTTCCCTTTTTATTTCTTATATAGAATTTTCTTTCGTATTGTTACATTTGCAATTCACGAATTCATTTGTTCATTGAACAGCTTTCCAACTCAGAGCACTGGGCAAAAATCACATTGCGTCAAACCCCGCCAGGGCCATCGCAATGCTTTGTTTTTATTAAACAGTCGGATTCTCTCAGTACCAGTTTTCCTTTTTTTGTTTCTTATATAGAATTCTCTTTCGTATTGTTACATTTGCAATTCACAGATTCACTTCTTCATTGAGCAGCTTTCCAATTCAGAGCACTGGGCAAAAATCTCATTGCGTCAACCAGCGCCAGGGCCATCGCAATGCTTCATTTTAATTAAACAGTCGGATTCTCTCAGTCCCAGTTTCCCTTTTTTTTATTTCTCATATAGAATTCTCTTTCGTATTGTTACATTTGCAATTCACGAATTCATTTGTTCATTGAACAGCTTTCCAATTCAGAGCACTGGGCAAAAATCTCATTGCGTCAACCAGCGCCAGGGCCATCGCAATGCTTCATTTTAATCAAACAGTCGGATTCTCTCAGTCCCAGTTTCCCTTTTTTTTATTTCTCATATAGAATTATCTTTCGTATTGTTACATTTGCAATTCATAGATTCACTTCTTCATTGAACAGCTTTCCAATTCAGAGCACTGGGCAAAAATTTCATTGCGTCAACCAGCGTCAGGGCATCGCAATGCTTCATTTTAATTAAACAGTCGGATTCTCTCATTTCCAGTTTCCCTTTTTTATTTCTTATATAGAATTTTTTTTCGTATTGTTACATTTGCAATTCACGAATTCATTTGCTCATTGAACAGCTTTCCAACTCAGAGCACTGGGCAAAAATCACATTGCTTCAAAACCCACCAGGGCCATCGCAATGCTTTGTTTTGATTAGACAATCGAATTCTTTCAGTATATTCATTTCGAGGATTACTATTTTGAATTAATCTATGTTTAAAAAATGTTTGCGGTGTGGCCTCTGTAAAGGCAAAAAATTTTTTTTGCTTACCGTTTTATTCTTTTTTTTTAAATGTTTTATTTGTGCTCACACTGAACCCTTCTCTCTGCAGTTGTTTCTCCATGGCTTTTATTCGACCATGGAAGCAGCTTTTCCTCCTCTTCATGGTTAATTTGACCTCAATATATAGAATATTAGCGGACCTACGACAGATCCTTGGGGCACTCCCTATTCTATATTTTCTTGTTGTTCTTGTGCAATGTATGTTCACTTGGAACTTTCGATTCTTCAAATAGGATTGTACATCAGTCTGGCATTTAAAGAGGACTCCTCAAATACCTCCGAAAAGCGACCGCTTGTCACAACGGAAGGTTTCCGAGAAATCCTCGAGTTCGGCAAGAAGAAAGAAAGGCATCACCATCGTCGAATATGGCAAGATCGACAGGCATTTGTCTGACTACGCCAATAAAGTCCATCGGTTACCAAATAAACAAATAGACTTCTTGTACCCGGCCCATCGTCGAATAATGTAAGCCTCATCATAGGTGGCACCCGGTTCCAGCAATTTGTGTGGTATTTTAAGGAGAAATCCGGGCATGGGCATAAGTCGTCGGTGACGGTCCAACTGGTCAAGTGTCGCGAATGCGTTTTGAGCGAATGTACTGGGGCTTGTGAGATATTATATGATGTTAGGTCTTGATCCCACCAAAAACATTTTCATGTAAAATATTGCCAAGACGAGGACGTATTTCTCAAATTGTCAAAATGTTATCAATGATTTTCAACGATTTTTATCTTTATCCTGGAGTTAGCTGAATTGGTAGCTGAGGCTAGAGTTATGACGGATTTCACAATCTGAGACCATTTTGAAGAGGCAGTTCAGTGTTTTCTGGGAGCTAGAGGCTACAGAATGGTTCTTGGCTTATTGTTTTGAGTATACATCCATTATAGGGGTTCTTTGTTACTGGATACAGTTCATTCACAAACGTTTCTTCACCTGATCTCGAAATGAAGGAATTATTGAGTGGATGTTTAAAACATCCATATATCTTTTAGTGGCTGATAGTCGTTCTATGGTGAATTTTGAGAAGTTCAAAGAATGTTCGTGTATCTAAAAAGTTCTACAACCCTTCAAAATATTAAATACTAAAACAGAGCAACAAGATAGATCAGCATTTTTCGGAAATCTAGTACGAATGATCTGGGATGATTCAAGGAAGATGAAAAGATAAACTTCATCTACAATCTACGCAAACTAAGTTTTTTTGGCTGACTAAAAATATAAATTTGGTTGAGTTGGATTAGGAAGATTCTCCCATGCAAGATAAGTAACACAACCTAAATAACATTACTGGAGACACTGAGCTGTTGTATTCGAATAAGCCCCAGGAAGTTTTCTTCTTTTAAATTAAAATATTTGTTTCTCGTTCCATGAATTTTTTCCTCTTGATGATACCCTAGGTTTCCAATATTTCAACATAACAATAAGATTGGACAATTCCCCCGTCTAAATGAGTGAAAATAAACTACCTTTTCTATGATTCGATACAGAGGGCGCTGTAGTCGACTCCATCATCATTAAATTTTTGTTACATCGAAAAATGTTTACCGTTGGAGAAAGGTATTAGACGAAATTTGTCGCAAACTTTGCTCTTCGAATTTGGTAATGGATAGAATAGATAGAAACCAAGACAATCGCGTAAAGTAGCCATGTTGGTAGACCTTTTGTGACTCATTTATCATTTAGTTATTTCTGTTTCAGGTCATTCAATTTTGAAAAATGGTTAGCTGTGTCACGTGTAGTTGTACTTGGGATGAAAAAAAAAACGAAGGATTAGAATATCACTTATCATCGGTAAGTTCAGTTTTATTTCTCACTGTTCTATCTACGTGTTATTTATTTTTCTTTTAACGAAGTGTGAAATGGTCGAAGGTAGTAAATAAGGAAAATTTCGAAATACAACTGACCATGCTGATTTGTTGTAATCATTCGATAGAAGATTTTTTCGACCGAATCTTTTTCAGTGTGGTGACGAGAACATTCTTGATAAGAATATAAGACTTTAGTCCTCGATTCTGAATTTCTGATACTGATAATGTCATTTTCATTGGGTCTTCTCTTCAGCTCCGAAAATATTAATTTTATATCATACTTGTAATTATACATTATGAGAATCCGATACAGAAAGCTAATCTGTATATATACAAATGAATTGCTGTGCGTTAGGTACGCTAAAACTTGAAAACGGCTGGACCAATTTGGCTAATTTTGGTCTTGAGTTATTCGTGGAATTCCAGGGAAGGTTTGAAAAGTGAGAAAATATGAAAATGCAAGGTATTTAATATGGTTTTTCCTTAGAAATGGAGGTGATCGATTATCATTGCTTTTCGATGATCATCGATGTTTAACAATTAAATACCGAAGTTTCAAAATTGATTTTGCATTATTCATAACATCATTACATCTGTTTCTCGATTTCAATAATTTCTTCAAGTGGGGACGACGCAAAGTTTGCACAAAACACCAATGTTATCAATTAATAAGACATAAATAATTAAATAATATTTCGATAAAAATCGGGTATCATGTTCGGTTATCTATGTCAATATCGGCTTCGGTGATCATTTGTGAAAGTGACATTTGAAGCGTCTAAATGCAAAACCAGACATTTGATGTATGAGCCGTTCCGAGCAAAACAAGAAAAACCTGCCAGAATCATAGTTTTGAAATGAAAAACTCCCAGTTTTGACCATTTGAATTACGAATAGAGACTTTCGAAAGTCTACTTATGAACCTGATGGTACAAGAATCGATTTCCAGCAACTTTCTCTATTGTAATCCTTCCTTAACTCATTTTTTCGGAAAATGTCAAATGTCTGGTTTTACATTTAGACGCTTCATTTCAAGTTACGTCCTTTTTTTGCAGTTGATGTTTTGTGATAGATACAACTCACCGCAAGTGTGCGAGAACTTTTTTGTCAACTTGGTTAATTTCAATTTGCGATGCCGAGCCTAAGAAGACCTTACATAAGAAACCTCGTCACAGGTGGCCTCATGCATTGAAGGGGTTGACTGATTTTTTGATTTTAGAAACATAATTTCAGTTATTTAGGTATAGGACGTATATATATGAAAAGTTAGGGAAATACAATTGGATCCGGTGGGCTGTGTGGCAATCAGGATCTAGGCTTCTTCAAAATTTTTCGTGTTTGAAGATAAAATTGGACTAATAATTTTAACAATAATTTTAATAGCCGATTTGGGCAGACGAAGTTGCGCGGGCCAGCTAGTTAATTATATACTTTGGTGATTTTGATTTTCTTCAGATTTCAATCGTTCTATTCGATTTTTGTGAATGTCTTCTTGAATTCAGAAGCTTCTCAAACTCTTCAAAAAATATCCGAATAGAGATAATTGGAAGATGATACCAATATAAACAACTATTCAGAACCAATGCCTTAGATTGGTCAGCCTAAGGGATAAAAAAAATATACTACTCCATATTCAGAGGTTAGTACTATTATTTCTTTCCAATAATGAAAATTTTGATGTTATGCCACTGCAAACCGGAAACAATTGGCAGCCATATTGGAAGACCTTCGCGGAAGCTAATTCTTCTTTCTTTTCTTCTTTATTCTGTGATGTAGCTACAACTTGTAGAATTTCAAAATGAAGGTGTATACTAGTTTCCCTCTTATATTCTCTATTTTATGACAACGTGACTGGACTCTGAAAAATGCTCCGCCATGGGCCCAAATGTCCATCCCTGCCCTTGTTAACAGTCATGTGAACCCGACGTAACAATGCGAATCGCACCACCAGAACTTCTGGTAATTAGTTGCCAAAAGCAGAATGGACCGCGTTCCGATGCCGAGGGCCGACCTCCGAAAAATGCGGGAACGCAAAAAAATTGCGGTCCGGTCCATAGGCCACGTGATCCGCGGTGCCGCCCGCGTCCCGCGACCCCGCGGACGCCTGTTTTGCAAGAGAGACGTTTTTGCGCCGGCCAAATGGGCCGACGATGGGCATACTAATGTTGGGGCCGCTGATGAACCACCGTTGACAAATATCTCGGCCGGAGGGGCATGGGCGTAGGCGCGGTGTGGCGGACGGGGTCCAGACTGAAATTTATTTAAACACTAGCTGACCCGGCAGACTTCGTACTGCCTCAAAAAAAAAACAACTTTTAATATTATAATTAACTATTATGGTATAATATCTTGAAAGTGGACATAAAATTCTCCTGTACAGTATGTGTTGCGCCAAACGTTGTCGTCTGGAAACAGCTTTTGAATGTTGGCCTAGAACTGTTTAGAATCATTTACTATCCCAGAAAATAAAGAGCGAAAGGGATCTGGTCGTGGAACTAATTGTGACAATTGGAAATTAGATAAGCTAGCTGGTCCGGCAAACATTTTTCCGCCTTAGAGATGAATAAAGTTGTTTTTTTTTCAAAGGAAATATATTAGGTGAAATACAAAAAAAAATACAAAAGTACAAAATATACAAAAAATTTTAGGTGAATTGTTGTTTTTCAAATGGCACACCCTGTATTTTATTTTCCTAATCGGTAGAGCTCTTTCTGCTGATTTCAAATATTTATACATACTTTATTCAGGTTTTTTTCGACAGTTTCTGAAAATTATTGTTTTTTTTTTGTCTAAATCTAAGGCAGCTGTAGAATGCCACTCGAAAATGCTGTGATTTATTTATATCGGTGTTCCATTCTATGGTCTCCTGATAGTCCCTTCTCAACATCATTGGACACTTTTCTATGGGGATATTTGAAATATAAATGCCCGTCAGCAAAATATTGAAGAAATTAAATTCAGAATAGAAGAAGAAATTGAGAACCTCAATATATTCCATAAATGTTGAGGAAAATGCTCAAAAAATTCAAAAAAAGATATCGACCCTGTCTAGAAATGAATAGGGGTCATTTGAATTCCTAATTGAACTTTCAGTTAATAAATAAATAATATAAATATCAGGTGTCAATATCCACGATTCCTTTGATATGAAAAAATCGCATCGTTCTTGTGTGATATTCCACAACTGCCTTTGATTTAGAAGAAAATATCTATATTTATAGGAAACTGCCAGAGATACTCTCAATAAGGTGAATTTGAAATCAGAAGAAAGAGCTCTACCGCTGTTAACCGGAGCGACATCTATTGGCGTTATTCGCAAGAAAAAAAATTATTTCCTATATTTTTTTCTATTTTATCAAATTTTTCAGTGTTTTTTGGTATTTTATGTTAACCCCGCCTTAGAGAATCCAACAAAAAAACTTTCATAAAAAACAGTTCATCCAATCTTGAGTTATAAATGGTGTAACCAACAATATGGCCGACTGAGTTTTATATTTTAAGATTAAAATTTGTTGGTCATTGGATAGTTTTTAAATTTGATGGATTTATTAAGTTATCGAGAGCGTTTGCACCAAACTCGCTTAGGGTTAAGCTTTCCTTAAAATGAACTACGTTGCACCAGCTGTTTGAGTTAAATTTTGATGACTAAAACTAACCTTGAAGTTGAGTGGTCCTGTAATGACCACTTGAATATTTGAGGGCTTTATTCTAACCTGAAATAATTTGTCAAACTCATAAATTGACAGCAGAACATTTGTTGTCTTTTATTAACTTCGTCTAATAATGAATAATAATGATGATGGATTCATCACAATGGGAAACAGACGCGTTACATGACGACTTGGAAGTACATAGTTCAAATAGTGGAACTAGGATTTCCTAGGCGAATATATGAAACAAAGATTATAGAGTTAGAAAGATAGGAAACCCCTCACATCTGCGTTACTAAAATGCGACTACGATGTTTGGCTAATTTCTTACTTTTGACACCTAAAAGGCGCTGAAAACATTATTCTGTATAGAAAACTATTTTAATAGGCGGGAAATTCGAATTAGACTTCTCATAAATTTCCATTAAATTGAGTATTCTTTGTCGAGTTTTTGAAGAAACATCCTGATGGACAGAACAAAAGGAGGGCTCCGCTTTTTGATCAGGATGATATTTTCCATCTACACATTGTTTTGAATCAAATGAAATACGCTTCTGGATTCTTTATATTTTTATTTGAAATGATTGTGTGAAATCAACTGCAATACAATAATTATGAATTTGAGAACATTTCAAAAATTTGTTCACATATTAGAGAATTATTATAACAATTTCAAGAACTTATTCATACAGTGAACTCTCGATAAATTGAACATCGATAAGTGGAACAGTTGTTCTGGACCCGATTCATACATATCTTACCCAGTGTATTTTCACCTCAATGAGTCTAGAAGGTCTAGTAGATGAATCGAACTGCTGGAAGGGTCGTCAAGAGAACCTTCACCACTATAAGTCGTTCTTCTGACCACCATTGCCTCTATGAGTGGAACTTTTTGATATAATGAATGAGACCGAAGAAGATTCGGTTCGCAAACAAATCACCACACGTGATGAATATCATACGATTTTTCGACCTCTAAGGACATGTTTCCAGTGCTCAGACGCTCGTTTCTCATTGATGATGATTTCATGTTTACTTGAGTTTTTCTCTCAATCAAACGAAGTCTCACTCCATTTTACAGCACTGAAAATAAAAAGCGATGAACAAGACAGTTAGATGATTCAAGTTTCGAAACTTTTATTTCCATTCTCAATGTTAATGAGAAAAATGCACATTCAAGATTCTTTCTATTATTTCTGCAACTTATCACCAGTCATTTTAAATGTCGACTAGTTTTTAACACAAAATTTATAACAGAAATTAAAGCTTGAGGAGTGTTGAAAAGATCTGAGGACAATTTCCTCCATTTCATCAAGTCTCTTGGCTGTTCCGCCACTGCCCCAACACTGTTCAACCCTTCTCCAACACTGCTCAGCCTCCCAAAATCCCTCCTTTCACGCGCAAAAACGTTCCTTAGTCCTTATGATATCGCCACATATCCATCATAAGTGCACCTCGCTCGTTCCCGCACTACCAGACGCTCCGATAAGGCCGAGGAGCTGACGCGGCCGTCTCATTTTCCAGATTTAGATGCGGCGATAACGGGAGAAATTCGCGGCGCGTCGGAGGACCGGGTGCCGAATTATCGCCCGGACGGGACGTTAACGGTACACGTTAATGCGCTGTATCGGATTCCGCAAATTTGCAAGTTCGGACGCGTCCGTATCGGCGATTATCGACCGCGGGTTCTTCGAGGGACTTCGAGGTCGCTTTTTTTCTTGTTAACTTTGGTTACAGCGGCTGTTAACGTAACTGTATTCGTTTTAATGTCTCGTGTTTTCGAGAGGTCGTTGAAAGACGTTACGATAAATTTTGTACACGATTAATGTTGGGAGGGAACTCATTCGCTATCTTTGATTGTCAAAATTTGATTCAACCTTCTTCTGTTAGCTTCGTCGAAAGATAAAAACTTCTGCAGTAATCAGTGTTTTGAATCTTTCTTCGGATCAGTTTGATCGATCACGGTATAATAAATGATAGACCGAGAAAAGAATAACCTGCTTGAAGTTAGTACGTTAGGCTATCGACAAACACACTTGTTTGTTTTGACGTAGAAATGCGACATGACCATGTGGTTTTGTGCCGGCACTGAGCACAGCGAAGTAAGAAGAACACGCGAATTCATAGACGAACAAGATAATTTGTCTATGCATTTTCCTTTTCAGTATTCTGATTCACAGATCGACATATACTTTGGGCCTCTGACGAACTGGCACACTACAACCAATTTTTTTTTTTATTTGAAGCAAATGATTTGATTTGATTTCAACAATTCTTTATTCGTAACTTGAATGACATAATTCTGCACCTGTGGAATATCATTGAAGTAATACTTTTCATATACACAAGAGTAAATAGTACCTGCAGAACTAATAATTACATGGGTACAATGAAATGGTCCAATAACACGGGGAAATCCAGCAATTTGGTAGAATTGGGTTAGGGTGGAACGTAATTCTGCTTCTGTCTGAGGCATTTTTATGAATACTGAAACTCGAACAACTATTCTTGATACTGTAGATTCGTGGATTTTCATCAAATCGGCTACAGCCAATAAATGTCCTGCTGATGCGTAGAGTCGGAGGCACGCAAGGAGTTGACTCATCGGTGATACACTCTGATTCCTACAATCATCAAGGCTTAAACTCCCTTCTTTGAGGTTTGACATCATCATACATAAGATATAATAAGATATGTGCTTACATATCCCTTGGCAATTCTGAATCATCCTCAATTAATCTCAGCAGTTGCAGAGTAGTTTTTTTTGGTCAAACGAAATCGCCGATTCGTCCATATCAAGGTAATGTCGGCCCTATTAAATTCTAGACTTCTAGGAAAGCCATAGTCAATGATATCTAATATGTCGAAATCATCCTCATAGATCATCAATTTCATTTAATAAAAATCCATTTCTAATAATTATTGAATTCACGCAATCAAAAACAACACGTCAAAATCAGGGACGGGCCGAAGCCAAATTTTTGGGGGGGGGGAAATCCATCGAAAATTTTCCGACTGTACATTGGATTAACAGAAAACTTTTATACATAATATGGTGTGATACTTGTTTCGGTAAAAAAATTCAAAGTGATTAATCTCAACAGAGTGAGGAGTAATTAACTTTTTTTTCATCAACCGAACATTCAATTAAGTACCTAAATTTTATGGAGTCTGTTTATTCGTGAAGAGTATCTCGATGTTACTTGAAACTTTGGGAAACACTACTTATGCCAGTTTTTTGTAAACTGTTTTTGGGTCAACGATAAATGTTCTGAATTTTTTAATTTGAATTGTTTGTTTCTTCAGTTTTGTAGATTGTCTTTATTCCATGGAATCTGGGAGCGAAGGCAAGGCTCATTTCCATCAGAGGAAATTTTTTTCTGAAAAATCTACTCTTTTTAATCTGAGAAAGTAGTAAACATTGGAAATGAGCAGTCTCAATAAGATGAATCTCATCAAAGTGGTGAGAAATTACCGTTGATTTTCCAACTACACAATATTCAATTATGTGAGGTTTTTTATTTTATGGAATCATTTTTTTTTGTGAGAAGAACATTGAGATACAACCTCTTGTTTCATTCTTCAATTTAATTCAGATTCATTCTTTGGTGTATCTCAAATTTTCAAGCATCATAAAACAAGATATTTTCACATAAAATACAGGATTGAATGCTGGGTAGATGAAAAATCAAAGTTAATTAGTCACCACTTTGAGGAGATTCATAATATTGAAACTGCTCATTCCTAACATGGGCCCATTTCACAGAATAATAGGTACAAAATGTTCCGAAAATATATTTCGTTTGATAAAAAATGAGCCTTCCTTTTGCTTATGGATTCCATGGTATAAAGAAAAGTAACATAACTAAAAATTAAAACAGAAAATGTGTGTCAAAGTTGCAATCATCATAAATCAAGATATTTGAAAAAAAAAACAGATTCCCAACTTAGTAGGGAAACGGTTTCGACCTAAATCAGTCATTATTGTAAAAACAATTTCGAACATAATTTCCTAATTTGAGTTGGCGATTTCGAACTCTTTGGAAACATTTGGAAACTGATTCCTTTAAAATGCAGTCTTTGATTCTCCCCATTTGAAAGCTTCAGTTGAGACTATATAATTGAATGAGGTTAACCTAAATGACTCTTTTCCACTTAAAATAACTGTCAATACTGACGGCATATCCGCCATCTTCATTTTATGACCAATGGTATAAGTTTAAACATCTCCGGACACCTACCAATCCGTCTGTGGCCCTCTATCACCCCTCGCCTACCCGCCATCACCCATATGCGTCCGCACTGTCCAACAAAAGAGCCGTTCGAAACGCTGGGCATCTCTTCGACAACGTGCGAATGTCTCAGCTTGAGCGTCTTCTCCCCTCGTCTTAAATCACCGTCTGACGTGCATTTTTTATTTGACGCGGATGATTTATCTCCACCCTTTTCACCAATTCCGTTGACCCTTACGACCGACGCTACGTGGTATCCCGAAGTATTGGCGACCCACGGCTTATGTTATGGCTGCCGACCTCAAAACGTCGGCTCGTATTATATATCTGTAACCGTGAGATATAATAAAGTTATTGTTCGGACGCGAAATCATTTCGGACTTTTCTGCGACTTCCATAGGCGTGGATGGGTTGCTTTGGAAAGGGTTGAGGGTGAAAACGTGGGCATTATACGAGGTTACTCGCAATATTTGACCACTCTGGGAACTTTGTTATATATAATATAAGCAGGGTCCTTCAGCCTATGCCGCATCCCGCATTTCGTTCGCCATTTCTCTCTATCATTCCATTCATCTTCATCAATCGCTCTATCTCTCATACTCTTTCTAGTTCCCACTCTCCATTGGGTTGTTGGTCTTCCTCTCCTTCTTCTGCTTTGTGGTATGTACTCCAAAACCCTCCTCGGCCATCGTGTACCATCCATCCTCGTACCATATTAATTGTCTCGTTTCTACTCGTTCTGCTGTTGTGATAACCAGCCCAGTTTTCCTTCTTATCTCCTCGTTTCTCATATGTTGCATTCTTGAAATTCTACAAGATCTTCTCAAGAAGTCCATCTCTACTGTCTCTATGATCTTTTCTCTTTTTCTGGAAGTTGTCAGCATTCACATCCGTAAGTTAAAATAGGTTCTTCAACTGTCGTGAAGATTGTCATTTTTGTCTCAAGTTTCATGCTGCCTGACCACAGTAACGAGTTCAACAAGCGAATAGCCCTCCTACCTTGCTGTGTTCTATTTCTAATATCCTTCTTTGTTGTTCCATCCTCCGAAATGATACTTCCCAAATATTCAAATTCCCTGCATCTTTTGATGTTAACCTTTGAATAAAGAAGGAAAGAAAAGAGGGATAGTCATTGATTGCATTGCTTGAATAGCGAACGGAAGTAGCCATCTTGGTGGACCTTTTCTGACTGAGTCTTTCGGGGGAAACTGCTTCAGGTGATTCAATTTCGAAACATGGTTAGCTATGCCGTCTTTGGTTCAATTTTATTACGCACATTCAGTGTGAAATAATTATAAAATATCGGGTTACATGATCTAATTGCCCAACCAGAGCACTTGAGATCATAACAGATCTCACACCCCTACATCTGGTGATTGACAGGATGGCCCATGGAGCCATCCTCAGAATATCCAGAGAAGGCGCAGGTAATGAGAGAAATAGGTGTCAGAGAGTCTGGTGCTCTCCGAATAACTACATCTCATCTGCGAACCTTCCTAGTGATGTAATGGTGAAATTATTTTGTATCATACTTGTAATCATATATTATTATAATCCGATACAGATAATTAGTTATATTTTTGTTTGTTAATTTTTTTCCTCTATTTCAGTATCGTAATGAGTTAGTTCATTACAGTACTAAAAGTAGTGCTGTAATGAACTCATTACGGAAGTTATTTTTTTCGTTTTGTGGTTGTCAGTACTGACCTCCGATCGTATCAATTTTTTAAATTTCGTGCGTCACACTGCCAAGATACATGACAACATTCACTGATCTGAATTTTTATCTGAATTTCGAAAGTATTTCACAAAACTCGACTGAAATAGAGAAAATATCGTCTACTCTCTGCAGAAGGCAATTCCAACAGGAGCTCATTCTGCAACTTGCTTTAGATCATACTATTCTGTATTTCAGCATGGTAATGAGTTCATTGCAGTACCAAAAGGAGTGCTGTAGTGAACTCATCACAGTATTGTTAACCTGAAGAGTGTTTTAAAAGTCAGAAACTGTTCAAAAAGATTTGGGAATTAAAAAAAAAACAACTATTCAGAGCCAATGACCTGGATCTTTCAACCTAATAGATAACACAAATTATTTTCTTTCAGACGTTTGTAGTTTTATTTCCTATCATATTGAAAATTTATATAAAATCATTACAAACCGGAAACAATTGGCAGCCATATTGGTAGACCTTCGCGGACGCCTTTACATTTCACTTATGCTCCTTCCCTTTCTTCTTTCTTCAATGCTGTTGACTGACAGGATGATCAAGTCAAAGTGTCAAAGTAGTTAACCTTACTTTCAGCAATTTATATGCAATTTGGCAGCTGGTCACTTGATTTTTTCGTTGATGGGCCCTTCAGAAACCGGTCTTAGTCTTTGATTTGTTCATATTTAACAAGATTTTCTTAAGATTGAGGTTTTTTCCCTTAATACTTTTTCTGAGTCAGCTCGGTGGAATAGAAACTGATCTTGGGAATATAGTTTAACATTGACGATATTAACCTTCTCCGAACACAAAATTTAACAAAACTCTTCCAGTTTCTTCATGATGAATATAAGATTCCATATGCAAAGCACCTAGAATTATGGAATAATAATAAATGAATAAAGACAATTGGGACACCTTAATAGGTAATCTTTTATGAAAGGCCGCCGCATTTTCTTCAGTAGAGCTTTTCCTTTCTTCCAGGAAATTCTTTCGTCATTTCGTATTCCATCACCAAGTCAGCCTCTCTAACAATTTCGTTGTTATGTTAATTTCACTTGTGTCGATGCCGCCAGTCAATTTAACGATCTCCACGATGTTTTATGGTCTCACCTTTAGAAGCCCTCATTGTGCTTAAAAAAAAAAGATCAGTCGAACCACGAAATCGGCATCAGGGTTGTACCGGAAAGCGAATTTTGTAATCAATCTCTAAAGCCTACCCTACACAAGTGAAGTTTATTTGTCAGCTAATATAGACAACATTTCCGCCTTTCATTCAAAAGGAATATCCTAGTTACTGCAAAATTTGGTGTTAATCGATGCGCAGTAAATCAAATACCTTGAACAAGAGCATTGACTGTCAATAGATAGATATGAGTTTATTCAACGAATACAATTTGTGGTAAACTTTGAGACAAAAAAGTTCTTGCAATAACTGTTTACAGTTGAAAATAAATGTAATTCTAAAGACAGCTACGTTTTTCAACTCAACTTGAATACTCAACACATTTTTTTATATTTCACTCTCTGCAACAATTTATCTCCTAATCTTCTTCCAGTCTCGCTTGAGTATTTTCATCGATATTTGGTATATTGTGTCGTCAATTTTTGTGACTATCGGTATTTTGTCTCTAGTATAATTAAACTGCTCCAAATGAGTTAGTGATATTGACTTAAATTGCAAAAAAATATAGTTTTAAATGAGATTTTGTGACGAAAATTCATTTCAATATGTTTCAAGTTGCAGGAAATAAAATGCATTTTAGCCGAGCATTTGAAGACTATCAATACAATGCATGACCTCCACGGGCATCAATAACAGCTTGACATCTTCTTGGCATACTACACACGAGGTTGTTGAACATTTCTTGAGGAATTTGGTTCCATAAACGGGGCAGAAGCTCTCTCAAATCATTTAAGGATTCTGGGGTAGGTTGGTGATCTATCTAATCTTTTTTGGAGCATATCCCATGCATGTTCTATGGTGGTATTGGTAAATTTGGAATTCCAAGGTCCTCGCGCGCATTCTCAACTATAGCTGCACGGTGCGGTCTAGTGTTATCGTCTAGAAATTGAAAAGTTTCACCAATAGCTGCGTGAAAATTCAGCAAAACATTGTCAATGACATGCTCCCTATAGTGTAAGGCGGTCATATTCCCAGGAAAAATATGTAGATCTGTGCGCCCGTTGAAACATATCCCGGCCTATACCATAACACTACCCCCTCCGAATGGATGGACTTCTTGGACATAACGACGATTACGGGGTATGCGTGGGGTTGTCCATACCCTTATTCTTCGGGAATCTGAAAATTGTCCATATCTGGATTCATCAGTGAAAAGGACAGAAGGCCGTTGATCGTTTCAATTGATATGTTGCCTTCCCATTCCAGTATTTGACGCTTATGGTCACGTGGTAATGGAACTCCTCTTAATGGACGTCTAGAACCTAGATTCATCTCTCTCAAACGTCGTCTGATGGTGTCGATGGAAACTTGGACCCCATCTGTATTTTGAAGAGTATTCCGTAGCATTCTACATGCAGATGTTGGCTTTCTTCTCTTTCAAAATCGAGATATCACACTTTGGCTGACTTGGAGCCTTTCCGCTTTAACAACCTGAGTTAGGCCCCTCTGTAGCATTCCGATAGCACTATAGCCTCAGCGTTTGTTAATTTACATCTTGGCATTCCCAGAAAACTTGTTTCAAATCGAAGCCGTTCATAAACTGATTCCATTTCATAATAAGAACATTCATGAAGCATACACAAAGAACCAACCTCCAGAAAAAAGGCGACAAGATTGACTAAATGTCTCATACTGATTTTTATTGGATCGATTCAAGTTGTTATTGAGTTTTGAATGATTTTACAGGGATTTTCTCGAAGATTACATACTTTTCAAAACGATTGAATACGATATCCCTAACTCTCGTGGAACAGTATATTTATGATCACTCATAGACGTTTATATGAACATTAATTGATTTTTGTTCTTTGAAGAGTTTATAGTTTTATGTATTAACGAGCTATCTCTGGTATCAACCAGTTGTTTAAATCCCCTTTGACTTTTTTAAAACTACTCAATTCTTTTATTTGCCTTGGTATTTTTGGGTAGAGTCTTGAAGCTAGATATGGTCAGCTTCTCTGTCCTGATCTTTTTTCCTCTTTCAATCTTCCACAGTTGTCTCTTTTAGTTCATCGACAGTTAATTGTGAAACGGGTCTAATCAAATAGGACCGCATGCAGATGCTCCGCGAATGCTCGAGTGCGAACGCAGCTTTAGCCGGTCGGTACCGCCCGATCAACAGCTGTTGTTCCGCGTATGTAGGACATACCGGGTGAGTAATGTTCGCGGCGGCTTGTAGCCTCGCTCAAAGACTTTACGCGGCGTAACAAAATGCCTGGTAGCCGCTTAGGTGGCTCGGAGGAAACGGCCCGACTTGCGGAAGTGTCGGGTTCTCGGCTTTATCCGAACGCGGAGGACCAGAATGGGAATCGCCGCAATTTACATCTGGGACGACTTCATACCGCTGGCTGTCGAAGGCGACAATCGAAATATCTCATAGCCGAAGATGCAATCGCGTTTTTGTTGGCGATGGTTGAAGAATGGGAGTCTCGGTGTTGGTACATGCAAGAGTTACGGCATCCTAGATTCTCTTTGGAGTTGTAACAATATTTTCTGGAGATTGGTGGTGTTCTCGGTTCTTTTGTTGGAGCGAGAGGTCGGTACTTCCTCTTGTTTTGTATTGGATTCAGGTGTTGTTTCTTGTTCGTTTCACTGATAAGTCATGAATTTAGGACTTATTTGGAAAATTCTATGGTGGATGGCTTCTTATGGAACAAGCCATCGGATGTAGGGTAAAACAGGAAAACATGAAGCGGCGGGAGATAATTGAAAGTTTAACACTGCGACCTTATGGTCTATTGTGCCCCCTAACAAAGCTTTACAGCTCGCCTTCCAGTCCCAAAGATCTTATGAAATCTAATATCTCGGAAGGCTTCAGTGAGGATAATTCCTGACTCCTACAGGTTTTTTGACCAAAGCATTGTTTCCTCTGGCTTACAATGCCAAAGCATTCTGTGACTATCTGAATAGGAGTTTCTTCCTCCTCCCCACAGAATCTACACTCGTCAGTGTCCGATACGCCCATTCTCAGCAAGTGCTTTCTGAGGCGACAATGCCCTGTAAGAAAGCCAGTGAGGAGGTGCAGTTGATTCTTACTGAGATCCAAATATCTTTTGGATCTTGCTCTTGCAGTTTCAAAATTCCGAAGGAACTTTTTGGAGTGGTCCAACCCTGGGAGATTCTTCCGGGGTGTTTCTCTTTCAGTTTTCTCCTTCTCCAGAAACATTTTCCTATATCACAGAAAGCTTCTGGGCCAGTGAATGGTTTCCGAGCACCCTCTCTGACAAGTTTGTTGGCCTCTTCGTTACCTGTGATTCCGAATGACCAGGAATCCAGATTAAAGAGACCTTATTATTCTTTCCTACCTCATTGTCTCAAAAATTCCAAATATCGAAACAAGGTACCACAACAGTACACTATTGTTGTGGTACCTTGTTTCAATATTTGGAATTTTTAAGAACTTGATTTTAACTGGGTGATGACATGTACTCGAAAGTTTTTTAATGAAGTTGCTAATTTATATTTACATTGGACTTCATATTGTGTTCTGAGGATGGCTATGGGCCGAAACATGTCAACACAATAAATTGAATAGTCCAAGTACACTGGAAAAATAGACTTTTTATTATTTTCATATTGAAGAGGTTGAAGTCTCTCGAATGGTATGACCAGTAAGAAGTCCAAATCTCATTCGATTGAGCAGGTTTGGCACAACCTCAATAGAAGGGTGAGAAGTTCAGAAAATCATCCAGCTACTCTTAATGAATTAGGAATCCAACTCGGAGAAATCTGGGAAGGATTAGATCAGAACATTTTAAGATCACTCATTTTGAGTATGAACCGTCGTTGCCAAGCTGTAATTAATGCAAGGGGTGGAAATACCAAGTATTAAATCACTTATCAGCATTTCAGTATTTTGAAAATTGTTCTCTTCTTTCACATAAGATTCGGTGAAATCCTGAATTTTTCTTCCATTTAATGTGTCTTGTTTCGTTCAAAACCTTCCCGAGAGAACATAAAAAATAAGTTATAAAGTCAATGTAGAGTTAACTTTCATTAAAATTGAGATTTTCACAATGTGCGTTATTTTTTTTTGCGCAGTTTAGGTCTGCGGCTCATTATGGTTGTCATCGAGGACGACGTTAAGCAGTACTGATGACGGATAACAACCCCGAAACTAGACTATTTCTACGTTGTTTCGATGACAGCACGTTCCTGCAGTGTTCTTCATTATTTAGATTTTCACTAGTCCTTGTTATTAGTAAAGCCTCGAATTTCGGGAAGAAACGCCAAAAAAGAAGTTGTACGTACACCTATCAGGTCAAGACCTTTCCGTGGGTGAGGAAGAAGTACTTAAAATCATTAGCTTTGGAACTGAAGGGCCAGCTTATAAGTCCACGTGGACACATAACCTCCAATTCATCCGTCAAACGTCAATTATACGAACCAAGCCGCGGCCTACTCGGAGAAATTAACATAGACGCTTTTTTTCCTCGAATTGTAAATAACCTCAATTCGGTAGATCAAGGGCGGCCTTCAACCGTCCAACGACGATAAGTCACGGCTGCCAATCTTCATTAGGCTTTTGGCCGTCACTTTGAACGCGTCACGGGTATCTTTGACTCGGTCGGAAAAAGCGGAACAAAAACAAAACGAGCGTCGGAAGAAAAAAGGACCGCGACAAAAATGAAACCAATTACTTCGGCTTGTTGGCGGATCCAGCGCTGGGTACCTGCGCCTCAACGGCGAGGCCGATCGAGAAGAAGAATATCTCTATCGATGGCAGAGATGGTTGCGGTGCTCGATGATTACGGAGAGTTTGTGCGCGCATGTTTCATTGAACATTACTCGAAAAAATTTGGAACTTTGTAATGTGCTCAATCTGCAACTTTTGTATGACCTGACTTTTGGACATGAAGTTGATAGTTTCATCACAAAAAATAGAATGTTTCTGACAATCTTTTCCCAAAGGTTCATTGATCATTTATTAAAAAAAAAATAAAGTGAGCTGCTTTCAAATATACTGCTAGACAAGAGTTAGGGATATCGTATTCAGTCGTTTTAAAAAGTATGTAATCTTCGAGAAAATCGCTGTAAAATCATTCAAAACTCAATGAAAACTTGAATCGATCAAATAAAAGTCAGTATTAGACATTTCGTCAATCTGGTCGCCTTTTTATGAAGTTTGGGTCTTTGATTATGCTTCATGAATTTTCTTAGATTGAAATGGGGTCAGTTCATCAACGGCTTCATTTGAAACGAGTTTTCTGAAACTGCCAGAACGTAAATTAACAAACGCTGAGGCTAATAGGGCTATCGCAATGCTACAGGGTGGCATAACTCAGGTTGTTGCACCGGAAATGCTCCAAATCAGTCAAAGTGTGATATCTCGACTTCGGAATAGGTTCCGGGAGACAGGTTCCGTGTTGGAAAGACCAAGGCTTGGTGGCTGACGAAAAACAACACCTGCTCAGGATCGTTTTATCACAGTTTTGGCGAGAAGAAAGCCTACATCTACGTGTAGAAAGCTACGGAATACTCTTAAAAATGCAGATCGGGTCCAAGTTTTCATCGAAATCATCAGACGAGGTTTGAGAGAGGTGAATCTAGGTTCTAGACGTCCATAAAGAGGAGTTCCATTAACACGTGACCATAAGCGTCAAAGACTGGAATGGGCAAGGCAACATATCAATTGGAGCGATCAATGAAGTACTGTCGTTTTAACTGATGAATCCAGATATGGATTCAATTTCTAGACGATAACGCTAGACCGCATCGTGCAGCCATAGTTGAGAATGCGCGCCAGGTATTCCACATTCACCATTATCTCCGCACTCGCCAGATTTGAATTGTATAGAATATGCATGGGATATGCTCCAAAGAAGATTAGATAATCATCAACCTACCCCAGAATCCTTAAATGATCTGAGAGAGCTTCTGCCCCGTTTATGGAACCAAATTCCTCAAGAAATGTTCAACAACCTCGTGTGTAGTATGCAAAGAAGATGTCAAGCTGTTATTGATGCCCGTAGAGGCCATACATTGTAGTCTTAAAATTCTTGAATTCTCTGGACATAAAATTTCGTTATTTTACTCGATTTTTCTTTACTACCCTGTATACGCTGCAGACCTACAGGCTATAGTTAATTTTATTTTCTGCAACTCGAAAACATATTAATATAAATTTTCATCACCAAATCTCATTTAAACTATATTTTTTTGCAATTTAAGTCAATATACAGGGAGACACAGACTCATGGTACACCCCCATTTTCTCCCTTGTTTCTGTAGCTATATTTCTGAAATTTGGAACATTGAATATACTCACTACAGGGCACTTTTTGACATATTTAGAAAAAAATCCAATGTCCGGTTTTTCCGGAAATGACATCAACTTTGGATTGAACCGAGAAGATACTTAAACTTGTCTAAACTCCATTATCGTGTTCGTATTGGTTATACAGAAAAATAGTTGATATGGATGGATACCCCACCGATGGTACTTTCGAATGACGTCAAAGTACCATTATTGTACCACTTGGCAAAACAGAGTTTCGAGTGAAAAAAGGTTTTGGTTTACTTTTTTGGCACGTATTTCGAACCACGATAGTTTTTTAATCGAAATTACTGTAGTGTAGCATTATTTTGATTATTTGGAATAATTTTAGGGAGTTCATGGCTCCCTAGATAGAAAAATAAAATTGGCGTTCTGACGAATGAAATATCAACTATGATGTATCATTAGATTGAGAAAATTATAGAGATTTCCAAAATGCAATAATATACCAGGTGTCCCATTTGAAAATCGAAAGTTGATGTCATTCCTGGAAAAACAAGGAGTTTGATTTTTTTCTGAATATGTAAAAAAGTGCCCTATAGTGAGTATATTGAATGTTCCAAATTTCAAAAATATAACTACAGAAATAAAGAAGAAAATGGGGGTGTACCATGAGTCTGTGTCATACTATATATATTCTTTTGATTGAGAAAGCTAAAATAATACAATACATATTGAAACAAAAAAGTACCTAGCTGGGGTTAGTGCAACACAGGAAAACCATACAGGTTTGTAGTATGATAAAATGAAGAAAGGGAAAAACCCCACAGAAAAAAAAAACCCTGACCTCACCCGTGTTAATTTACTAAAACTATCATATCAGAGGATCTTGGAGGACATCTACGTAATCAAAAGAACATCTTCATGTAGTTCTTCTATGGGCAGCAGAGAAATACAGACTCTTCACCAATCTACCTGAAATTCTAGATCTGAAATAAAAAAAAGACAAAAGCAGAAAAAACTAGTTATTTATAATCAATTTAATGGTTTTTGAATTAACCACCCATTACAGAAATTCTTTCTTCATAAATTAGTTATGACAGAAATTTCACAATGTTTTTAAGAAATGAATAAACCCAATCAATTTCCCCTTTTTGAATTGCTAAACATGCGAAAACTTATAACACAACAAGCTAAACCGTAATTTGGACTAAGTGACAAATCAATGAGTACATAACTTTCAATTGTCCTCCTTCACGAAGAAGTTCCTCTGTTGCCATGTGGGTTTGTTAGAAGATCTCAACTCCATGTTCAGTGGCTAATTTTGGAACGTAATCCCTCTTGTCCTTCGAATTCCTTCAATATTCAAATTTAAATTCTCAGCCTTGCTCTCTGATCGTGAGGGTTCTTTCGAACCACATGCGACCATCCAAGTGATAATTTTTCGGAACTTCAGATGTTTGAAGACCGCTACGAGACCTTAATGAAAGGAAATCATCTCCCATAGATAAACCAAACATCTTATAACATAGGAAAACAGAATATTTTTCAGGACCAAAAATTACGAGATATTCTGAGAATTGTCAAAATGACAATTTAAGTCAATATGCCGAACTCATGTGGAGCAGTTCATTTCTTTGATTTCCTCCAACTTTTAAACAGTTTCATAATGACTTCAAACATTTTTCACTACTGAAACTTCAATTTCAAAGGGCTATAACTTGGAGTGGAAAGGGTATTGACCAAATAGTTATATTTCAATTCTTGCCGAAGAATCACCCATTGAAATCTTTCGCATCAATTCAGAAACACCCTGTATATTTAATCGTTTTTCCCACAGATCGTTGTATCAAACCCTGTAAGCTGCAACTCACCATTTCTGAATCCACCAACACACACGTTGCATCTGGTAAAAGTATCCTATATGGGGGAACATTGATTGATGGCTTGTATTCATCATCAAGATGAGGGCTTCGATACGGGCTGTGGTACCACTGTAATTGAAGGTACTTTGTTGTTTGATATTGAGATGTTTGAAGAATTATGGCGTACTGTTCTCGGGACTTCATTGAATGACGTGCCATATAACGTTTTTCGACCAACACCTGGACATCGAGTTGAGGCAGAGGCATAATTGAGCAATTTGCAACAATGCAACTATCTTCAGGTGGAATGGGAAAGGAAATAAGTGACCAATAAATTCATTCATTTGCTATTTTATAGTTATTGATGGAGAAGAGTTATCTATTCATCTATATTTCAAAATATTTTTGAACCTATGTTTTTAAGAAAAAGAAAATTCTTTGCCTTTACGAAGGCACATCGAGAACATTTTTGAAACATAGATGAATTCAAAATAGGCTTCACAGTCACAAAAAGAACTGGGCGTTTCCATCACTTTGAGAAACTAGCAAGCGGGCCCTGAATAGAGCCACTGCTAAAATCTCATTCAGTGAAAGAGGAAGTACAGATTTCTTTTTTTGAATTTGATTGGAGATGTGAAACTTCATTTTGACGCAATTAGATGTCACCACCTTAGTACTTTGTAATATTTTACTCATTACTTCACAACCAATTGCTTCAAATTCTGGAGTTTTTTATGAAGATTTTGTCCTGAGATGTGCGGGATACTGATGAGGCCCAACAAAGCCGAAACCGGTATATCTCTCATCTCAGTGACAAAATCTAATATCATTTCTCCAATCTCATGATAAAAGATATCTGAGCCTGGGAATTTAAAATGGTATTCATTTCGATGATTACTATTTTGAATTCATCTATGTTTCAAAAATTTTTGAACCTATTTTCAACACCAAAATACAGCTTAAGTAATATGAGACCGACATTGATTTACTTCTTGTTTTCAGTTCTTTCCTCAATAAATCAATCTGAATACGATTCAATCCCACCAAACAACTGACTATTATTTTCATCCAACAACGAGCTGATTCCTTTATTTTTTTATACACTGCGCAAAAAAATTACGAACATTCTGAAAATCTCAATTTTAATGAAAGTTAACTCTACATTGACTTTATAACTTATTTTTTATGTTCTCTCGGGAAAGTTTTGAACGAAACAAGACACATTAAATGGAAGAAAAATTCAGGATTTCACGGAATCTTATGTGAAAGAAGAGAAATACTGGAATGCTGATAAGTGATTTAATACTTGGTATTTCCACCCCTTGCGTTAATTACAGCTTGACAACGACGGTTCATACTCAAAATGAGTGATCTTAAAATGTTCTGATCTAATCCTTCCCAGATTTCTCCGAGTTGGATTCCTAAGTCATTAGGAGTAGTTGGATGATTTTCTGAACTTCTCAGCCTTCTATTGAGGTTGTCCCAAACCTGCTCAATCGGATTTAGATCTGGACTTCTTCAAGGTACTCCTGAACGATACGCGCACGATGGGGTCTGGCATTATCGTCCATAAAAATGAAATTTTCACCAATGTACGAGGCAAAGGGCACTACATGCTCTTCAAGAATGTTCCTTATATACTTATCATCCATTATCAACGACCACTAGGTCTGTGCGAGCAGTCAAAGATATTCCACCCCATACCATAATCGATCGATTTTCAGGAAATTGCACTGATCATATCTTTCATGTGGACGTCTGTATAATAGGGAACGTCAATCACAATGGTAGAGGCAGAATCTAGACTCATCTGTGAAGAGAACTCTTTCCCAATCGGCCTCTTTCCAATGGATATGCTCTCTCGCAAAATCCAAACGCGCCCTTCGATGGGATGGGGTAAGAGCTAGGCCTCTTGCCGCCACACGAGGCCTTAAACCATATTCTCTGAGGCGATTTCTTATTGTCTGAGTGCTAATTTGCACCCCATGAGTTTGCTCAGGCTGATTTTGAAGGAGGCGAGCGGTTGCAAACCGTTGTCTCAACGAAGAAACTCTCAAGTAACGTTCTTGAATGGCAGTTGTTACCCGTGGTCTATACCCTGTCCTGGTCTTCGGACATTCATACCTGTCTCCCTGAATCGCTGCAACATACTGGACACACTTGTATAGGAAACTCCAAACTTTTCTGCAATTCTTGTGTATGTCCACACTTCTTCTCGCAAAACTACCGCTTGGGCACATTCCTCTTGGGTCAAATTGCGTGTTTCGTGTTGCATAGCGATCGAGTGTAGAATATCAAACGAAAGAAGAACTATTGATCACTAGAATTGATCTAGAACAACTGATTTTAGAATGGAGCCAATACATTAAAAATCTGATAATATCATCTTTTTTTATTTCTGCTGGGAAAAAACATCTGTATTGAAAAAAAACGTTGAAAGTGGATAGCATATGCATGCATAATTCTGATAAAAATGATTATCATTGAGAACACCATCAGTTGTAGAATAAATTTGAGATTTCCATAAAGTGCGTTAATTTTTTTGCGCAGTGTAATTATCAGGTTCTGTAATCAGAATATTTGTGTTATTTCAACCCATCACTAGATTTCTAGTAGTGGAACACACCTGGTATTCTTGTGTTCACCCTTTCCTACCTCTAAAGATCTTGATTTTTCTTCTGTATGAGTTTTTCCACAAATACTGGAAATAGTGTAAACACATTTTTTTTTCTGATTTGAAGGTTTAGTTTTGATATTGACGAAGAATCAAATTCATTAAAATTTTTTGTTGAAATAAAATCCAAAATTTTTTTCCTCATAGAAACCGTTGAAACAATATTTCATAGAATAATTCTTGGGTACACCATCATTTCGATCCTCACGAATCACCAATGGCAGCATTTTACCCATTGCAGAACTCCCCATGTATTACTTGCACCGCTAATAATGTGAAACTATTTCGTCTTCTGAAAAGTATTGATACGCTTTTTCAACAGCTGTTTTTCATCATCTGAACAATTACACTGGCTGTAAAGAACGTGCGGTAATTACCGTCTAATGTATTTCCGTTCCTTTTCTTGATCTGGAGCGATTTGAGTACTTCATAGTCTGGAAGAATGCGCTAATAGGTCTGTAATGACAAACTAGTGTTCCACCTTGTTATTGTTTTAACGAAAAAAACCCGCAACCGGTGCCTTATACATGCTTGTTTCATTATAACTCCCGACTTTTGTGCTGTAATTATAATATACTTCGTGTGTTCGAGTTATTGGACACTCATTTTGCGTTTTGCGTTAATTACACATTCTTTAATTTCGTTGTCTAGTTTCTAGATAATTGTATATTTTATTAATCTTGAATACGAAATATTCATGCGTCGCTTGTTTAATATTAATAGCGTCGTTGTCAGCGGATTTATTTCCCAATATTTTGATCTTTAATTTGTAACGTTTCGGTACGACTTTGCGTCTTCAGGAAGTTGAAAAGTATTCTGTTGATTCAGATAATTTTCATAATTTATGGAATATTATGACAAACTTTGAAAGAATTAAAGGAACAGAAAAATCTTCCAAATTTTTGTATCTCAGAGAAAAATGGTCGTATGAGAGATAGAAAAATAAACTTTTAATGCTTGAAGACTCTAGTTCCTGAATTTATTGGTAAACAATTTTTCAGAGTACCTACCGGCAGCCAAGCAATCCTCGGATAAAGCAGAAGAAAATTTTTTTTTATTTTTCAAATTTTTATTTTTGAGCTAGACCGATGCAAAGCCGCATAGCCTGTTTATTCAGGTCTACTTTGTTTTTCACCACCGTCGGAAATGACCATTTGTCTTCGAGATATCCCATTTTGAATGCAAATGGACCCTTTTTTACTCAACTGCCGATATCCCGGAACTTCTGGAGGACTGTCAAACCGACAGCTGGATTCTTTTTCTGGAGAAAATTTTCTACGAAAATCGTTCATGTTTGATTAAGAAAATTTTTTTTACACCTGTAATGGTAATATAAAAAAAGAGCAAGAAAATGCCATTTCTCTATATTCATCAATATTGGAGGAAAAGCTAGGGTTATAAAAAAATTTAACAGCCCAATGTACCTCAAAAACCCACTTAAATCGGTAGATCGATCGGTGAAGCGGTTTTCCTGGACCAATCGATTGAAATTTTGAAAGAATTAAGGGAACAAGGTTTTTGTTCCTTAAACTTGAGCTAATCTTTTTGAAAATTATTAATATATTTTTTTCAGTTATTAGTTCATTTTGTATTTTTTGAAGATCGAAAAAAAATTTGAGAACAAATTCTATCGCTCATTTTTTTTGCAAGAAAAATTCTGAATTTGTAAAGGCCTTTTTTTACGATTGAAAGGAAACAGTTAAATTTTGTTCTGAAAATATCGGAAAAAAATTTTCTTCCAGTGAGAATTTTTATTTTTTCTCGAAATTTTCAGAACATAATTGAGTAAAAAGTGAAAAAAAACAATAATTGATTCTTGAAAAGAAGAAGTCAACTTTAAGGAACGAAAACCTTGTTCCCTTAATTTTTTCGGAATTTCAATCAATCGGTCCAGGAAAACCGCTGAATCGATCGATCCACCGATTCGTAAAGGTTTTTGGCGTACATTAGGCTGTAAAATTGTCTTATAGTCTTAGCTTTCTCCCCAATATTGACGAAGATACAGTCTGTTAACCAACAAATCGCCAAATCGCATTTTCTTGCCTTTTTTCACATAACCGTTTTAGTGGAAAAAAAATTTTTTCTCAATCAAACATGAACGATTTTTGTGGTATTTTTTCTGCAGAAAAAGAAACCGGCTCTCCAGTTTTTCCAGAGATATCGGCAGCTGAGTGAGAAAAAGTCCTTGTGCATTCAAAATTGGATATCTCGAATGTCATTTCCGAGGGTGATGAAAAACAAATTAGACTTCAATAAACAGGCTATACGGACGCGTAGAGCAAAAATGAAAATTTGAAAAGTTAAAAAAAATTTTTCTTCGTGCTTTATCCGGGGATTCCATGGCTGCCAGTACTCTGAAAACCTGTTTACCAATGAATTTAGAAACTAGAGTCTTCAAGCATCAAAAGTTAATTTTTCTATTTCGCATACGACCATTTTTCACTGAGATACAGCCTGTTGGAAAACCCCAAAAAATTTGTAAAATTTTTCTGTTCCTTCAATTGTTGCCAGAATGTTATGAGCTTTGCAATTACAGGACTTCATAGCGAACCACCTGTATTGATAATTGAGGACAGATCTTCACACAATTCGAAAGCACGTTCAACTAACTTACTAGATCTTTGCAACTGCGCACTAACATCACACACAAACGTGAGATGTACATGACTTGACTGAATATCAAATCTATATCTTGGGTTTCAAGGCGTCGGCCTCGATCGCATGTATTCGTGTTAAGACAAGATAAGATGAGGGCTTAGTAATCCGCTAAGCATTGGGCCTTTTGATGAGGTGCTTCAATTACTAAAGCCCTTCGAAAGGGCTTGGGAGCACAGTGCTCGGAAGCACAAAAGAGCTTCGAGTGCTTTCACAAGCACAAAGCACAGTGCTCTGGCACAGCTCTGCCCTGTACTGCCCTGTAGTTTGAAAGTTATCGCGATAGGAGATTGATCTGAATTAAGAACAATTCAGACCCCATTCAATATTCTGGCGGTCCATAGACGTAGAAAAAGTTCATCTGTCACGTAAAGGAGACATCCTTGACGATTGGGTTCATTTTGCGTTATTATTTTAGTTAGTTTAATTTAGGTAGAAGTATAAATTATTCGTGATGCAGTAACTGTTACTTGTTAAGGCGTTAATTTAAAGCTCGAAAGAAATACAGAAAATCCTGAAGCTCAACTTAGACGAGCCATGGCGAGCTGCCATTGTTCGACAGTATTGACATTGACAGTTACAAGAATCGGGGTACGACTGAACGGCGGAGTGGCATCTGAAAGTCACGGGGGCAGTGTACCAGCATCGGCATGCCATCGGCGGAGCCATATCTCCCCCGGCATTGTGCGCGCTTTGTTGTAGCCCAGTGCAGTCCGCATCCACCTATGTAGAACTCCCTGCCAACCTGACATAAGCCGATGATATACGGCCGAGATATAACATTTAGACATTAACAACTCCTCATAGATTTGCATATATACAAATACGTTCACTTAATCGTAAATATTATGAACTATTACTGATTTATTAACCGATTGATTTACGGTTACAGGTTTTTAAATTCTAGTATCGAATTTTGTACGATTTTTCTTCTTTTTCCCGCGGAGCTGGCGGTCAGGGCCGTATACCGTATCACTGGGTGCCATTAGCGACCGCCATCCGAGGTAGCCGATGTTATTCCTGCGATTTTACATATTCGCTATCGCTGATATGTATTATATTTATATGGAATTTTTGTCGGGATCGGTTGTTATGCTCATTAGATGCATTCTTGTGTTGGTTTCTTCGGATAGCGAGGATTTAGTGCGTTGTTTGGGCACTTTCGGCATGACATTAGGTTTATAGAGGGCGCGTCAGCAAGCTTCACGTATTTCTTTGTGTAGTTGGAAAGCTATTTAATTCATTATGTATCGGATGTTTTTTCAGAGTGATACAATTTTGAATTGGCAATACTGCTTAAGGTTACAACCTATTCAACATTTTATTGCTGCTTTTTGTTCAGTAGGAATTGACATTTCTTTATGAATAGGCTCACACCAGTAAATTGGTGAAATTTTTCATCAAAATAATGGTTTTGTTCGTCAAACTTATCGAGCTTTTCGTACATTTTATGGTGTACATAATCGCCCTTTGAAGAGGGTAATTCGAAGAATTGCCCTCTCCAAAAGACGAATACTTACACCATGAAATGTACGAAAAGCACGATAAGTTTGACGAACAGAACCATTATTTTGATGAAAAATTTCAACAACTTGCAAGCGTTTTTAATGAAATGTCAAACACTACTAAACAAAAAGCAATCATCAAATGTTGAATAGGTTGTAATATAAAGCACTTCTGCTAACTTAAAGTTAAATCACTTTGAAAAAAAAACGATAGAAATACACAAAAATCATTGGAGAAAGATCCCCACGTTTGTTGCAATTTCAAGCAAAAAACTATCCGTTATTTTTATTTTTGTTGACAGCATTGTTGAGAGCTGTCCTATTCAGACAGCCAGACTACAAACCTAAATTTGAAAAAAAAAACCTTCCTATCAGAGATCATTTCAATATTTATACAAAATGCATCTGATGAACAATTTCTTGTCGATAATATACTTCCGGTTGAACCGGAAATATGCTAGGTTCTACACCTTTTTAATTTATATGGGACCGACTGTATATTTTTTGGAAATGTTGGAAGTGCTTGAGATTTCGAATGCGCACACAATATGTTTTGTGTAAAAAAAAATTTATAAAAACAAGGAATAAGCAAAACTCACTGTTATTTCTGGAATAGCTGAATTTTATTGCAGAGTATTAACACTCGAATTTAACACTTGGGCAACAGTGACTGCTAGATCCTACTCGTTTATTACTTACTACCTATGCATACACACAACATGAATTCGTTTATCTGAAGGTTTTGTGAAAAACTCAAAGCTGTCGATTAAAGTGCCATAATTCATTTAGTAGACAGATTTTTCACACTAAACCCGGTATACACGAATTCGATATCCCAATCAGTTTCAACATCTGAAAAGATGAAAGATACATAGGAGGTTTCATACAAATTAAAAAAATAATGGTATTTCTGGCTCAACTAGAAGTATATCATCAACAACAAAATTGTACATCCGATGCATTTTACGCCATTGAACTAATCTGCAAATTTCATAAATATTGTCCTTTTCATACAAAAGTATTAGAACAAATTTTCAGTTAGAAAAGTGGAAAAATTATATATGAATATTTTCTCTATTTCAGTATCGTAATGAATTCATTACATTACTAAAGGGAGGGCTGTAATGAACTCATTACAGCATAGTTTTCAGTTATATTTTTCGTTTCCGATCCTATCAATTTTCAAATCAAATCAATGCAAATTCCGTATTCTGTCAAGTTTCGTAAGTCACACCAACTGCCAAGATACAATACAAAAGTCACTAATCTGGATTCTTATTTGAATTAAGTAAGTTTTTCACAAAACTTGATTGAAATAGAGAAAATATCGTCTAATACTCGTGGCAGAAGGCAAGTCCAACACTCATGCTTTCCAAAACTCGCTCCTTCGTCGCTCGTTTTCGAATTTCGCATTCGTGTTGGAATAGAAGCCAATTCTACAACTTGTTTCAGAATATACTATTTTAAGATCATTTTCGTTCTGTGTGTTGAAAATATTCATTGAAGCTCTTATCTTTGATTCATACACCTTTTTTTTTAACTAAGTGATGTTTTTTTTACAATTATGTTTTGTAGTGAGTTGCAGACGTATGGAACTTCAAACACAGTCCTCACATATGTCTGTGACTTGAAATTGTAGAGAAAATCACACCATATGCTAGAACTGAAGAAATAAACCGATGGTTCGATATTTGCACCTATGCGATAAGGTCTCTGTCTATCTGGCCTGGCAATAACTTTACCTTTAAAGCCTTTTAAATGCAAACAAATTAGTGTCAATATTTTCAATCTCCGAAGTACTCTTTTTACTTTTGCAATCAATTGTGAGTACATGAATTTCCAATAAATGAAATGATGTCTTATAGGGGTGGATAATATTGGTGAAATTATTCTGGTTAAAACGCCCTCTATTTCCGAGCCAAGGTACTATCATAATCTATAATCCAGTTAGTGCTTTCGGGCTGATGCGGGCCTGTCACTCAAGAACTTGACCCCCGCCTAGATATTTACATGATAAATGTACCTAATTCTCATATCAATGATACTTTGCGTTGAAATTGATCGTCTCATTAATTCTTCCCGATCTAATCCAGGATGTATTAGGCATCATTAAAAAATAACGAATTTGTCAAACTTTTGGTGAACGTCACAGACGTCGATGTTCGGTGGCTGCCGATCAAAGAGTGCCATGGGCGGAATTGATTTTTTCCATTTCGAGATAGTGCTAATTAGACGTGGTAACAACTCAGAAGGAAGTAAAGAGAACGTATTTTTCCGGTTTTATGTGATTTTATCGATCGATAAATTCTCCGTTCTTCATCATTCCTTAATGATGAAAGAATGCTCTTCATTTTGGTTTATTAATTTCCATTTATGAATATTTATTTTTCGAAATACATGAAATATCGAACAAACCTTGTACACTGCGCAAAAAAATTAACGCACATTATGCAAATCTCAAATATATTCTACAACTGAAGGTGTTCTCAATAATAATTATTTTTTATCAGAATTATGCATGCATTATGTTATCCACTTTCAACGTTTTTCTTCAATACAGATGTTTTTCCCAGCAGGAATAAAAAAGATGATATTATCAGATTTTGAATGGATTGGCTCCATTCTAAAATCAGTTGTTCTCGATCAATTCTAGTGATCAATAGTTTTTCTTTCGTTTGATTTTCTACACTCGATCGCTATGCAACGCGAAACACGCAATTTGACCCAAAAGGAATGTGCCGAAGCGGTAATTTTGCGAGAAGAAGGGTGGACACACACAAGAATTGCAGAAAGGTTTGGAGTTTCCCATACAAGTGTGTCCAGAATGTTGCAGCGATTCAGGGAGACAGGTATGAATGTCCGAAGACTAGGACAGGGTAGACCACGGGTAACAACTGCCATTCAAGAACGTTACTTGAGAGTTTCTTCGTTGAGACAACGGTTTGCAACCGCTCGCCTCCTTCAAAATCAGCTTGAGCAAACTCATGGGGTGCAAATTAGCACTCAGACAATAAGAAATCGCCTCAGAGAATATGATTTAAGGCCTTGTGTCGCGGCAAGAGGCCCAGCTCTTACCCCAGCCCATCGAAGGGCGCGTTTGGATTTTGCGAGAGAGCATATCCATTGGGAAGAGGCCGATTGGGAAAGAGTTCTCTTCACAGATGAGCCTAGATTCTGCCTCTACCATTGTGATCGACGTTTCCTTTCATACAGACGTCCACATGAAAGATATGCTCAGTGCAATTTCCTGAATACTACTGGTTTCGGAAGAGGATCGATTATGGTATGGGGTGGAATATCTTTGACTGCTCGCACAGATCCAGTGATAATGGAGCCATGAATGCTGAAAAGTATATGAGGAACATTCTTGAAGAGCATGTGGTGCCATTTGCCCCATACATTGGTGAAAATTTAATTTTTATGGACGATAATGCCAGACCCCATCGTGCGCGCATCGTTCAGGAGTACCTTAAAGAGGTTGAAGTCTCTCGAATGGAATGGCCAGCAAGAAGTCCAGATCTCAATCCGATTGAGCAGGTTTGAGACAACCTCAATAGATGGCTGAGAAGTTCAGAAAATCATCCAGCTCCTCTTAATGACTTAGGAATCCAACTCGGAGAAATCTGGGAAGGATTAGATCAGAACATTTCAAGATCACTCATTTTGAGTATGAACCGTCGTTGTCGAGCTGTAATTAACGCAAAGGGTGGAAATACCAAGTATTGAATCACTTGTCAGCATTTCAATATTTTGAAAATTCTTCATTTCTCTTCTTTCACATAAGATTCGGCGGAATCCTGAATTTTTCTTCCATTTAATGTTTCTTTTTTCGTTCAAAACCTTCCCGAGAGAACATAAAAAATAAGTTATAAAGTCAATGTAGAGTTAACTTTAATTAAAATTGAGATTTTCAGAATGTGCGTTAATTTTTCTGCGCAGTGTAGTTGAATTTGATTTTTTAATTCATTTGTCGATCATGAACAAGTGAATTCTTCAAACCAAACCTGTAATTCGTTACTTTGTTAAACCAGGAAGTTCCAATCTTCCTTAGCCAATCGACAAACACTCTAAAACACCGAAGAAGTCAAATATAAGGACATCAATTAAAACGTTACGTGGTCAAGCTAAAGACTCAAACAAACATCTTGTGCCGCATAATGATGACTCACGCATCACAAATCGATTAACAGACAAACAGTATATGTATGCCAGGCCTTTTCGTGTCTTCTGGTAGTTGAACGGTTCTAAAAGTGTGGTAATTAGACGTTTCAGTATGAAATTAGACATTCAAATTGAATTTTTTCAGAGTTTTCTTCCAACTAAAAAAACGGTATGGTTGATAAAAAATCGGAATTATGGTGTTCGTGAGTTGCTTCAGGGTATGGGAAAGAAATTGAATCTGAAATGGGTACCTATTTATGTTTATATGGTGCAACTTTGGATCTACCCATGGTACTCTTCGGAGAATTGGTTAGAGTTACGTTCGATTAATATGAGAGATTGCACAATAAAATGTACAATTCATTTGAAGATTCCACAGGAATAACGAAAGGAGGTAAATAGGATATGGCAAATAGTGCTTGGCATTTGAAGTTGGGAAAAATTGTTTTATGAACATATCTCACTTTCTTGGTACAACTAATCATATCCCCTAGAGAAATACTCTTCTTATAAGTCCTGAATAGTGAGTGCAATCAGCATTACCCTCAGTACTTCCTTAGAATATTAGTCTTCAGACTTGAGTACTCTGAAATTGTTTCTCAAACAGTACTGTTTCTTTCGTAAATTGATATGCCCAGAGTTAACTTCTGGGTGAACACTGATGAAAGATTTATTCGAGTTGAAGTACTATTCTTGAGAAAAGTTGAATAACTTGTTTCTTTTTCGTGATACAAGTACTTGTAGTATATCAACGAGAAGGGCTCAGTGAAGAGTTTAATATTTTAGTATAGTACAATGGGTAGAAACTACAGTAGAGCGAAGGACATTATCAAGCGCTATATTCTTAGAGTACGAGGATATATTCTGAAAAAATGCTTAATCGATGTATGGTACTACAGGCATAACAGTTTACTAGGTTTCTATAGAGTACACTGGAGTGCGAAAGAAGAGTAGTTGGTACCCTCATCCTCTCATATAAACTGCTCCACATGAGTTAGGGATATTGATTAAAATTGCAAAAAATATAGTTTGAATGAGAATTTCTGATGAAAATTCATATAAATATGATTTCAAGTTGCATCAGGAAATAAAAATTTTAGCCTGTAGGTCTGCAGGGTTTACAGGGTGGTTAAGAAAAAATGAGTGAAATAACGAAATTTCAATCCCAAAGAATTCAAGAATTTCAAGACTTTCAATACAATGTACGGCCTCCACGGGCATCAATAAAAAGTTGACATCTTCTTTGCATACTACACACGAGGCTGTTGAACATTTCTTGAGGAATTTGGTTCCATAAACGGTGCAGAAGCTCTCTCAGATCATTTAAGGATTCTTGGGTAGGTTGATGATTATCTAATCTTCTTTGGAGCATATCCCATGCATGTTCTATGCATTTTTGAAACATAGAGGAATTCAAAATAGTAATCATCGAAACTACTACTATTTTCAATTTCCAGGCTCAGATTACCATTTTGAATTCATCTATGTTTCGAAAATGTTTTCGGTGTGGCCTCCTCGAAGGTAAAAAGTTTTTTGTTTACCGTTTTATTCTTTATCTTAAAAATGTTCTCTGCAACTTTTATCTGGTGAGTGCGAAGGTATTGGTAAATGTGGAATACCAAGCTCCTCGCGTGCATTCTCAACTATAGCTGCACGGTGAGGTATAGCGTTATCGTCTAGAAATTGAAAAGTTTTACATAGCAGCGTGAAAATTTGGCAAAACATTGTCAATGACATGCTCTCTTTAAGGTCGGTTTCACAAAACTTTGATTGCACTGTCAAATTGTTTGGAACTACCGAGATAATAAACAAATGTACCAAACATTTTATTTAATCCTGGTCATTCCTAACGATAATTCTTCATTTATTATAACTACCGAGATTCGTTGAAATTTCAAATGGAGTCATTCGATTGGTTCGAGTTTACGGTTTTTTGATCGAGCAATAAAAGTTTTGTGAAACCCATCTATAGTGTAAGACGGTCACATTCCCAGGACAAATATGTAGATCTGTGCGCCCGTTGAAACATATCCCGGTCCATACCATAACACTACCCCCTCGGAATGGATGGACTTCTTGGACATAGCGACGATTACGGAGTATGCGTGGTATTATCCATACCCTTATTCTTCGAGAATCTGAAAATCGTCCATACCTGGATTCATCAGTCAAAAGGAAACAACGTCATTGATCGTTCCAATTCATATGTTGCCTTGCCCATTCCATTCCCTGACGCTTATGGTCACGTGTTAATGGAACTCCTCTTAATGGACGTCTAAAACCTAGATTCACCTCTCTCAAACGTCGTCAGATGGTTTCGATGGAAACTTGGACCCCATCTGCATTTTGAAGAGTATTCCGTAGCATTCTACATGTAGATGTAGGCTTTCTTCTCGCCGAATCGGTGATGAAACGATCCTGAGCAGATGTTGTTTTTCGCCGCCCAACAAGCCTTGGTCTGTCTTCCTGAACCTATTCCAAAGTCGAGATATCACACTTTGGCTGACTTGAAACCTTTTCGCTACATCAACCTGAGTTAGGCCTGTAGCATTCCGATAGTCCTATTAGCCTCAGCGTTTGTTAATTTACGTCTTTGCATTTTCAGAAAACTCGTTTCAAATCGAAGTCGTTGATAAACTGACTTCATTTCGAAATAAGAACATTCATGAAGCATATGCAAAGAACCAAACTTCAGAAAAAAGGCGACCAGATTGACGAAATGTCTCATACTGATTTTCATTGGATCGATTTAAGTTGTTATCGAGTTTCAAATGATTTTGCAGAGATCACATACTTTTGAAAACGATTGAATACGATATCCCTAACTCTTGTGGAGCAGTAAACTTGTGGTATATCAACGAGAAGGAAATTGCTCACTGAAAAGTTTGATATTTAAGTAACGTAAAATGGGTCTTCAGTAGGTCGGCAGTCGTACCCAAGATCTACATTCTGTGAGTACTTCTGGGGTACAACTCAGTCAATGGGTGGTACTATAGGTATAATAATCTACTAGGTCTTTGTAGGACTTGAAGCCCTCTCTGAAGTAAGAAGATTATTTTTCATTCCCAACCTCTCATAGATACCTTCAGGTACTGATCTACTGAGTACAGTACTCTTGTTGGTACCAAAATAGTAGTCAGTAGTGCTTCTCACGACATAATACCAATTCTCAAGAGAGAGTCGTCAAACTCTTGTGGAGAAGTGTACTTTTGGTATATCAACGGGAATGAAATTGCTCACTGAAGAGTTTGATATTTGAGTTAAGTAAAATGAGTACTTCAGTAGGTCGGCAGTCGTACTCAAGAACTACATTCTCTGAGTACTTCTGGGGTACAACTCAGTAAATGTGTGGTCCTATAGGCAAAATAATCTACTAGGTCTTTGTAGGACTTCAAGCCCTCACTGAAGTGAGAAGATTACTTTTTAGTACCCTCAGGTACTGATCTACTGAGTAGAGTACTCTCGTTGGTACCAAAATAGTACTCAGTAGTGCTTCCCACGACATAATACCAAGTCTCAAGAGAGAGTCGTCAAAGTGAACGCTACCAAAAACGAACCCGAGGACGGGACCAGTACCACCATCTTCACCAGCGTGGTCGTTCCACTTCGCGACGTTTTCGGCGCTACCGGTAGCGGAGGAACTACCGAAAAAACGGCCGAACATCATCTCCGAACCGACCTGTCGGAACTGAATGGGAGGAGCGACTGCAGTCATTATCCCCTAATGAATTACGGGCGACAATTGCCAACCATGTATATTCATTTGTCCCGAAACCTGCCTCCTGCGATTTTTTGCGGTACGGCCATTTTCGTGGCCTGCCTCGTTCTCGGGATTGCGGTACTCGGCGGTAATTAGGTTCCCATTTCGGTTAATTAGAGTTTTATCTCGGATTCGCGGTCGTACCGGGCCGGATTCCTCGATGGTCCGGTACCAACGGGATATCGATGGTCGGGTGATATTCGGGGAATTTTCGCGGACTGCTTTTCGCGGAGTTTAGGTTAGGATCGCGCCTTGATGGTCTTATATTCGTCGATACGAGTAATGGAGCTACTGAAAAAATGTCAGAAGAGACTAGTATAGCCTCGAAGTGAGGATTTAGCGCAACGTACAAAAGTCATTCGTTGGAGTGATAGAGAGTCTTCAAGCAGGTCATTGCTTTCTTTAGGTAATTCTCCAATAATTTTTCAAAGAATCAATGGGAAAATGAGTACAATTTTGTTTTTTATCATGTGCCAGAAGCTTTCTGCGGTATTGTGAAATGTACCGTTAAAAAAGAGTTTCTGAAGAAGGAGAAAGCCGAAAGTGAAACACTCTGGCGGAATCTCCTAGGGTCGGATTACTCCAAAAGGTTCATTTGGAACTTTGAAACTACACTGCGCAAAAAAATTAACGCACATTATGAAAATCTCAAATTTATTCTACAACTGAAGGTGTTCTCAATGGTAATTATTTTTATCAGAATTATGCATGCATATGTTATCCACTTTCAACATTTTTCTTCAATACAGATGTTTTTTTCCAAGCAGGAATGAAAAAAGATGATATCAAATTTTGAATGTATTGGCTCCATTCTAAAATCAGTGGTTCTCGATCAATTCTAGTGATCAATAGTTTTCCTTTCGTTTGATTTTCTACACTTGATCGCTATGCAACGCGAAACACGCAATCTGACACGAGAGGAATGTGCCCAAGCGGTAGTTTTGCGAGAAAAAGGGTGGACATACACAAGAATTTCAGAAAGGTTTGGAGTTTCCCATACAAGTGTATCCAGAATGTTGCAGTGATTCAGGAAGACAGGTATGAATGTCCGAAGACCAGGACAGGGTAGACCACGGTAACAACTGCCATTCAAGAACGTTACTTGAGAGTTTCTTCGTTGAGACAACGGTTTGCAACCGCTCGCCTGCTTCAAAATCAGCTTGAGCAAACTCATGGGGTGCAAATTAGCACTCAGTCAATAGGAAATCGCCTCAGAGAATATGATTTAAGGCCTTGTGTCGCGGCAAGAGGCCCAGCTCTTACCCCAGCCCATCGAGGGGCGCGTTTGGATTATGCGAGAGAGCATATCCATTGGGAAGAGGCCGATTCACAGATGAGTCTAGATTCTGCCTCCACCATTGTGATCGACGTTTCCTTTTATACAGACGTCCACATGAAAGATATGCTCAGTGCAATTTCCTGAATACTACTGGTTTCGGGGGAGGATCGATTATGGTATGGGGTGGAATATCTTTGACTGCTCGCACAGATCTAGTGATAATGGAGCTATGAATGCTGAAAAGTATATGAGGAACATTCTTGAAGAGCATGTGGTGCCATTTGCCCCATACATTGGTGAAAATTTCATTTTTATGGACGATAATGCCAGACCCCATCGGGCGCGCATCGTTCAGGAGTACCTTAAAGAGGTTGATGTCTCTCGAATGGAATGGCCAGTAAGAAGTCCAGATCTCAATCCGATTGAGCAGGTTTGGGACCACCTCAATGGAAGGCTGAGAAGTTCAGAAAATCATCCAGCTACTCTTAATGATTCAGGAATCCAACTCGAAGAAATCTGGGAAGGATTAGATCAGAAAATTTTAAGATCACTCATTTTGAGTATGAACCGTCGTTGCCAAGCTGTTATTAACGCCAGGAGTGGAAAAACTTAGTATTAAATCACTCATCAGTTTTTCAGTATTTTGAGAATTGTTCATTTCTCTTCTTTCGTTCAAAACTTTTCCGAGAGAACATAAAAAATAAGTTATAAAGTCAATGTAGAGTTAACTTTTATTAAAATTGAGATTTTCAGAATGTGCGTTGATTTTTTTGGCGCAGTGTATTATAGTGGTTGTTTTTTTCAGTCCCTTGTGATTATATTTTAGGGCACCCAAAACCCTCAAAAACTTCGAAATTTTTTTTAAGTGGATAAAAAAAGAAAATTTTTTCACCTATTTTCAAAGGGCTGTAATTTTGAGGAAGAAGATTGGCGAACAAAAAGTTACATGAAAGACTACATTAATCTTTCCTAAAGAATCACCCACTGGAATCTTTCACATAAATTCAGAAAATATTATATCATATAATACTTTCAATATATTAAAATATAATTTTATTTGAAAAAGTTTCAGAAGATGCAGAATCAACCTAAAATTAATACCAATCGAAAAATTCGATCATACATCATCATCAGACATGAATATGCAAATGTCAGACCATAAAGTTGACATAACAAAAAAAGTTCAGGATAATTCAACTGTCATTAAAGTCCTCATTATCATCATTATCACGAAACCTACACATTCATTCGAAAAACTCGAAAAGGGATTATGATGGGCCTTGTAGGCCTTTCGCAACATTGTCAGACTTCCTCTATTTTCCCTTAGGTGTATTAAAAAACGTGCGAGTTCACACAGAGTTATTGAAAGCCTTTTTGGCCCTATCTAACAGGTCATAGAAGGTTTGACTGAATCGGAAACGTCAAAAATCACCGAAAGAAAGCTGCCGAAACGCGAAACATCTAAGGACCGACGTCCATCAGTCTGCGACTTTCTGACAGCCCAAAAATCTAATCATCCTTTACGAGCACTCCGATCGTAAAAACCGGCAACATTATAATAACAAAAACAATAATATTATCTCATTTCGAACGGGAACGCCGAACGGGGATCACTCATAACTGTCGGTAAATGCTCCTTTTCCCCTTGAATTACGAGCTGACCAATTAGAAAATGAGTTAAAATAAGAGCTCGCTGTTATTACCCGGCAGAGGATATAAAACACCGGCCAGTGTTCGTTAAAGGTAACGACCTGTTATCGCCGAAAATAAATGAAAATCGTAGCTCATCGGCGCGGTGGGATAAGACACGGACGAATCGGGCTGTATCGAAGGCCGGTGGCGATTGGTTGTAGATTTGAGATTTTGTGGATTTCGTATTTCTTCAACCTTTCATATCTCGCAAAATATTCGTTAAAAAACTCTGCCATATATATATATATATATATTCTTATGAAAAAGAGAGCTAAAATAATACAATAAATGTTGAAACAAAAAGTACCTAAGCTGAGGTAAAAAAAGAACGGGGTATCATAACATTCTTTGTATGATACTATAGAATCATACGATACTATCAACACTAGTATCATACGATACTATACAGCCAGGGGAAAAAACCTCAGTCGAAAAAACCTGCCTCCCCGTAAACAAAATAACATAAAATATCAAATATCAGGAAAATCTTGAAAGACATCAGTGTGATCATCTTCATGTTATCCGTCGATGGGCTCGGATTCTTCCAAAAACGACTCGTAATTCTTAATCTGAAATGAAAATAGGCAAAAGCAAAAAAGAAACCGATTATTCAGAATGAATCGAATGCATTTTGGAAATGCATTTGCTACTTTAAAAAAACATCAACATTAAGATTTCTTGGCCAAATAATGTTCGGAGGTTTATGAATATTTATGACAGAAATGTCACAAAATTTGAAAGAAATGACAAAAAAACTCCATTAATTTCCCCTTTCCGAATCTGTTGAAAGTTACGAAACTGACAATTTTTCAACATAACAAGCTAAACTTGTAAAAAATCAATTAATACATAACTTTCAACTGTCCTCTTTCACGAGGATTTTTTTTTCTGTTGCCGTGTGGGTTTCTTGCAGAAGAATCTCTTTGATACCATGTTCATCAGCTAATTTGGAGACGTAATCACACTTTCCTTTCGAAATTCCTTCGATATTCAAATTCAAAATCCACAAATTGTTGCTCTCTGGTCGTGAGGGTTTTTTCAAACCTGATACGACCTTCCAGGTGATGATTTTTCGGCACTTCAGATGTTTGAAGACCGCTACGGGACCCCAATGAAAGGCAATCATCTCCCATAGATAAACCAAACATGTTGTAACACAAGAAAACAGAATATTTTTCAGGACCGAAAACTAAGACATATTACTAGAATTGTCATTCTGACATGAAGATCATTTTTACATCAATTCATTCGATGCCAGTCAAGAGTCATGGTGGGCCATCCATAACTTTCCACCGCGAATTTTGAGCTTTTGATGGAATAACGAAAAAAATTTGTTAAAGGGAGGACAATTTAAAGGTGTTCAAATCAATTTAATATCCAGCCGCAACCCCTAACAGCTCTCATTTTTTAATAGGAAAAAGGTGTTGAGCAGCACCTTGTTGGAAAGTCAATTCAATTTCCTGAATGAGTGTATTTTTTTTCGTCGCTTTATTTTATACAGAGTGACTCAGTTTTCCATCAATAACTTTCACAAGCCGGATTTTGAAAAGTGAAATGAGCGGAGTGAATTGAACAATTTCACGAACAAAATAAAATCACTTTTAACACAAATACCATACAATGTTTTTTGTACAACTGCCCTATTTTGATTATGAAATGGGCGAATTTGCAATGACTATAAACCTCAAAATGCATTTTAATATTCAAATAATCAAACGGTTGTTGTGAATGGCAAACGTTGCCAACGTTATGATTACTAACAAATGAGGAAAGACGCTGTCTTTGAATTTCGTTCCTGTCCAATTATTAATGAAAGTGAAGATTTGTTCGTTCCTCTGGATATTGAAGAGTCTGCAAGAAGAGCAAATCTGGAACTCCTACCTAAAAGATCTGTTCAGCAGTACGATATTGCATATAACAGTTTCCTGGCCTGGTGTAAATTAAAAAATGTGGAAGGGAACTTAAGTGAAACTGTTTTCCTGTCATACTTAGAAGAAAAATAAAAAATATGGAGTTCATCAACTTTGTCTAGCAAATTTTCAATGATAAAGTCAAGCGCCCTTGTTGAATGGTGTGGATGTTAGTAAATATTTCAAGGTAATAGCATATTTAAAACGAAAAAGTGAAGGATATCGTCCCAACAAATCGAAAATTCTCACTCGTGAACAAGTTAAAAAGTTTGAAAAGAAGGCACCAGATGAGAAATATTTTATGGTAAAGATTGCAACTAATTTCGGATTATTTGGAGGCTGTCGGCGTGAAGAATTGCGTAATTTATCAGTGGAAGACATCGAAATAACAAATAAATCATTGGTTATAAAACTTCCAAATACAAAAACGAAAGTCAGTCGTTCTTTCAGTATTATTGGGAATTATTTAGACTGTTTTCATAAGTACTCTGCACTGCGCCCTTCTGTTATCAAACATCGTTGTTTTTCCCTGAAATATATGAATAATAAATGCACTGCCAATTCAGTTGGTATTAATACATTTGGAAAACTTCCATCTTCTGCTGCCGAATTCCTCAAATTGCTAGAACCAAAGCAATATACAGAACACTGTTTTCAAGATCCTCCGCTTCATTGCTAGCAGAATCAGGAGCAAATATTACGGATATAAAAAAACATGGTGGATGAAAGTCTACGACGGTAGCCGAGGGCTATGTTAATTATTCCATTGCATATACAAATGTCATTGCTGAAAAAATTCACCCAACCTCAACAGATTTTGGATCATCATCATCCAATATTGTACTTCCGGTTTCTACGAGTAGTGATGGTGCTGAGAATTCTAATAATATGTTGCGAAGCTCCCTAACGTCACAGGGCATTAATGTCAGTAATTGTCCCAGTTTTACGATTAATATTAATGTTCATAAGTAATGATTGTTAGATATTGATTATAAAATTTGCAATTGCTGAATGGAGTGCTAAAAATATTTTTAACACGCTTCCACGTACACAATCAATTTTAACATTGTTTGCTGTCATTAAAAGTGTCACTTTTAATGGCAGTTGTACAAAAAATCATTTTTCAAAGAATAATTGAAAATGTTCTGTCCATTATTTTTTCAGGCAACCTATTTTCAATATATTTTCTAACATGTGAAATTCATTGTGAAATAGGTTTCATTCTATTATCAGCTCGGTGAAGATCGAATTAGGTTCGGATCTTCTACTACTATGAAATAAATGATTCATAATCGTCTAAAAATAGTGAATAAAAATCAACCAAACAATGATAATTCTCTTGTTCATAAACACAAGAAGAAGTCGCAAAAATTCATTGCAACTGATCAAAAAAAAAAAAAAAAATTAACATGACCCTCGATACCTCGGACCGCCAATAAAGAACCCGTCTCTTTCGCGATCTGTTCCTCGGGCCGAGATACGACCATCCGCTTCCATATTTATTCGCCATTTGCGCTTTAATTGACGTGGTACACCGTGTTAACAAATTTTGACTCCGCTGCGGACGGCAATAACTTCAACTCGGGATAATTTAGACCGAAAATCGGGGGATATAAGACCGTCGAATTGAATCCAGCACGCCGCCATGGGTCCGCGCAAGAGATGGACGAGGAGGAAACGGCCCATGGTACCAGCGACCCCATAATTCGGCTCTTAACGACCGCTTACAAATTGGCGTCTTGAGGAAGCCCGCTGATCGATACTGAAGCCGATGAGGAGAAAAGAACGAAAAAAATTATTGAATTGGGGAAAGAAACATTCTTGTGAAACCTTCGAAATATAGAATCTCATAGAGGGTTACTAATTGGTGATTTTCTAATAGCTATAGGAAATCTTCACAAGAAAACACACATAAAATCAAGGAAAATGCATGAAATCTCTATTTGAATCGACAGTATGGTCCATATAATTTATTGAATTATGAACTTTCTCAACATAGAAAGCATTTTGATAATGTTTTGCAAACGTTGTTCATTTGTTGAGATGATTCATAGTTAAATTATAGACCAAACTGAAGATGTTCGACAGTGAAACAAAACAAGAACCGTTTGTGAACTGTCGAAATCAATGTTACCATAAAGATAATAGTTAAAATATTGCCCGTTACTTTGTAATTTGTACCCTCCCTCTTCTAAGGGGACCTTATCTCCTTGAGAGGTGACGAACCATGGCTTACGCGCGTCCCCGATTCAGATCCCTGTGATTTTATAACCTCTACAACAATTACCAAAAAAAATTTCATTCATTTCGAAAAATCATTGTTACCATAATCAATTTGAATATTCAAATGAAATACGAAACATTTAAAATAAGAACCAAATGCAAATCCTGCTCAATTCCGTTTCTCAAACTAAAGAAAAAAATGTTATAAGGCTGCCCTCCTATTAAAAGATTGAACAATTTTGTTTTGAGTACTTTGAAACATGATACTTGTCTTAGATTAATTAGGAGTGACTTGAACAATTTCACTGCCATATACAGATACAGTACATTCTTTCTCAGTTTATGTTGTCAACAAATTATGACGAGTATATCATAAGTCTATGACAGTGACGGCTCGTGGGCCTCAGAAGCAGGGGTTCACAAAAATCTAGACAGCTATTGATTTTATTTGACGAGAAAGGTAAAAATATTTCTCTATTTCAGTATCGTATTTATTTATTTTTATTCATTTATTCACATGAGGAACACAACAGGTAATTCAATGCCCAGAATAGTGTTCACAAAATAATATAGGAAAATTTGTCAAACAAAAATGCTTCATACAAAAAATAATGAGAAAAAAATTAAATAATACATTTATATGAAAAATTTGGTATTGAGTTCATTACAGTTCTAGAAGCCGTGCTGTAATGAACTAATCACAGCATTGTTTTCAGTAATATTTTTCCTTTTGTGGTTGTCAGTACTGATCTCCAATCCCATCAATTTCCAAATCGAATTAATTCAAATTCCGTAATTTGTCAAATTTCGTAAGTCACACGAACTGTCAAGATACAATAAACATATCGCACAAACTGGCGAGATACAATACGAATGTATAATATGAATTTGAATTTAAATTTCGTATTTCACAAATTTTGACTGAAATAGAGAAAATATCGTCTAATGAAAAGTCGCTCTTTCTGGAATCCATCCTTCTTTATGTCTTTGCAACAAACTGATCGATAACCTCATCCTCAAAATTTGGTAAATTTCCATTGAATTCATTTTCTATAGATAGCATCGCAAGTCATTTTCATTCATCGAATTTCTTAAAATGTTTTTAATTCTCGAAAAACTTCTTCTTGCTTCAACTGTCATCAAAGGAATTGTCACAGGTATTTAGAGAAAGGAAGAAATGACAGAAAATTTCACAGGGTATCCCAAATTGCTAGATTTGGCTGTTTTTGGTACTTATACTAGATAGGTATAAACATTGAAAGGAGTCCTGGGATCGATTTTCGTGAAAATAACTGTGGTGGAAACCGTTTCAAGATATCTTCATTTTTTTTTTGAAGATATGACAAAATTTATAAATTTTAACGATTTCGAAGATGTGCCATAACTTTTTTATTCTCGAAAAATATACAAAAACAATAAAAACTATTAACAAAAACTTTTTCTTTGGGGATAAGACATTAAATTCAGCTTTCTTTATATCATTTTTGGTTTAATTCGATATAGGACAAAGGAGAATGCGTTCGAATTCACCTCAGTACAAGAAAGAGAAAATAGCGAATATAGCAATGTATTTCCAGTGAAAAGAGGCCTTCAGAATGTTCAGATATTTTGGTTGATGTAAAAGTTATGGCACAATTTCGAAATCGATAAAATATCAAAATTCAATTATATCAAAAAATAAATGCCAACCAATTTGTCATAGGCCCCACCTACTCGATCGCACGTGCGATCGACGTAGACGGGAGGGTAGGTAGAGTAAAGCACATCATTCAATTTATAGATGAAAAAAGTTGGGGGTTGGGAATGCAGAAATAGATACTAGGTACAAAATAATATTAGTAACTTCATAATGGCAATTTATTGGTTATGCAAAAATGGAAATTTGAATTCATGTTACTTTATTTGAAGGTGCACGTGCTCATGTGCCCTCATGGCAGATCAGCCACTAGACTATGAGCATTTGAATTTTACAAATTTTTTTGAACACTGAAAATAGATTCAGAATGTGTACTATTTCCCCAGAAAAAGGACAAAATCTTCTTCCCTATGCTTCAAAAGTAGGGAATAACCTCGATAGCCTGTGTTGAGGACGATAGCTCATGGATTTAGAGAGATAGAAAGCAAGGTGCTTGTGTTGAATTTATGTAGTTACTAGCTCAAACCCGCGGCTCCGCTCGCTTAATATTTCAATTCAAAACGATACTGATAGGTCCGCAATCCCACATTCATAACCTCGTATCGAACGAGAGACAGGCACGTGACTACGTAACGAAGCTATCTCGCGTAGATTCAAATTCGCATTCATTCAACCTGCGATAACTTTTTAAGTATCTTTTAAAAAACTATACTGTAAAAAGCAATAAATCCCCAGATAACGATCACATTCATTTTTATATTAATTTATTCCGTGCCAGTCGGGAGTCCTCTTCAAATTGAACATTATTTTGAATTGAACTGAAAATGCTAAAAATGGTTATCGTGGGTTGTCCTCAGCAGTTAGACATATACCGTCGCGGACTTTAATATAGAACTTTTTGAGCACTACAAAATTGTTTCTGATCCTGTTTCTCTATTTCTTATAGTTAACCCGAAGTCGTCCGTAAAAGCCTGAAGAAACTTGGTTACTTACCGACTTTTTCATGAAAACTCAATATTTTTCTCAGGAAAAATAGGAACTGTTGTGATCTTTGTCTTTGGGATCGAATGAGTCTTCACATCTTTTATCGGATTCATAAAGATATTTCCCTCAAAATACTCGTACTCTCATGATTCCATCATTCATTGGCGTACGTATATTATTTCCAAAGAAATGTCGCCTCAATATTTTCTGGTTTACCCACCGATTCCCGGTATTTTCGGATGAATTGTCTTGTGCAGCATCTGCTTCCTCTTTCTCGGAAAATTACCTGACGATAATCTCATGGCTTTCATCGGGCGTCGTAAAATATCGGTCTCGATCCACTTAAGAGGTGTTATAACATCTCGATCGCGCAGCCCCAATGAGAAACCCATATAAAACCGATAATCCGGGGATTATAACCTCCGAGCTGGGCAACAATAGCCGTTGATTTACGATCATAAGACGAGATTTCGAAACGTTCGCGACGTGTCGCACGTCGCACGGTCGCCTATGAACAAACCAAGGCGGCGGGAGCGGTGTTGCCAATTTTCGAAAAAATTGTTGAATCAAAGAAAAAACATTGCATTAATCTCACTATCCTGACTAGCCAATGTAACATTCCCAGCTAGCATTGGTCACTTTCTTCACGTGTACGGGGTGGGCATATTTCGATGTTTTAGCACTACAACTTTTGAACCAGAGGAGACAAAATCTGATACCCCATTCTCGATCTGTTTTTCGGAGAAACTAACGAGAGTTGTATTCATTTCTGGCTACCTTCTTTTGTTTTCGAGTTATAAGCGAAAATTGGAAAAATGGCGATATCGAAAAAAATTTATATCTCCGCTAATACTGATGATAGAGCTCTGAAATTAAAACATTCTACAGGCACTTTTTAACGTAGAATCCAGTGGCATGCTCGTCTTTTCTGCACCATTTTCAATTACGTAGCTATAATCCAAAGTTATGTTTTTTTAAATGGAAACACTATATTTCTGTGACATTTTCTGAAAGCTTGATTTTTTCTGATTTCAAAAATATATAACATCGTGAAATATGAGTATAGTAATTCGTCAAGAACCTATTTTCATGTGAGTCTCAATACTTTCTATGGTTTCAACTGTTGATGAGCACAGAAAAATGTAGCTTCCTATAACAAGAGCATAGAAATGAAAAGACTACTAGAAAGAAATTGTGGTAATTATACGATATTAAATTTTTCGTGCTTATCGACAATTGAAACATTGGAAAGTATTGAGACTCAGATGAATATAGGTTCTTGACCAATTTCTATACTCATATTGATTTATTGATACGAACCATACCATGTTATATATTTTTTAAAACAGAAAAAATTAATCTTTCAGAAAATGGCAAAGAAATCTAGTGTTTCTCTTCAAAAAAACATAACTTTGTGTCATAGCTTCGTAATTAAAAATGCTGCAAAAAAGGCGAGTATGCCACTGGATTTTACGTAGAAAAGTGCCTGAATAATGTTTTAATTTCAGAGCTCTATCATCAGTATTGGCGGAGATATAAATTTTTTTCGATATCACCATTTTTCCAATTTTCGCTTATAACTCGAAAACAAAAGAAGGTAGCCAAAAATGAATACTACTCTCATTTTCTCCGAAAAAGAGATCGAGAATGGGGTATCAGATTTTGTCTATCTCCTCTGGTTCAAAAGTTGTAGTGCTAAAACATCGAAATATGCCCACCCTGTACAATCACCTGAATATCTTTGCTATCATTGGCTGCATCACTTTCAGTTTGAATACAGGTTACAGTCCACCGCGACCTTATGATCTCTTACTCCTTCTGACAAAGCTGTTCTCACCACACCCTTTATATCTTGCGTTCAAGTTCCAGAGGTCTGATGAAATCCAATATCTGGGATGTCGAATGAAAATTGAGTAAATCATCCTGTATACTGGCAAGGAAAGATGGGAGACATTTCTAAGTGGTCATTTCGTGATACTGATGGTAGACCCCATATATATATGGTAGAAGTATGTAAAGTTCCTCGTGGGACACACTGTATAATAAACAACAAAGAATTGTGGATGAAAAGATTAATATACTGCTCCAAATGAGTTAGGGATATTGACTTAAATTGCACAAAATATAGTCAAATGAGATTTCGTGAGATTTTCGCTGACCTGTAGGTCTGCAGCGTATACAGGCTGGTTAAAAAATCGAGTAAAATAACCAAATTCTATTCCCAGAGAATTCAACCATTTTAAAACTACCAATACAATGTATGGCCTCCACGGGCATCAATACCAGCTTGACATCTTTTTTGCATGCTACACACGAGGTTGTTGAACATTTCTTCAGGAATTTGGTTCAATAAACGGGGCAGAAGCTCTCTCAGATCATTTAAGGATTCTGGGGTAGGTTGATAATTATCTAATCTTTTTTGGAGCATATCCCATGCATGTTTTATGCTATTCAAATCTGGTGAGTGCGGAGCAATTGGTAAATGTGGAATACCAAGCTCCACGCGCGCATTCTCAACTATGGCTGCACGGTTCTGTCTAGCGTTATCGTCTTGAAATTGAAAAGTTTCAACAATAGCAGCGTGAAAATTTGGTGAAATATTGTCAATGACATGCTTCCTATAGTGTGAGGCGGTCATATTCCCCCCGTTGTAACATATCCCGGCCCATACCAACACTACCCCCTCGGAATGGATGGACTTCTTGGACATAGCGACGATTACAGGTTATGCGTGGAATCATATCTGGATTCATCAGTGAAAAGGACACTACTCCATTGATCGTTCCAATTGATATGTTGCCTTGCCCATTCCAGTCTTTGACGCTTTTGGCCACGTGTTAATCGAACTCCTCTAATGGATGTCAAGAACCTAGATTCACCTCTCTCAAACGTCGTCTGATGGTTTCGATGGAAACCTGGGCCCCATCTGCATTTTGACGAGTATTCCGTAGCATTCTACAAGTAGATGTAGGCTTTCTTCTCGCCGAAACGGTGATGAAACGATCCTGAGCAAGTGTTGTTTTTCGTCGCATACATTCATGAAGCATATGCAAAGAACCAAACTTTAGAAAAAAGGCGACCAGATTGACGAAATGTCTCATACTGATTTTGATTGGATCGATTCAAGTTGTTATTGAGTTTTAAATGATTTTACAGCGATTTTTCCGAAGATTATATACCTTTCAAAACGATTGAATACGATGTCCCTAACTCTTGTGGAGCAGTATAAATTTCAAGTTATCAATATTGAAGCAACTCGTAATGGAATAAGCAAAAAGAGAGTCTGATAAAAAGCAGAGAGTAGAAGCAAAAAATTCCAAAAGATTAACAAGAAGTAGACCAAGATGAAAGAAGAGAGGAGGTCACAAACAAATTTCAGAAAGTGGATTCATCGACCGAAACTCTGACCTATCCCTGAAGCAGCAATTCCTCCCGAGTACTAGCCTCAACCGGGGTTTCTTTATATGCGTCCCGGCCAGCACGAAGGTGTTAAACGTTATTGCCCAACGTGTAAAGCGAAAAAGCCTACGTGCTTCAATGTTCGATTGCGAGGTGTCCGAGTTACTATAAAACAGATATTAGAATATATCCAGCTACAATATTAACTATAAATTGTCCAATACCATTTGGAGAACGGCGTGATTTACAGCGCTATCTAGCGGTGACGTGAGCCGTATGTCATAGGTTACGGGCTCGTTCTCAGCAATAAAACCTCCGACATACCTGGGACTATAGAGGCCGCTTCGGACGTTTGAGGGATGGAACGTAGGTGCGTGGGTTTGAGGTTATGGTGCAGAGGGAGCGGGTTTCAAGGTTGGGACTGGGTTCAGTAGGAACATGGGAATTCGCGCTTTACTTCTGGGTCAGGCAGGTCGGTTATAAGTTACGATAGGTGGAAACTTAGAGAACTACTACACCATTTCCAAGTGCAATTCAGAAATTGTCCCGTATATGTCAAGAACTGTCACTTTGAAAAAATTTTCAACAAATGCCATTTTATTTCCATAGTTACAGTAATTACTTGATTTGGAAAAATAGTTTGAGCCAGTTCAATACTATTATTCATATTAAGCTAAGCTTGTTACTTACAGTAGAATCCGCTTATACTGACATCGAGGGGAAATGAAAAATACGTCATAACAACCGGAAGTCACATAAAGCAGAATTTCGTCTAAATTGATGGTATTTTTCTTGGATTCAGTTTAAGAAAAGAACGACAACTTCAGATTTTGCTTTATTGAAAAAATAAAGAAAAAGCTTCTCTTACAAAAAAAAACTGAATATAAAGAACTTTTTCATTTTTTTGAAAAATTATCTGAAATTTTAGTTTGCGTTTGTTTTTTTTCGACTTGAAATAAAAGCTTCTTACACCATTGTACAACTCAGAAATGGCTTCAATGAATGTCATTTTGCCCACAAAACACCAATAATCTCTTCAAGGAACTGGATTATACTAAAAAGCATGTCGGCACGCGTATGTCTCGTATCGTATCAAACCTCATCGCATTAAAAAGGGTAGGGTGGCTTGAGAAAACGATCGAGCGGTCACTATAACCGGAAAATTTTTCGAAAAATCATGTTGTTGTATCTGAAATCATGTCATTGTAAGCGACATGTCATTATAAGCGAAGTCATTAAATCCGGACCCTGTAGTAAGGAGTTTTGAATGAAACCAAACTTAACACTGCATTTGCGTCATTATAAGCGATAGGTCAGTATAGCCGGCGTCATAATAAACGGATTCTTCTGTATTTTAGAACAATATTTTTGACGGTTCGTAGAAAAAATTCTGTTTGCATCTCATGCTCGAAATACTTTGGTGATCTCGACTATTTTTTTAACTCGTCTGCGCCTCGTTAAAAAAACCAGTTCTCGATCACCAAAGTTGCATTTCGCGCACTGGATACAAAAATAACTATTGTAGTTTTTATCGCTGAATTCAATTGCCAATTTTTATGATCCGATGAATTAATTGGGAGGATTTTATTCTCATTAGTAATATGTACCTAAAAACAATTTTTCTTAAGCAGTTAAAAACCCAAGACGAAAATTGGACAGGAACGAAATTCAAATGACAACGTCTTTTCTCATTTGTTAGTAATCATAACGTTGGCAACGTTTGCCATTCACAACAACTTTTTGATTTTTTGAATATTAAAATGCATTTTGAAGTTTATTGTCATTGCAAATTCGCCCATTTCATTATCAAAATAGGGCAGTTCTACAAAAAACATTGTATGGTATTTGTGTTGAAAGAGATTTCATTTTGTTCGTGAAATTGTTCAATTCGCTCCGCTCAATACACAAACTTTTTTACTCAAAAAATAAAACGTCACTTTTACCACTCATATCATAAATAACTATTAATTGCTGAGTATCCAGGCATTATTCTTTTGTATTTTCATAATGCTTTTTCGACTGTTGGACACCCACAGTCTAATTCTGCCTGTTCATACTCGTTTCGTCCATTTTTCCCAAGATAATGACATAATAATGACGGTAACATACGTTTGCATACGCTGAAGATGCGAACTTTTAACGAGTCTTGCATATAAAATTGCGGATAACAGTGTTCTACCTCGACGGTCTCTGGAAAAAAAGAAGAAGACCTCTCTTCAATCGTTTGGAGCCTTGAAGAACGACCGAGTAATCGAAATTTCGTCATAAATCGGTTTTTTGGACACCGAACGTGTGTACTTACAAATGAAACGGTCAGTCTTGAGTTACTGTGATTTTCTTACCAAAAACTTGCCGTAACGGTCACTCGCTCAGATTACAGGGGTTTTACAGCAATAGCTCTCGATAATCTTTGAAGGGGTCTACCCTTTAATTTGGTATATTCGGCGTTGAATACTGCCAAGTCCAACGAGAAGGGGAGGTGCAAGAATGTGGCATTTTGAACAAACCTGGAAGGTCTATACGTCTTGGTTTCTTAATATGTTTGTGGAGAGTGAAATTATTAATAAAAGTGACGATTTGGTTGTTCCTTTGGACAGTCTGCAAGAAGAGCAAATCTGGAACTCCCACCTAAAAAAATTAGTTCAGCAGTACGATATTGCATATAACAATTTCCTGGCCTAGTGTAAATTGAAAAATATAGAAGGGAAATTCAGTTAAACTGTTTTCCTGGCATACTTATAAGCAAAATGAAAAATATGGAGTTCATCAACTTTGTGGAGCAAATTTCCAATGATAAAGTCAAGCGCCCTTGTTAAAAATGATGTGGATGTTACTAAATATTTTAAGGTAATAGCATATTCAAAACGGAAAAGTGAAGGATATCGTCCCAAAAAAATCGAAAATTCGCACTCGTGAACAAGTTGAAAAGTTTATAAAGGAGTGGTTGTACAACTTCCAAATACAAAAACGAAAGTCAGTCGTTCTTTCAGTATTATTGGGAAGTATGTTCATAAGTACTTTGAACTGCGCCCTTCTGTCATCGAACATCGTCGTTTTTTCCTGAAATACATGAATAATAAATGCACTGCCAATCCACTTGGTATTGATACATTTGCGAAAATTCCATATATTGTTGCCGAATTCCTCAAACTGCCAGTATCAAAGCAATATGCAGGTCACTGTTTTCGAAGATCCTCCGCTTCATTGCTAGCAGAATCAGGAGCAAATATTGCGGATATAAAAAAACATGGTGGATGGAAGTCTACGACAGTAGCCGAGGGCTATGTTGATCATTCCATTTTATATAGAAATGTCATTGCTGAAAATATTCTCCCAATCTCAATAGATTTTGGATCATCATCATCCAATATTGTACTTCCGGTTTCTACAATACTGATGGTGCTGAGGATTCTAATGTGTTGCGAAGCTCCCTAAAGTCACAGGGATTAATGTTAGTAATTGTTCTAGTTGTACGATTAATATTAATAATCATAAGTATTGATTTTAAATATTGATAATTCAAATTTGCAATTGTTGAATTTTTCTCATCTGATTTCATCATAAGAAAATGGCGTGCTGAAAATATTTTTAACACTAATGTTAAAATTATTTTTAACACGCCTCTATGTAAAAAATCAATTTCAACATTATTTGTTGTCATGAAAGGTGTTACTTTTAATGACAGTTATACAAAAAGAAGCACAGACGATGCTGTCGACTCAATCAGATATAAAAATCTGCACTTAGATGGAAATAAAATATGTGACATCAATCAATAATGTGAATAATTATGGTGAAATATAAATGTTGAATTTCAATCCTGAATCTTGTGTCTTTCCTAAAAATTTTCTATAGAGCCATATTCGTGAATAACCCTTTATATCTTGAGCGCAGTTATAGCAGCTAGTTTCTCCGCCTGTGAAACAGAGTTTTCACTTGAAAGAAGCTCGGATATCCTTAATTTAGGTCCATATACCCCAATACCTGTACCCCTTTCTGTTTTCGATCCATCAGTATGCCTCAATCAATGCATAACCCTAGTTACTAAGGATTTCCATTTGGGCCTTTTCATGGAGAATCAGCTCCATTCTCTTTAGGTGCCTTATTTTGAAATTCAAACATCGTTCCTTTCGATCTTTTTTGTCATTCAAATGATGATTTTCTGAAGATTGCTGTTGAAGCTGGACCAATTTAGCTAATTTTGGTCTTGACTTATTCGTGGAATTTCAGGGAAGGTTCAAAGAGTGAGAAAATATAAAAATGCAAGGTATTTAATATGGTTTTTCCTTAGAATTGGAGGTGATCGATTATCATTGATTTTCCATGATCATCGATGTTTGACAATTAAACATCGATGTTTCAAATTGTTTTCGCATTATTTATAAAATCGTAGATCTATTTCTCGATTTCAATGATTTCTTCAAGTGAGGACGACGCAATGCAATCAATTAATAATAATATTAATTAATATTTCGATGAACATCGGGTATCATGTTCGGTTATCTATGTCAATATCGGCTTCGGTGATCATTTGTGAAAGTGACATTTGAAGCTTTCAAATGCAACAGCAGACATTTGATGTATGAGCCGTTCCGAGCAAAACGAGAAAAACCTGCCAAAATCATACTTTTGAATTGAAAATTCCCAGTTTTGACTATTTGAATTACGAATAGAGGCTTTCAAAAGTCTACTTATGAACCTGAGGGTATAAGAATCAGATTGCCAGCAACTTCCTCTGGTGTAATCCTTCCTTAACTCATTTTTTCGGAAAATGACAAATGTCTGGTTTTGCATTTAGACGCTTCATTTCAAGTTACATCCCTTTTTGCAGTTGATTTTTTGTGATAGATAGATACAACTCATCTCAAAGTGTGCGAGAACTGTTTTGTCAGCTTGGTTAATTTCAATTTGCGATGCCGAGAATAAGAAGACCTGACATAAGAAACCGTGTCACGGGAGGGCCCATGCATTGAGGGGGTTGACTGATTATTTGATTATAGGAACATAATTTCAGTGATTTAGGTATAGGACGTATATATACGAAAGGTTAAGGAAATACAATTGGATCTGTTAGTCTGTGTAGCGATCAGGATCTAGGCTTCTTCAAAATTTTTCGTGTTTGAAGATAACATTGGACTAATAATAACAACAATAATTTTAATAGCCGATTTGGGCAGACGAAGTTGCACGCGCCTGCTAGTTAGTACTAAATCTTTAGAAAACAAAAGTACGTTTTCAGGTGAATTTGAAAAATAGGGGAAAAATGAAGTTGTCTGTATTTCAACAGAGTTCAATTTTGAGATTTTTTTCGTATTTCCTTATATAGAGAGAATTTTCTCGGGAAAATTCAAACAGATTCAGAATTCAATGGATAATCTATATACGCAATAAAAAATGGGTCTTCCCGTTTGAAAAACAAAAGTTGATGTCACTTTCGAAAAAACCGTAAGTCCAAGAACCTTCAAAAAATATACTAGAAGTCGTCTTCCTTCTTGAAGCTCACCTTTAGAATTTCAATCCTGAATCTTGTGTGTCTTTCCTAAAAATATTCTATAGAGCCAAATTCGTGAATAACCCTGTATATCTCGAGCGCAGGTATAGACAGCTAGTGTCTCCGCCTGTGAAACAGAGTTTTCACTTGGAAAGAGCTCGGATATCCTTAATTTAGGTCCCTATACCCCAATACCTGTACCCCTTTCTGCTTTCGATCCATGCATAACCCTAGTTGATAAGTTTTCTCATATGGGTCTTGTTATGGAGAATCAGCTCCATGCTCTTGAGGTGACTTATTTTGAAATTGAAACATCGTTCTTTTCAATTTGTTTTGTCATTCAAATGATGATTTTCTGAAGATTGTTGTTGAAGCTGTTCCATCTCCTCTAGTTGACCCATCTGTATATATATAAATGAATTGCTGTGCGTTAGGTACTCTAAAACTTGAAAACGGATGGACCAATTTGGCTAATTTTGGTCTTGACTTATTCGTGGAATCCCAGGGAAGATTTAAAAGCTGAGAAAATATAAAAATGCAAGGTATTTAATATGGTTTTTCCTAAGAATTGGAGGTGATCGATTATCATTGATTTTCCATGATCATCGATGTTTGACAATTAAACATCGATGTTTTAAAATTGTTTTCGCATTATTTATAAAATCGTAGATCTATTTCTCGATTTCAATGATTTCTTCAAGTGAGGACGACGCAATGCAATCAATTAATAATAATATTAATTAATATTTCGATAAACATCGGGTATCATATTCGGATATCTATGTCAATATCGGCTTCTGTGATCATTTGTGAAAGTGACATTTGAAGCTTTCAAATGCAACAGCAGACATTTGATGTATGGGCCAGTCCGAGCAAAACGAGAAAAACCTGCCAAAATCATAACTTTGAATTGAAAAAGTCCCAGTTTTGACCATTTGAATTACGAATAGAAGCTTTCAAAAGTCTACTTATAAACCTGAGAGTATAAGAATCAGATTGCCAGCAAATTTCTCTATCGTAATCCTTCCTTAACTCTTTTTTTCGGAAAATGTCAAATGTCTGGTTTTGCATTTAGACGCTTCATTTCAAGTTAAGTCCTCTTTTGCAGTTGATTTTTTTGTGATAGATACAACTCACCTCAAAGTGTGCGAGAACTGTTTTGTCAGCTTGGTTAATTTCAATTTGCGATGCGAGAATAAGAAGATCTGACATAAGAAACCGCGTCACGGGAGGGCCAATGCATTGAGGGGTTTGACTGATTACTTGATTATAGGAACATAATTTCAGTGATTTAAGTATAGGACGTATATATACGAAAAGTTAGGGAAATACAATTGGATCTGGTAGGCTGTGTAGCGATCAGGATCTAGGCTTCTTCAAAATTTTTGGTGTTTGAAGATAACATTGGACTAATAATAATAACAATAATTTTAATAGCCGATTTGGGCAGACGAAGTTGCACGCGCCTGCTAGTTAGTACTAAATCTTGAGAAAACAAAAGTACTTTTTCAGGTGAATTTGAAAAATAGGGGAAAAATGAAGTTGTCTGTATTTCAACAGAGTTCAATTTTGAGATTTTTTTCGTATTTCCTCATATAATAAGAATTTTCTCGGGAAAATTCAAACTTTTGAAATCAAAAAGATTCAGAATTCAATGGATAATCTATATACGCAATTAAGAATGGGTCTTCCCGTTTGAAAAACGAAAGTTGATGTCACTTTCGAAAAAACCGTAAGTCCAAGAACCTTCAAAAAATATACGAGAAGTCGTCTTCTTACTTGAAGCTCACCTTTAGAATTTAAATCCTGAATCTTGTGTGTCTTTCCTAAAAATATTCTATAGAGCCAAATTCGTGAATAACCTTGTATCTTGAGCGCAGGTATAGACAGCTAGTGTCTCCGCCTGTGAAACAGAGTTTTCACTTGAAAAGAGCTCGGATGTCCTTAATTTAGGTCCATATACCCCAATACCTGTACCCCTTTCTGTTTTCGATCCATCAGTGTACCTCAATTAATACATAACCTTAGTTGATAACGTTTCCCATATATGAGCCTGTATAAGGAGAATCTGCTCCACACTATTTAGGTGCCTAATTTTGAAATTTAAACATCGTTCTTTTCAATCTTTTTTGTCATTCAAATGATGATTTTCTGAAGATTGCTGTTGAAGCTGTGTCATCTCCTCTAGTTGACCCATTACTATTAAATCTTGAGAAAACTGAAGTAATTGATATCTACGTTTTCAGGCGATTTTGAAAAATTTGTGAAAAATGAAGTTGGTTGTGAAATTGGCAGCATTTGTTCTGGAAATCGATCGTTGGCGATACCGAAACAACAAGCAAGCTCGAAATCGCCCCAAATCACCTCTTCACATACCCGTAATGGTTCCCAAGGCTCGTTATGCGATTAGGATCTAGTGTAAGTATACGTTTCCAATAAAATATTCACAGTATGTCTACCGGTAATATTCAGAAACAACTCTCTTCGTCCGGATGGCCATGCCGATCCTCCTTGCTCGGCCGAGATCATCAGTTACAAAAATTCCTGACCATCTCCTATCTCGGATCTCAGTGGGCTAGAAGGCACATACATAGCTGCCTAGATCGGGCAGAGGCACAGAACGAGTTTAGCGATTATTTATGATTTTGTCTCGTGTCTTTTTTATGCCGTACTGTATAATTCTTTTCAAATACACCTATACATTATATTTAATTTTCGAATAATTATGTTCGGTTTATTTTTTGGGTTAATTAATCAATGCGGCTTATCGGGCACAGATCTAGCGGAGCGTCTTGTCCGGACCATAGACGTTTATATCTGGCAATGATGGCAGCGATTCGTCACAGTCATTGGCTGACGGATATTTTGCGTCCGTTTTTTTCTTGCGGGGATCGGTGCGGATTGGCCGAGGTTGTGGGTTACGTAATTTTGATCCGATTCGCTCCGGGGATTGGAAGAATGCTAAAACTCAGATTACCGAAAGATTTTTTTTAAATAGCGGATTTGAATAGAATTCTTTCAAGATGCGTGGAATCTGGAATGAACCAGTAGGTGAGATCCGAAGTCTTTGAAAATGACAAAAAGTTAGGAAAAATTATAGTAGGATAAAACCCATAAGGACTAAACACAATATAAAATACCTAAAATTGAAAGAAAAATGAATAACGGGCTTCAAAGAAAAAAACAGTTTACCTCGATTATCAAGGGGTCCCACGAGGAACTTAACATGCTCCTACTATACAGGGTGTCCCACCGGGAGTGCCCATTAGAAGTTTATGGAGCATTATTAATTCGATCATTTACAAATTTTATGTGAAAATATAAGCCAAGAAGACCTTCATATATGATATATTTTTGAATATCAATGACTTCCGCTTTCACCTTAAGTGGTATCAACTTTCTTATTTCAAATGGAACACCTTGTATATCATGACTTTTTCGGTAGATCTTCGAATGCCTTATTAATTTTATGTACCACTCCCTATATCTATCTAGAGCCGTTTTTCGAAAAAATTTACGAATTGAGGTTTGTAGAACACTGAGAATTCAATGAAAGCGCAACGCATAATCTCGGATCTGTTTTTTGAAATGGGTTACTAACAAGATATTCAACATAACTCTGTAGAGAAAACAACGATTCGATATACTGGGAGGTGAAATGAGGGTGTCAAAGTTGAAATTCAAAAATGTAAACCATATTTTTTTCACTCACATATCAATTTTTGAGGTAAAAATAGGTAGAATTTATCGAGGGTTCCTATATCCAAAATGTACCATTTTCGAGATATTCAGGAAAAACTGTGAGAGTGTCAAAGTTTAATTCCGAAAAAGGCAGAAATTATATTTTTCCAAATGAAAACCGTCATTTTTTCACTCCCATTTCAATTTGTGAGGAAAAAATAAGTTGAGTCTTTTAAGGGTTCCCTATATCTAAACTGTACCATTTTCGAGGTATTCAGAAATAACTGTTAGCAACGAGCATATTATAATATGTGCGGTATTAATTATGATCCATGTTCACTCTTTCATAAAAATCTGTATGACTTTATTCGAAATTATCCAGGTTTGTTTCAACTGAAAAATTTATCGTTCAATGTATTGGCAGAATTCTGTTAAAGAATGAATGAGGAAATCCTCCAACCAAGAAATATTGGGAAGTTCATTATCAGAGAATTGAATTCCATGTTCATTCGATATTAAGAGTTTGTCATATTTAATCAATTAAAAATCATAATATTTTAAAATTCAAATCAAAATCTTTCGATCTTAATTGAAATCAAATTTTTGAACCCTCAATTGAGATAGAGTCTAGGCCAGGTAAATTTTCAAAATTCAAAATTCTATATTTTTTTTATAATTTTGGTTCCTTAAAATTCAAATCAAACTCAAAAATTTTAAATATAAATAAAAGGAACCATAACAGTAATCACCTATGTCAATTCTATGTACAGTTATTCCTCGGACACCCTGTAGGGAACCGTAAATAGACTCCAATTATTTTAAACCCCACAAATTCATAAAGTGAAATAATAAGTGAAAAAAATACGGTTTTTCATTTGAAAAAATCGAGTTTTTGGCTATATTTTAATTCCAACTTCGACACTCTCATTACACCTCCCAGTATATCAAAACGTTATTTTCTCTACTGAGTGACGTCGAATATCTTTTCGGTAACCCATTTCAAAAACCAGATCTGAGATTGTGCGTTCAGGAACTCTGATGGAAGGATCAGTAATGAAATCTTTGTTTAAAAAATTTAATGCATTCCATTCAGATTGTCAAATTTTCTTGTAGCTTTTATTTAATGGATTAAAAAATTTGAGCTTGACTTGACTTCAATCTGGGGACCTCATTATCTGGAATAAAGGAGAGTATGGGAAATGAATTTGGAAAGGAATTAAATTCAGGAAGGCACAATATTTGAGAGGACTAGTAACCAAGGAGTCGTATCTGATAGGACCAGTTCTTCATAGAAAAATTTAGTTGGGCATCAATTTTTTTTACATGAACATTGTTCAACTAAACAGAGAGAGCAATGATATTCAGCAGCAGAAAAAAAACCAAGACTATCTTTTAAAATCAAAGTTGCAGGTGTTCAAAATTCATAAACCTAGGATATTATTTCGTTCTCATCTTGTGTGATTCATGTGTTTTCATTTCACATTATCGTCACTGAGGGAGAAAAAATAGAATCGTATCCCATGTGTACGACTTAAAGATATTTTCAAACTAGAGTCAGTTGAACTGACGCATTCGTTGATTACGCATACCGTTTATATTGATAAATTTCGCAGTTTCTCGAATTTCTTTAGCTTTGAATGTTTGGACACAAGTGATTTTGACGGGATAGTTAGTGCTGTTGATCTGTGCAATTATGGGAAGGCTCCCTTTTACACTACATAGGTAAGTGCCTTCTTCTGGTCCATTTATTGTTCCTGTCTTCTTTATTTTTTGATCACTAAGTCACGCAAGGGTGAAAATTCTTGGAGAATCAACTAGGTGATATATGTCCACTTTTTCTTTTCGAACTCTATCGAAACAGGGTATGCAAATATCTTGTGTTATACTTTTTTCACATAATCTCAAAATGTAGTATGTGAAAAATTCAAATAATCTAGTATTTGATTTTTTATTTTCATCTTTGACAAAGCGAATTTTTCTAACGGAATTTGATTGAAAGTCCTTTTTATGTCCAAACCACACTATTATTTCTTCGATTCGAAATATTTATTTCGCCATAGATTAACTAAATACAGGGTAAATCTTATACATATACCCATTTTAACATGTGTTTCGTAAGGTCAAAAGAAACACTCTTAAATCAGTGATAAACAAATATGAAAAGTAAGATGAAAACCATAGAACACATGCTGGATCTATACCTACTTACTGCTTAAAAAAATGACTGTTGATTTGTTCCAATTAGGGAAAGGCCTCTTTTTGTTTCAACAATTAAAAACAACCTCCCAACGTACAATCCCATGAAATTTATATAACCGCCTCAGCTCCTAGCATAGAATTCGAATTTAATGTAAATAAGGGGCATTTACCTAATGATGGTTTTCATCTATTTGATAAAGGTTTACACGACAATTTCGAGTTGTAATCAACTTTAATAGTTATAAATGATTATTGATTATGTGGAAGTCGACATGGCTTATTATTAGAAGACTGTCATGTTCCCCATAAATCAATAAGAGTTGTAATTCAGAATTAAGTAGATATATTGCCTGCAGTACGATGAGTGATATTTGATTAATTTCCTATCCCGTCACGATATGGTTTCACCGGATGGGATTTTTACCGACAACATTCTTTCATTTTTTGCGTGCTTGTTTCAATCAAGAAGAATGATCTATTCATATAAATGAGCTTAATTTTGACAAAAATCAACTTAAAATTATTATAATAATAAGAGATATATTGTACTTAAATGGATTTTTTATTTTACAATTCACCCTACATGTTTCGCCTTACTGAGGCATCTTCAGGAGCTTCGTCCAAATTTTACAGATTTTTGAGCAACATACAATACAATAGCTGGTTACTTAGATTCTGAAGCAAGCGGTCAAGCTTAACTCTAAATTCCACAATGCAAACTTCTTTTAAATTCTTTTACCATTATTATTTTAATTTGATTCCGACAGACTAGTGCAAGAATTAACAACGTATTCCTGAAAACTTAATTGGGGTATTCTCTCCCAGTCTCTGAAACAAGAAACAATTGGAAAATTTTTTTAAATAATAGACGAAAGGCCCCTGCGTGAAAATTTGAGCTCAAATTTGTCAGGGGCCAAAACTTTACAAGAAGAAATTGTTGCCTAAAAATGAACAGAAAGAAAACACTTTGAACTCTGAAGCGTAACGTTTCGGAGTTTGACCACTCTGTCAACTGACAGGCTGATCAAGTTGAAGTAGTTAACCATACTTTCTGCAACCCAAATAGCACTTGACCAGGGATTTGACAGCTGATTAGTTAATTCTTACGTTGATCGGCCTTTCAGAAACCGGCCGTTAATCAGACCCCTTCGTCAGACAATTTCTAGTTTTCATACAACTTCGTAGAATCGTGACAATATTTTGATTTTTTGATTGATTTGTCAATGTATTATGAACATAGATCAATATTGATTACTGGATGTTGATGTCTTTTTCTTCTTTCAAAATTCAATAAAAATAGTTCTTTTTTTCAATAAATCCATCCAAATTTGATCTATTCCTACTGAACCATTGGCGAGATTATTAGCCTCATCCAACAAAATACAAGATGATTCCTGGATTTTTCTTTTATAATTATCGGGTTCCGTCATAAGAATTTTTGTGCCATTTCAATCCATCATGTGATTACTGGTATTGGAACACAAATGATCTGCTATCTGCGATCTACCAATATCTCTATTTTTCATGTTATTCTTATATTCACGTTTTCTAATTTCTGATGGTCTTGATGTTTCTCCTGTATGAGATTTTCCACAAATACAGGGAACATTGTAAACACAATTTCTTGATTTTTGGTTCTCATTCAAAGGTTTAGTTTATGTTAATAAAGATCGTAAATCATTTTTTGTTTTGAAAACAGTTCTTATGTTGAATTTAGAACCAAGTCCATGAACATAAGGAATCAAATTTATTAACATTAGTTGTTCTTGACGGTTTTCTGTTGGTTTCTGATTGTTATTATCGTTTTGAAGCAAAATTATTCTCCGTAAATTTGAAATAGTTTTTTCTATGAAATTAGTGGGATATAGATTCCCCGAGAATATTTTTAATGAAACTAATTTCGTCATTTCGTATTTCAGTTGTCGATGAAATCAATTGCGCTCTATCACAAAGTGTTTTTATAATACCTCTTTCAACACTCATTTGATGATTAGAATCAAAATTTAGATATCGATTTGTGTGTGTCTATTTCCTGAACACACTTGTTTCAAAATGATTTGGAAATTTTCTTATCGAAAGATCTAAGAAGAAAAATACATTATTTTGTTGTTATTTAGTTGAGATTGAGTGAACGTTTGTTTTTCATCTCTATAGGTACTTAATCTATCAGGAATTTATTGAGATATGCAATATTTTTCAATTCATGTGGTATCGATGATTTAACCTTTTATGATAATAAATGAAAAGGGTGGTTGAACATAGAACATATCAGCACCTCAGAGGTAAGGTGTGTTGAGTCACATTTTTATCAGACACGAGTTATCTACACTATTGGATTCACATTATTAAATTTTATTTTGTGGAAAACATATTAATCTCCTTAGGTACATCAATACGCTAAAAGATGGCGGTAAACATTCTTCGAAACAATAATTGAACTGAAAAATCTCTCTGCTCACTGATTTTGATTTAGTGACTTAGGACACCTTACCTTTGAGGTGCTGATATACTAACAGACAAAGAAACTGGAACACCCAGAAGAAGCGAAATTCTTTTAGATTTTCTTCGTATTCAGACGATTCCTGAATATAAAACCAGATTATCATCAACTCATAAGATCACCATTCGACGAAGTATTGTATGATGGCAGGAAAACATCTTACCATCTCCAACCAAAAAAATAGTTCTACGGACACCCTGTAACCGACCATAACCGACATCATAAATATGTATGCCCGATTTTTTGATTTAATTAGGGATTCAAGGCCAGTCCGAACCGATAAAATCCAGCGTCTTGTATCGATTTCGAAATCTCCGTCCGAAATTTTTCGACGGTACTTATCGTGAATATTAACAAAAAAATCGATTTACATATTCGTCGAGATCTCGCATTACGGAACCTACCCATCCGTCGGTCGGTGCGGCTGGTCCTTCTTGACGGGGGGCTGGTCGGTCGGTCCGAGGGGGGCAGGGGGGGCCAGGGGGGGGCAGCAGGGATCGCCAGTTCAATACCGATTTTATTACAATGCTGGCTCGATGTGGAAGATTAGGAATTCGGTGTATCGCTGGAGCTGGAAGCTGTCAATTACGTCGGTGGTTCGGAGCATAGATGATTCAAAAATTAGGAGAGCGAAATGATAGTTTGAATGAGAAATTTTATCGATTTTCTGCGAAATATTTTTCGCAAAGTGTATATATTGTTAATTAGAAGCAATATGCAACTCGAATCGCCTCAAATACTGCATATCCTGAGTGCAGTAAGTATTTAAAAATCAAAAGTGACACTTTTAATGACAGCAAACAATGTTTAATTTGAATTTTTACGTGGAAGCGTGTTAAAAATATTTTTAACATAAGTGTTGAAAATATTTTTAGCATTCCATTTTCTTATGATGAAATCAGATGAGAAAAATTCAGCAATTGCGAATTTTTATTATCAACATTTAACAATCATTACTTATGAACATTAATATTAATCGTAAAACTAGAACAATTACTAACATTTATGCCCTGTGACGTTAGGGAGCTTCGCAACACATTATTAGAATCCACAGCACCATCTGTACTTGTAGAAACCGGAAGTACATTATTGGATGATGATGATCCAAAATCTGTTGAGGTTGGGAGAATTTTTTCAGCAACGACATTTCTATATGCAATGGAATGATCAACATATCCCTCGGCTACCGTCGTAGACTTCCATCCACCATGTTCTTTTATATCCGTAATATTTCTGCTAGCAATGAAGCGGAGGATCTTCGAAAACAGTATTGTTTTGGCAGTGCATTTATTATTCATGTATTTCAGGAAAAAACAACGATTTTTGATGACAGAAGGGCGCAGTGCACAGTACTTATGAAAATAGTCTACATACTTCCCAATAATACTGAAAAAGCGACTGACTTTCGTTTCTGTATTTGGAAGTTGTATAACCAATGATTTATTTTTCATTTCGATGTCTTACACTGATGAATTACACAATTCTTCACGCCGACATGCTCCAAATAATCCGAAAATAGTTGCAACCTTAACCATCAAGTATTTCTCATCTGGCGCCTCCTTTATAAACTTTTCAACTTGTTCACGAGTGAGAATTTTCAATTTTTTAGGACGATATACATCACTTTTCAGTTTTGAATATGCTATTACCTTAAAATATTTACTAACATCCACACCATTTTCAACAAGGGCACTTGACTTCATTATTGAAAATTTTCCCCACAAAGTTGATGAACTCCATATTTTTGTTTTTTCTTCTAAGTATGACAGGAAAACAGTTTCAATTTACACCAGGCCAGGAAATTGTTATATGCAATATCGTACTGCTGAACAGACTGTTTAGTTAGGAGTTCCAGATTTGCTCTTTTTGCAGACTCTCTTGTCAATACCCGTAAGGACCATCGCAATGAAGCCTCCTTCGAAGGAATATAATATACCCGTTCCTTCGATATTTCTCTGAAGGAGGCTTCATTGCGATGACCTTTACGGTTGTTGACGCAATGTGATTTTTGCCCAGTACTCTGAATGTCAACGTAAGGCTTTATTGTCAAAAATTGGTTTAACATTTATGACTGAAAGTATTGTCTATCGCTGCTCACTACTTCCTCCCATTTTTGAGCAGTATACGAATCCTGCGATGAAGAAACTGGCAGATATCACATTGCGTCAAAACCCGCAAGGGCCATCGCAATGAAGCCCCCTTCAAAGGAATATAATATACCCTCTTCTTCGATATTCCTTGTAGAAGGAAGGCTTCATTCCGATATCCCTTACGGGTGTTGACGCAATGTGATTTCTGCCCATTGCTCTGAATGTCAACGTTATGCTTTATTGTAAAAAATTTGTTGAACATTTATGATTAAAAGTATTTTATATCGCTGCTTACTACTTCCTCCCATTTTTGGAGCAATATACGAATCCTGCGATGAAAAAACTGACCAGACATCACATTGCGTCAACATCCGCAAGGGCCATCGCAATGAAGCCTCCTTCAAAGGAATATAATATACCCGCTCCTTCGATATTCCTTTGATGGAGGCTTCATTGCGATGGCCCTTACGGGTGTTGACGCAATGTGATTTCTGCCTAGTGCTCTGAATGTCAACGTTAGGCTTCATTGTAAAAAATTGGTTATACATTTATGATTAAAAGTATTGTCTATCGCTGCCCACTACTTCCTCTCATTTTTTGAGCAGCATACGAATCCTGCGATGAAAAAACTGGGCAGACATCACATTGCGTCAACAGCCGCAAAGGCCATCGCAATGAAGCCTCCTTCAAAGGAATATAATATACCCGCTCCTTCGATATTCCTTTGAAGAAGGCTTCATTGCGATGGCCCTTACAAGTGTTGACGCAATGTGATTTCTGCCCAGTGCTCCAATATCCAGAGGAACAACCAAATCGTCACTTTTAATAATAAATGGACTTGCGACAAACATATTAAGCAGTTAAAAACCCAAGACGAAAATTGGACAGGAACGAAATTCAAATGACAGCGTCTTTTCTCATTTGTTAGTAATCATAACGTTGGCAACGTTTGCCATTCACAACAACCTCTTGATTATTTGAATATTAAAATGCATTTTGAAGTTTATTGTCATTGCAAATTCGCCCATTTCATTATCAAAATAGGGCAGTTGTACAAAAAACATTGTATGGTATTTGTGTTAAAAGTAATTTTTGTTTGTTTGTGAAATTGTTCAATTCTCTCCGCTCATTTCACAAATTTTTTCACTCATAAAATAAAACGTCACTTTTAACACTCATATCATAAATAACCATTATTTCCGGCAACTTGAAATCATATTGATATCTCATTGAAACTATGTATTCCTGCAATTTAAGTCAATATCCCCAACTCATGTGGAGCAGTTTATTTCAAATACCGCTTGCCGCTACATCCAGCTATTGAAAAACGTCGGAAGCAAAGTTGTGCACCTAATACTTTGAAAATAAAAATGTAGGTGGTAGAAGTATAAAAAAACATCTTCAAAACAGTCAACCCCACCTGTTTCTTTGGACATCCCCGGGAAGAAGAAGAATAAAAGAGATCATCAAGTAATCGGCACCGCTTTATCGAAGCGTGTTTACAAATCGACGTTAAATTCTGAACGATCTTCGGATGAGCCTGTTCCAGCGGTAATGATCTGGATTATTGGTGTAATGAAATGCGGTCGAGTCGAGGGAAGTTATCTGAATTCATATGGGATTGTAGATTCCTATCTGGGCTATCTCACGGGAGACCGAGACGGCCGGTTAGGAGCGAAACTGCGTCGTTTGATGGTCGCCCGATAAAATAATTTGTCGCGATGAAGAGATCGACAAGGAAGAGATATCCGTTTCTTCAATATTGACCAGTTGAGATCGTCATCAATAAATGGATTGTCAGAATCGTTGTAATTTTCATCATGATAGTTTTCTTAAGTTTTTTTTGACTGCAGGTTGTTTCAAAAAATTGTAATCCTGTCTCTATGATAGAAAACTGAAAAATAATTGGGGTCTGTTCAGTGAAAAATTTTCTTAATGCCATCAGTATTCAAGTTAAACTGCGTTGAAGAAAAAAAAGTTATTCACATTTTTTACGATTCTGTCTAAACTACTGGTAACATTGTAATGAAATTTCATTCGAATATGTTTTGAAAGTTGATACATCCAAAGAATTTGTTTTATGTCTGACTCGCATATTTTTTTTAATATCACATTCATCAAGCAAAACTTAAACATCATTTAATTTCACTCCAAAAAGGTGTTCTTGATAAATTTCGATACTGTGTGTTTTCGGGATGTTTTGATTCGAAAATTATGAAGTAATAACCTATGCTGTTATAAAGTATTCATGAAGGTTTCAATTAATATTATTTCCGATGCATTGGCCTCCTCGGTATTGCGATTTAAATCCCTTAAAATACACAGTTTTGAAGTATCTCGAAGAAAAAAGGTAAATTCAATTCAAGAATTGAAAGACGGAATTCACTATCACTTAATTGAACCCATTGCAGACTCCTAACCGTTTTGAAGATTCTTTATAAAAAAGAACACCTACTCTAATTGGATACTGTTTTATGTCATGAGCCTCTTTTTCAATTTCCATCTGATTTTTTGATTCATCATTTCTTCGTAAGAGCATCATTTAGTACTCCATAAGTTTTATTTCAAAATATTCCGAAAACAGTCCACCGTATCGAGTGTTTTCAAAAGTACCTTTCTGGTGTGAAATTAAATCTTGATACGAACCGTGTAACTAGTGCCATCTATGAGAGTAAAATTCATTGGATGTATGGGCTTCCAAAACATATTCGAATAAAATGTAATTGGAATTTTGCGAGTAGTTTAGGCATTGTTATAGTTATTTATGATATGAGTGTTAAAAGTGACGTTTTATTTCGTGACTGAAAAAGTTTGTGAACAATTTCACGAACAAAATAAAATCACTTTTAACACGAATACCATACAATGTTTTTTGTACAACTGCTCTATTTTCATAATGAAATGGGCGAATTTGCAATGACAATAAACTTCAAAATGCATTTTAATATTCAAATAATCAAAAGGTTGTTGTGAATGGCAAACGTTGCCAACGTTATGATTACTAACAAATGAGAAAAGAAGTGAAGGATATCGTCAAAAAAAATCGAAAATTCTCACTCATGAACAAGTTGAAAAGTTTATAAAGGAGGCACCATATGAGAAATACTCGATGGTTAAGGTTGCAACTATTTTCGGATTATTTGTAGCCTGTCGGCGTGAAGAATTGTGTAGTTCATCAGTGAAAGACATCGAAATAACAAATAAATCATTGGATATACAACTTCCAAATACAAAAACGAAAGTCAGTCGTTCTTTCAGTATTATTGGGAAGTATGCACTATTCCCATGAGTACTTTGCACTGCGCCCTTCTGTCATCAAACATCGTCGTTTTTCCTGAAATACATGAATCATAAATGCACTGCCAATCCAGTTGGTATTGATACATTTGGGAAAATTCCATCTATTGTTGCCGAATTCCTCAAACTGCCAGAACCAAAGCAATATACAGGACACTGTTCTCAAAGATCCTCCACTTCATTGCTAGCAGAATCAGGAGCAAATATTACAGATATAAAAAAAAACATGATGGATGGAAGTCTACGACGGTAGCCGAGGGCTATGTTGATCATTCCATCTTTCAAAAGAATATATATTTAGAAATGTCATTGCTGAAAAAATTCTCCCAACTTTAACAGATTTTGGATCATCATCATCCAATATTGTGCTTCCGGTTTCTATAAGTACTGATGGTGCTGAGGATTCTAATAATGTGTTGCGAAGCTCCCTAACATCACAGGGCAATAATGTCAGTAATTGTTCTAGTTTTACTATAAATATTAATCTTCATAAGTAATGATTGTTAAATATTGATAATAAAAATTTGCAATTGCTGCATTTTTCTCATCTGATTTCATCATAAGAAAACGCTTTCAATCAATTTCAACAGTGTTTGCTGTCATTAAAAGTATCACTTCTAATGGTAGTTGTACAAAATACATTTCAATCAAGATTTTTTTCATATCATGTTAAACATCCATACACCCTTCCGGAACTATAAAGTGCTTCAACTATAATTCAAATTCCTAGTTGCTTTTCACGGAATAAACGAACATCTTTATCTCCATCATACAATAGCGGATATAGAATATCAAAAATATTGGTTCAGAATTTGATCTGATTCAGAACAAAGAACAACGAAACATAGAAGCCACAAAAGATGCGAGACCGTCTAATCGAATAAATTCCCAATAGCTTAAACTTACCTTCCTTTCTAATCTTCCCCATCAGGTGCTGTCCCTTCACTATATCTCCTACAGCCATTCAGATTTTTGTGTAACCCGATCTTCCAGAGAACTTTCATCCAATCAAATTATCTTGTAACTCAATATCTTTACGGTATCCAATAGGAAATATGCATTGTGGGAGCCATAAAGGTGTCAAATTACAGATATGGGCTTTGCTTTCTCCCATTAAATGAAACACTCTTCTCCCATAATACCAAATCTTGAAGGAAGAACTACAAATGGAAATAAAGAACTTTTTTCCATAGTGATAACTGAAGTTTTTGAACCTGTTTCTGCTTTATATCTAATTCTTCATATCGATCTCATATAAATTCAGACTCTTTTCTCTTGAAATCTTGAGCAATTGAAAAAACCTCTTACAATAGGTACTCAAGTAGAACTAAGGAAGTTTTCATTAAACATTAAAAGAATGATTTTCTCTCTACAGATCATTTTATCACTTTCGAGCATTATAATTACATATTATATTGATCGAGGTTTAAATTTTGCTCATATGATTTTTTCTTAAAATGTAATGATTCTTTTGTTATCAGGCAGATATGCCAAAATAATCTTTGTTCATTATAGTTTTTGAATTTCAGTTGAACTGATAATTTCAGAAAGGGTTTGAACTTTGAACATTTCGTTTTTGATTATAGAAACTCAAATCGTCTAAACAGTGAAAATAAATAGCTACAAGTAGCTTTTATTGTTCATTTCATCTCTTGATACTTACCATTGAATGTTTGTCTTAAATCTTTTAGGTATCATGTGCCTCTCTACATTTATTCAACAATCTTGAATCATTGAAAACTCCTGGGCAAATCTCGATTTCAAATACTTTTTGTTGTATTGATAAAATAAAAGTCAACTCGTATTCTATATAATTTATTTTATGATTTCTCTATCGTTAAATATAGATACATAATGTACATCAATATACAGAAGTCAATATATTACATATTTGGCCTTAATAGACTTGTTAACAACTAAATCACATTGGCTGAATTGATTGCTATCTACATTTTCTACATTCATTTACAATTTTCACACATGACATAATAAATTGGCAATCTTCACCAGAGGTGAAAATTGCGACAGTTTTCATTCATATTTTTCGATATCACAGAAATTGAAGAGTCACAAAAATAGTTTTATTGATAAGAAGCAATTTCGGAATTACAAGAATGTTTATAACTCCGAATTTTTTGTTTTTTTGGATTGTGGCATTTTGGTGATGGTTCTTTCTTGTTGTGTTGTCCTTTTCTATACATGAAGGATATTTTGCTGAATACGGTATAGTTAAGTAATATGTTGGAGGTGGAGAGATAATAGTTATCTATGTTAAAGTTACATTCATTGTCACTTTGAAATGTTTCAACCCCAAATTTTATGTCTGTGAATTAAAATTCACTAGAGTAAACCAAATTGGGGTTTCTAAAGACCTTTATCACTACTGCTTGAATCGGCTAAAATTTGGCATATGTTAAGATATAATTTTTAATTTATTATTATAATTTCTTTTATAACTATAGGCCAATGTTTTTCGACGGCTATATCATTATTTCCTAGTTTTCAGCGGGCCTTTTTTCAAAAAGGATTGTGATACTTATGCGGTATAAAATAATTTGGATTACTTCACCTTTTTTTTTAGGTTGAACTTGAGTGATTTATATTTTGAAAAAATTTTTGATTGAGTTTCATCTATCATTTTTCTATTTATGACAGAAATTTATATTTTATATCTACAAGGTATCCCAAATTGCTTGATTTCGACTCTTTCTGGTATTTCTAGACTAGATAGGTAATAACGTTCAATTTTCATTTGTTTTGAAAATATTATCGATTTAGAAAATGTGCCATAACTCTTCTATTTCTGAAAATATAATGAAAATGATTAAAATTTTCTACAGGCACTTTGACACTGGGAATAAGACAATATATTAAATTTTTTTTTCTGTTTGTTTGAAAGTGGAAAAAACTTTTTTTTGATTTTATATCATAGAAAAAAAATATATTTTCAAAAATACACATAACATAAATACTTCATTAATACATTATAATCACTATAATAGTGAAGGAAAAAGAATGAGATGAATTTTCATGAAAAATTTATCCGTTTTTCATATATCGACATTTATTTTTGAAGAAATAATTTTTTTGTATGATAAAAGATTTAAAAAAAAGCATTCGTTTTTAAAATAAAATAGTAGAAATTTTATTTTCATTTCCAGGGAGAATATGCATATAGAAAGTTTGAATCGATTTAAGATATTTTTCGAATAGGAAAGTTAAGGAACAATTTCGAAAACGATGAAATATTAAAATTTGTTCATTTGAATAAATGGTGACGAGGTTTTCACTAATGATGTTTTCAAAATCGAGCCCAAGACTCTTCTCAAAGTAGTCTAGAAGTATAAGAAACAGCTAAAATCAAGCAATTGGTGATAACCTGTACATACCTAATACTGAAATGGATTAGTTTTGAAAACACTGTTTTAATATTTCAATATCGAAATTTTGGAATCATCTAGAGTCGTATGGCAAAGTCAAGATGTCTTTTTAAACCAAGTTTAATTATGATATTAATCGATGAATTTTCAATGCAGTTTTCAAGAAAACTCAAATTGTGATACACCCAAATAATACAATATCGAGTTAGTATTTCAAACGGATCCAGAGAAAGTAAAATATCTTATTCGTCGAAAGGGGCTTTGAAATACTTATTCAGTCATACTTATTTTCTTTCAGTGTGGGCTGAATCAGAATTACCGTCCAATGGATAGTTCGGATTAGTTAAAAGCCTTGAATCATTAGGTGTCACTGTTGAAATTTCGATTAAAATTGTATTTTTGTTCAACATCCATGGGTTATGATTGTTTGTAATGTGTTTTTCTGTAATATTCAAACTTTTTTAATGGAAATTCAACCTGTGTTATTCCTGAACAGTTCGTGTTTTATTTCATTTTTTTGGTTTAACCTGGGCGAGGTCTAATGAAGTTCTAAAACATTTCGATGGGGATCTTTAGTATATTAGGATATAATATTCAAATTATTTCATAATTCGTTATAACTTTTTTTCTATATTTTTTTTAAAGATTTTGTCGAAGTTTCAATTTTAAATCCTTGTTAATTCAATGAAGAAGAAAAGAATCCAACTTTTCCGTCTCAGAAAAATTAGAATTCAAGAGAGGGGCCTCAAGGATGCCCAAAGACCATCGACGCGCATCGTCGTAGACAGCTATCGCGGCCATAAACAACATTTTAATTGTAGCTTACGTCAAAACCAAACATAACTCGGAGGAAACCGCCGTTCCCCCATCTATCGCCAATCAAACGTAATTTAAAAATTAAAAATGGCCGCCGAAACCTAGCCCTCTCCCCGGCCCGCTACGATCCGCTACGACGGTCCAGTTGTTTGCATATCTCCGAAGAATATCTCGCGCACCTGCGCGTCGCTAGCCTGAAATTATTCAAAATACACGGCGAGATGATATCGGCAGATTAGCGCGATGCCCAGATACGGCCGAAAAACGCGCTGCGATCGCTATCGAGCGGGGAAATTTGGGAATTCCTGCCCTGGTGGATGCCTCTCTTTTTTTTTCTTTAGTCTCGGACGCCGGTTCGGGTTTCGGGGCATGGGAAAGATGCGCGTCGATAATTCCTCACTTTAATTCCGTAATTTATTCTCGCAGTCAATTATCGATTCGTTACAATCGTTTGGTAGTGCCCGGAATGTTTCTTGATTCGCTCAACTGCTTCATCGACGGGTGTTGAATGAACTTGGAATTTGGATCAGAAACGTTCTAAAAGGGAAGTTTAACACCAACCTCCAAAAATATCGTTTTGAATGAAAAAAAAAAACAGAAAAAGAAAAAAGAAAAAAACCAAGTGAAGTCGACTTATAATTTGAAATTTCGATACCTACTGAAAATGTGTATTGTCCTGAAAAATTCTTTGCGGTTTTCTCTTCCAGTCTCTGGACCAAGAATGAATAAGAAGAAATTCTTAAATAACAGAAGAGAATTCCCTGCTCAAAACACGTGCACTAATTAGTCAGGAGCCAAAAGCTTTCGAAAAATTCTTTCCTAACAATTGTCTCAATTGACTCCGAAATGTTTCTTTTTTCATTGTGTGGCAACATTTTTTTGTAAAGCCTTGAGTCCTGATAAATTTGTGTACAAGGTGGGCAAAAATGGTGATACAACCTCTTAACCGAAAGAGATAGAGGAAAATGAATGACACATTACGGTCGTGTTTAACAGAAAAACTGACAATGCCATCAACTGCATTCTTGTATCTTCTCTTGTTTTCGAGTTAAAGGCAAAACTTGGCGATTTCAACTTTGGTCATTATTTCCGTTTCTTTTTGAAACATGGATGAATTCAAAATAGTAATCATCGAAATGAATACCATTTTCAATTCCCAGGCTCAGAGATCTTTCATCATGAGGTTGGAGAAATGATATTAGATTTTGTCACTGAGATGAGAGATATACCGGTTTCGGCCTTGTTTGGCCTCATCAATATCCCATACATCTCAGAGACAACATCTTCATAAAAAAAAACTTCGATATTTGAAGCAATTAGTTGTTAAGTATTGAGTGAAATATGACAAAGTACTGAAGTGGTGACATCCAATGGCGTCAAAATGAAGTTTCACATCTCCAATCAAATACAATTGGATGTCACCACTTCAGTACTTTGTAATATTTCATTCAGTACTTCACAATTTATTGCTTCAAATATCGAAATTTTTATGAAGATTTTGTCTCTGAGATGTATGGGATACTGATAAGGCCAAACAAGGCCGAAACCGGTATATCTCTCATCTCAGTGACAAAATCTAATATCATTTCTCCAACCTCATGATATAAATGATCTCTGAGCCTGGGAATTGAAAATGGTATGCATCTCGATGATTACTATTTTGAATTCATCTATGTTTCAAAAATGTTCTCGATGTGGCCTCCGTAAAGGCAAAGAATTTTTCTTTTTCTTATCTCCGTTTCTGTTTGTGCTAGGATGTTGAAATGAAAATATTTTAGCAACCCTTTTTCATAGCAATCCAGTAGCGTACTATGTTTTTTCCCAAAAGGTTTCATTGCTGAGCTATAACATAAAATTATGTTATTTCTTACAGAAACAACAGCTTATTATGACTCAGAAAGAATCATCATTCTTTTACATTAATACAGGGTGGCCCACGTAAAACGGTACCTACTGACCAATATTTCCGTGAGTAAGCTATAGAAAATGTTTCGACAGGTTAATTTTTTGACGTCTTTTGACTGCGAGGTCAGAGGTTTATGATCATAACCTTAATCGGGGTGGCAGCCCCTTCAATATCCTCAAATCTCTATTCGGTTCGAGTGATACTATCATTGAGAAGGTTTTGCAATTCTATTGATGAATATACTGAACAATCTCTATTTGGTGTCAAAATATCAAACTGTCGAAGCATTTTCTAGAGCATACTTACAAAAATATGGGGCTGAACTACTTTAAGTGGTCCACCATGTATATTGTGTTATATATTTTCGGATGGGAAGCTGCAAACAAAATAACGCTTTGGAGAAATACTTCCAGACTTGCGCAAGCCAAGAGATTTGTGGAATTCTCGTCGACCTATACCAGGAAGCTCATAAAGCTGCCACGAGCTGAGCTTCGAGTAATGGTGGGTCTGCTGACGGGACACTGTCGATATAAATATCATTTGTATCGCATGGGAAAGTCAGCAGATGAAACCTGCAGGCTATGTGGATCGGAGAAGGAAACAGCTGAACACATGGTATGCAAGTGTCCAGAACTGGCGGAACTAAGAACCATTCACATGGGGAAGTCGGTTCTGGATCCACATGAAATAACCGCCAAGGCTCCTAAGGAGGTCGCTGGGTTCATCAACACCATTGATGGCCTCCTTGGGATTTAAATGAACGAGTTGGGTAAAGAACAAAAGATCCTTGCGGTCGAAGTTCCCGGAAGGCTGAACGAAGCCGCAACGACCCCTGTTCATCATAATAATAATAATAATAATAATATATATTTTCGGAACGGAATAAAAATATTATTCTTTCTCAGTCATTTCAAACTATTGTTTTCATAAGAAAAAATAAAACCAAATGTTACAGCTCAGCAAGAAAACCTCTTAGGAAAAAATATAGTACGCTACTGGATTGCTATGAAAAGTGTCTCAACCTCCTAATACAAACAGAAAAGGTGAGATCGCTCAAATCTCAATTTTGGCCTTTAACTCAAAAACAAGGTAGAGGAATGCAGTTGATGGCATCATCAGTTTCTCTAAAAAAAACCGTAATGTGCCATACATTTTCCGCTATCTTGTAGGGTTAAAAAGTTGTAGTTCAGGTATCACCAATTTAACCCACCCTGTACAAATTTTACGCAGGGGATTTTCTTTTATTATTGAAAAAACATTCTACTAATTTTTGTTTCAGGGACTGGGAGGGAAAACCCTAAAAAACCTTTTTTTCCAGTAATGGAAATAAGGTTTAACTTCAGTGTCTGTAAACTTTTGACTTGATTTTTCGTCATCTTTTGAAATATTTTTATATACCCGTTTCCCGGAGTTATTCTTAAACGTAACTTGGATTGCTTACAAGAACTGAAACTATGTTTTTGAGGACCTTTTCATATAGTTATTAACATTTTATACAAAATGTGTTGAAAAAATTATATCAAGATGATTTTTATATGAATACGCAATAATGTAAGTGGAAGGGAGTTCAGTTTATATCATCTATATATCATCAAAAAGACTTTCTCCTTTTTTTGATTTTTGACATGTTTTTCTTTTCGTAAAAGTGTTGCCTTCAGAATTATCTGGAGTGTATAGTTTTCATTGAGACGCTTTGTATAACTATGCACAGTATATTCCTTCATTATGAAGCATCCAAATTCATCTGTATCAAAAACTGTATGTTTTCGATATAAATCAATCCAGATGGATCTATAGAAATTCCTGGTTATCTAAATATTCAAAATAATTAAGCATCAATTTACAATGAGAAAACTGTAATTGGCTCCTAAATTGATTGGATTTATACAATCATGATTGAAGATAAGAAGGTTTCAAGTGGTCAAGATGAACAACAACAAACATCGAAGCAGGAGTGCCTCAAGGATCGGTCCTGGGTCCGCTACTGTTCAATAAATACACGTCAGTGTTGGTATTATTTTCGGCGTGACCATATTGACTAGGGTAATAGGAAACATCACCAAAGGCGGTAAAACATACATTTGAGAATGAAGACTTAAGAGGAAATAAAACACGAAGTGACGAAAAATTTATTAAGTTGATTAAAGAAAATAGGTACGAGAAGAATACTGAAAAGATCTCATAGTGCGCAAAATATACGAAATAACTGAAGAGATGAGCCACAAAAAGTAAAGAGATGACAACATTTCCAAAAAAAAAATTAAAAAAATAAACAAAAAGTGTATTGAAATAAAAAAAGATGAAAAATTAACGCCATAACATGCCTAATCTCGAAGGATGAACCTTGAAGAACTGCCTGAAAATTTCCAATTCCTTTTGAAAATCCGATTTCAGCCTCATGTCGAGTCCGAACGAATCAAACGAGATGGCGGCACCTGCAACGCAGTTCTCATCAAGCCGCGCTCGTAAATCGTAAATTATGCGCCGATAATTCTCCCATCGGTGATCGAACCGGGCTCGGGACTCGCACAACGGTTCTGGACGTGATTTTCCCAATGAAAAAGTGACATGTATATTGCTTCTTGGATAACGATACTTAATTGGCCTGCGCAAGATCTATGGCGCTAGTTAAGACGTTAAGTAGATGTGGCCCGATTCTTCAAAACGGAGAAATCGGCCTTTTGGATTTGAATATCGGCTAAAGATTGGTCTGATTCATAACCAGAGGCTGTGCCGCTTATTTATACCCTCGTTTGCTCGGCCAGTTTGTATTTATTGACGTTTCCTGTGCGAACGAGGAGCCGCTCATGCGCATGTCGCGACCTGCTCGGTCGTAATGAAATTAAGAGCAATTTTCGTTTTATAGGGGCGATTATCGGGACATAAACCTGGATAATAGGTATTTTCGAGCGTTTTTACGGTCGTATAAGAATATTGTTTCTTTATTTAGGGTATATTCGAGAACTTAACTTTTGTAAACGAGATTAAACAAGTTATAATCTGGTGACGTTCTTAATATGTTGATTTCAGGCGTACGTAAGTTTCTCGAAGCAATAGGGGTTTCTTATATGCGTCAGAAGAACGCAAAATTGAATCTAACCTATGATTTGGTGTTTATAACGTCGTATGATCCTGTTTGGGAGAAAGTCTTTCGACATTTTCGTGAAAACTTAATTTGGGTTTTTTCTCCCAGTCTCTGAAACAAGAAACAATTAGAAAAATTTTTCAATAATATAAGAAAGGCCCCTGCGTAAAAATTTGAGCACTAATTTGTCAAGGGCCAAAACGTTACGAGAAGAAATTTTTGCCTAACAATGAACAAAAAGAAAACACTTTGAACTCTTAAGCGTAACGTTTCGGAGTCTAAATCTCCTTCGTCAGACAACTACTAATTTTCATTTAACTTCGTAGAATCGAATATTTTGATTTTTGGATTGACATTTGTCAATGTATGATGAACATAGATTAATATTGATTACTAGATGTTGATATGGTTATTTTAGTTCAAAATTCCCTGAAACCAGTTCTTTTTTCAATAAATCCATCCAAATTCGATCTATTCCTACTGAACAATTGGCGAGATTATTAGCCTCATCCAACAAAATACAAACTAACTCCTTCATTTTTTTTTTATAACCAACAGGTTCTGAAATAAGAATTTTTGTTCCATTCCAATTCATCAGGTGATTGCCGGTATTGGAACACAAATGATCAGCTATCTGCGATCTACCAATATCTCTATTTTTTATGTTATTCTTATGTTCACGTTTTCTGATTTCTAATGGTCTTGATGTTACGCTTGAAATTTCAAAGTGTTTTTTTTGTTCATTGTTAGACAACAATTTCTTCTAGTAAAGTTTTGGCCCATGACAAATTAGTGGTTAAATTTTTACAAAGGGGCCTTTCTTATATTATTCAAGAATTTTTCTAATTGTTTCTTGTTTCAGAGACAGGAAAATACTAAGACCTTCCAGATAATATTTCAATAGAAATCTTTTGACGCATAATTGGGGCTTAAAAAAATTAAAAGAAGATTTAAGGAGCCTCTTGAAAGAAGTTGATTGAATTGCAGTGCTAATACCACTAATGATATATTAAAATTCTTGAATCTCTATGTATCTTGTAGATATGATTGAAAAACTGAGAATTCCATCATTTCAAGGATAATAACTTAGGATTGAGAATTAGAAAAAGTTTTATATGGAAACCTACGTATATTTTTGGCAAAGGATTCACTTCCTGCAAACGGTGTAGATTTTCGATACCCTGTATAAGATGGTATCATTTTTGTCCTGAAAATTCTGAAATTTGCATCTAACAAAATCAAGAGAAGAAATTAAAAAACAAAAAGTTATTCTATGAGAATGAAACAAGAAAAACAAAAACAAATTCTAAAATAAAGAGAACGAAATTTAAGATCGACAAATTCAAATTGAATGTTCAAATAATCCACCTTGCTGTGCCAAACAGTAGACAAATATATTATAAAGAGATAATCTCATTTCTCTGAGAAGATAAGCTAGGTATTTGCTTTTTGCTATTCTGGCACAAAGTTGGAGTCTTTTTCTAAAGGCAAGAATGAAAGTATTTGTCGTCACCTCAATAGATTGACCACCGAAGTACCATTTTATGATTTGAATTTTCTTTTTTACCGTAAACATTTCGATTTACACGAATCTAATTTATTTTCAAACCATCAAGCTATCACATCTGACGTACGGATTCAACTGATGTGCATTGCAATTCGCGGCAGCAGAGATCACTCCCTCCTGCCGAGACATGCCATTCCAACAGTCCAGTCCCTTATTTGTTATCGAATCCCAATGAGATTCCGATTCTTCCACCGTTTCACTAAACTTGGGGTAAATTCGAATTTAACATTCATATTCCTATGTTTCCATGAAGATTTTCTTCTAAATTTCATTTTTATTTTCAGATTCGTCATACCTACAAATTGATGTCTTTTCGAGTATTGGTCAAAAGTGCCATTATTTTTCGATCTTTCACGCTTTACGGTAAGTTCTTTATTAAAGAGTTTTTATATGTTTTGTTCTTATATCACACTAATTAGTTCAAATGTTCATTATTCTCGGATCACCAAACTAAAATTAGGAGAAGAAAAAAAGTGGGAAACACGTTTAATCATGCGAAATGAATAAAAACAATCAAAACACAAAAGAAAAAAAATTGATGAATGAAATCAATAAAATTAAAGCGAATTGAATCAACAGTAACTTCGTCCCGTTGAAGACCAGACAGGTATGTGAAAAGTGAATCATAAAAAATCCCCAACATCCAACGCCTGAGACAGCATAAATCGACAGGATGACAGGTGATGGCCCGACAAGATTTCCAGATTGTAACATTTTTATTCCGTCGTTCATTTTTCACGAGTATCTAGTTAGCATCCGATCGCTTATCTGTTATTTAATTGACAGTTATATATGTCAGTTAAATTTCAGGTAGGCCGTGTGAGACTCACCGAAAAGCGGTGAAATAGGACTTCGATAATCGACCGAAGATGTTTGTTCTTTTTTTTTTTTTTTTTGATAAACATAATTTTCCTGGACACGTGGAAAGTTGCTGCTTTTGTCTATTGTTAAGGTTGTTGAACGGTTTTTCGATGGTCAGAGTTTAGGAGTCGTTATCTGTGACCCGAAAAGAAGACCGTTGGTTTTCTATGAGAATTATACCGTGGCCCCTTTGTTATTAGTAAAATGGCCTATTAGCTCATTATTGTCGAGTCCGATATGGATCTTCGAGCATTGTCGGGTCGGCATTGCGTGATCATCGATGGTCCTCTCAGGTTCGATGACGTCCCATAGAAAAATTTGTACCGTGTTCGATTTTTTCGGTTTATAGCGGTTTTATGGGGTTTTTAAGCACGATTCGTCTCGGGCTAAGGCCCAGTTTCGTCGTCTACGATCGAAGAAAGTTCTAGTCACGCTGACATCTACCGATTATGCAAATTGCCGAGGTAGTTAAGTCGTAATTCCGATGGAATTCTGTGCCCGAACAATGAACTATTTGTCTCGAGTTCATGGTTTTCGATGGTCGATAGTGCCCGTGGAATTTTCGTGCGAGATAGCGCTGGATCGTCAGGTAGTTTCTGGTCCTTCGAGAGCGGATTTTGTGGGCAGGAATGTCGAATTGAAGCATTCAAAAATCGGAATGATATTGCCGCATTTAAATGAATCCCCAATGAAAATATAAAATATCTACATTCATCCAAGATATAGCCTGAAATGATATGAACAAATTTTCAAACATAAAAATGGCTAAAACCACTTTTGCAGTTTAATTCTGATTAAATTTCTATTCTGTTGTTGACAGTTTGTTGTGAGTTGTCGAAATTATCGAATATATTGAAAAATCTGTAACATCTTTTGTAGCCGTACACTGGATTTTTCTTGCTATTGTCATTTTCACATTATGATATTTCGACTTATACAGGAACATTCTCGTTATGTTAATTTCTATGATTGCATGCTCGTTAAACAATACAACTATTTAGGTAAATACCCACAAATGAGTACCTATATGTTGGTACATCCAATTTTGTAAATAGGTGCTAGAACATACTCGTTAACTGGAAAATATATAACTAGGTATCTATTAGCACTATTGTGCATTTTAATGAGCTTCTTTAGAACATTTTCGAATCAATAGTGTTGCTTTCTCATTTGTGTCATTTTTGCAAGGGTTAAGAGCAAAACAGAGCCATTGCTGGAAAATGCGTCGAAACTTTGAAAACACGACATTGAAAATCGTAGATTTTTATAGAAGAGAACCCCTGTAACTCAAGTATTTCTCCAAAACGAAAGTAAAAATCATAGAAAATTCCTAAAAGAGTTCTATTTCATTTTCAGATGACAACCTGAACGTAAATGTCGATACTGAAAACGTTTTAAAAGTTGTTTTACCATAACTCGAGGAATTAAATTAGACCAACCTATTATTATCTGAATTAATTGTTGTCAATTATAGGTATGAAATTTGATGGAATATGACTGTTTGTATAGAAAGGAAATATAATTGACATTCCTTTTTAGAAATATCCATAACATTAGATATAAGTCACTGTTTTATGTCACAATTCAAACGATCATTTTCTACTAGCTCATCGTTTTATACGTATATTTAAAGGAATTAGGGTTCACTCCCGTTCTTCAAAAGAACAGTTACTTTCACATTTGATTCTGAGATGCCATGAGAAAATGTTAATTCTGAATGGACACCTTCGAAATGATATCCTGAGTAAATTAAGGTTCATTATTGTCTACCTAATCATAACCAGTAACTGTAGTAATTTTGATCCGAATAGATCAAAGAGTTTCTCGCCTAATCTCCCGTTGAAGTCTCCAGCGCTATACCCCTATTCTCACCCATAAAGGCCAATTTTGAATCCTGCTGCACAGAAAATGACTATCTGCGAGCAGAAAACAGAGACACCCCCAATAACAAATCTTTCGAACCGTTCCGAGAACTTCAGACACCTGAACTAAAAAAAAAGGCCTACAGATACGTATCAATTATAGGTCTACCGCCTTTTTAATTGATACAAACGGAAGTTCGGCCTCACAATCTTCACGAATAATTCTTCTTCAAATGTCAGGTGAGTAAAACGTTAAATACCACCAGATTAATGGGTTCTTCTGAGCTATGGTGTCGGCTAGCCGAGGTTAATACAAGAAGAGCTGAAAGTTGAGCTAATATTCCCGGGGATTGATCGAGGTGGCTACGGGCGAGGCTACGAGGTCCCGGATGAATGAAGAAACTGTTGAAATCGTTCTTTGAATGAAGACGTTCGGTTTGAGGTGGACTACTTGGCCGTTGGGTTTTTCAGATATGACGCTGGTAGATTGATTGCTCTCAGAGAAGGACGTAAACAATTATTTTAAGTTCAGAGTGCATAAAACGAATTTCTTCATGATAAAAAAAACCGTACCATATATTTGACTCATATTAAGGTTACACACGAGATCACATTATGTTCAGAACTTCTTATTGGGGAAATGTAGACATCAGTAACTTCTTCTCAAATACTCGGTTATAGAGAAACTATTTATTCAAGTTGAGATATAAAGTTCTTTGATTTTTAATTTATAATGAAAGTTTCCGCACTTTCGATTGAGTTTGATTGTTAATGTTGTAGGTATTTTCTGTTGTTAATAGTGGTGTTTTTGTGTTCTATAAAAAAAAACTTTCCAATGAAAAACAGCTTATTTTCCCAAGAGACAAAATGAAACAACTTCTACCATTAATTTGATGAAGAATATTTGACTTTGTGAAGATAATTTTAGTTTCGAAGTCAAACAAAAAATCATTCAGAATTCGTACATGAAATTTAAGCAAATAATTGAAAAAAAAATCTTGGCTCGTTCGAGAACAACTGTTTTTTATTCAGGAATGAAGAATATTCTGTACCTACTCATTTTACTCATCAATTTAATTTCGAATATGGTACCACATTATTAAAAAATATTTATCCTGAATGATAAATAATTTTTATAGGGTTTTCTCTGCTGAATATTTATATAGATAATCCGAGAGATAACCTCGACAATTATTATCAAAGTTGACAGTTTGTTGTTAAGGTTGTCAGTTGGTAGTCAATGTTGACAATTCTAGTGAGCAGTCAAAATTTTCAAATATATTGAACAACCTGTACAAGATATCTGTTGCTCTCTTTCTTTAAAGCTAATGCAGAAAACATTCTCGTTATGTTAATTTCTATGATTTCGTGCTCGTTAAAGAATATAGTACTTAAGGTAAATACCTACAGTTCAACATGAGTACAGGTGCCTCCAATTTCGAAAATAGGTACTTAATAGAAAATACTCGTTACATGGAAGCTATATAGGCACCTATTAGCACTATTGTGTGCAATTTAACGAGATGCTTTGGAACTTTTTCTAAACGATAGTTATATTTTTTTATCAGCAATCTCTATCGAATTGCCACAATAGCTAATATAAAGACCAAAAGAAACAACATTAATATCGATGAAAAATATTTTTGACCAACTTTGAAAAGATGATTTTAATTTTTTTTTTTAATCTCATAACTTTTTCCAACAGATAATATTATTCGATTTATCGTTTTTCTTCGAAACGAATCGATCAAAAAGAAATATGATTTTCCAACAAATGGCTAGAATTTCGTCGCTCGGTCGCCCGTTGAAGTCTCCGCGCAAAAGTCCCCAAACTACAGATTGAGTCATTTTCGGAACCGTTCGGAATTCACCGTTTAATATCTCCCATTCGTTCTGAGCGCCTCGATCTGGAACACTGAACACTCTCCCCGAGAAAGTCAGATCGCGACAGCCCACACATTCATAAGCATAAGGACAAAATTACAGGATCGTTGTACGTTATAATCCTACTTATTTATTATGAAGCATCCCGCTCTATTATATGAAACCCGTATATTGTATATATCATACGTGTATACCTATAGAGAACGTCGTTCCAACAGACAGAGTTGACTATTTGCGTAATTTCTATGCCTTAATGACCGCGATTACTCCGAGATAAACAACGGAATATCTTTGTTGCTCCTAATTAGGATGTCGAAGCAGAAAAAATTCAATATATGCATGTTTTTAGCGAGATTGCGATCTGGGATCGAATATGTGTTACTCGCTTCACGACACGTTGAAGTCACCACTCGATTATGTATCGTAATCGTTGTCACCGTTAAACGCAACTGTGAGATATATTTTTTCATAACTTCCGGTGTTTTTTCTACAAAATCCTATCGCTTGAAGTGTGTTTGAAAGAATTTCATGAAATAGAATAGAATGCCAGAATTCTGATTCTAGGTCCTTTAGTAATTTCGAACGAGGAATCAAATGGGCTCATAAGATTTCAGGATCAAAAAAGCCTTATATGAGATTTTATGAGAGTTACTTTAAAAAATCAACACATTCATATTTCTCCATACTAATATTTTAAGCACTTCATTCAAATCACAAAAACAAGTAGATGCTCCCATATTTGAAAAACAATTTCGAAACTAATAACGAGAGATTTTAGAAAAATAAGTGATGAAAATGAAGATCGCTTTCAAAAATAAAACAAAATTCACTGATTCATTTTTATCAAATCTTCGATAAGTTTCCTCTGAAAAAATATTTTATCCTTCAGCATATGCTGCTCAAGTATATTTCACAACCTATTCGAGTCATATCCGATACCAATACTCATTGGCATAATATCAGTATCCATCTTTCATATATCTGTCATTTCTACCTCTATTAAAATTCAAATGCCATCAAAAATATTCATAGGCGTTTGCATATCGCGGTCATAAAACGACGATAATGTGAACGGGTAGCCGTTAGATAAGAAAAACGACTATTTTAGACGTTTAAGATGGAAGGATTGTTGTTTCTCTAATTAAGTAAAAGTATGACAATCGATATTTATGGCTAGAGGAAGTAGAAAGTACATAAATGGCTGGTCTGATCCAGTTCTCCGTATTTCAAAGAAAATAATAACTGTTATGGGAATTATATTCCATAGAAAGCTATATCTCTTTATCGATTCTCAGAGCATGTGAAGTTTTTCCAATGAAAAATGTTTTTTTTTTTGAGAACTAGCATATCTTCATTTGAACGTTCCTTGTAAAAAGGACTTTCACCTGATATAGGAAACAAGAGCCTTCGGACCACACTAAAAAGGGTTTTCACATCATTTTTAACATTCGGCGTTGAAAGAATTAAAAGAAATATTTTTTTCAGGTTGTCACCTACACCTTTGGCTTCAAAATTAATGGTAAGTAATTAAACTCGTGAGATAACGAATTCATGATTAGGCTTGCGCAACTCTGAGGTAGTTTCGATTAGCTGCGATGCTCTAAATTATCATTCAATCTATAAATAAGGTTCGCCAACAATGGAGACGAAAAAAATTAGTGCATATTGTTGCCGAGATCTTTATCGATCGTATCGGATTGCGATTTCGTCTTGGATCCGCGTCTTTCGCAACTTTCCTTTGTGTTTTCTAATAGGGTCGCTCGTAAATAACGACGAAAAAAGGCGATATGAACGAGTTTCACCGCGAGCAGCTGCTCTCTACTTTCATATGCAAAGTTCACGACCTGGAGCAGAATTATCGTTTTATTAGCTTATTGGCCAATTCCGTGATTCGTTTCTCGTCGATTTCGAATAGAATTCGCGACATTTTCGCATTGTTTTCGGTCGAAACGTGAGCGAGCGAAATTTTCGGTTTCGCGCTTGGTCGCACGTTGATATCTCCGGGAGATAACCAGTCGCCATTCGTCAACCCCGATGGATTTACGCCCGGAATACGGCTCCACGAGGTAAACCACGTCGCGATGTATCATTTCATTCAAATTCCGAAGGTTTCGAATTAATTTCCGTCTAAAAGTTGTGTAAGTTCACGCATTTTATTCGATGTTAATATTCGAGGAATGGTTTATGGACGGGTTCCGTGAACAGCTGGTGGTTCTTTATGGCCGGCTCGATGAATACGATCCACAATGGCGAGGAGAATTATGGGGTTTCGTGATTTATTTCGGTTTTCGGAAATATTTTTCAACAATACTCTGGTATCCGGTTGGGTGCTTCGGATTCTTAGTTTTAACTTGCCTTTCTTGTTCATACACCGACAATATCTTGACATTATTAAACTATAGTTCAGATTCCTTGAAATTATTGGGAATATTGTGATATTACCAAGTGTAAAAAAATTTTGATTCAAATTCAGTACACCATTTGAACAGAATATGTTGTTGAAGAAGGTTTTTCGTTTCTATGATAGAAGGTGTTGAAATTAACAAAAATTATAATGATTTCCAGTGTCGTTTCGGATTCATCAATATCTTTTTCAATTTTTTTTTAAAAAAAATACATAAATCATCGATAAAAAATTGAATGTATATTGAACAATTTCAATTTCTATGGAATTTCGCCTTCCATAGAGAATGCATTTTGTAAGTCCGATTTTCTCAAAACTCAAGAATCTGATGAAATCAACACAACAATATTTTTATTCAAATCAGAATGAGGTATTCAAATATAGAGCAATAAAAATATCCAAAAATGACAATAATACATAATTTAACAGCAAAGTTCTAAAGGAAAAACCAATTTTTTTTCTCGAATTTAAACACATTGTATCTAAGAAACGAGGTTGGGGACCTCTTGTTCGAAAACAAATCCTGTTCAAAATGCTGTGTTGAATTTAAATTCGAAGTTTTCTGCACTTGATCTGAATCGCCCTATATGAATTCTTCATCCATATTTTTTCTCCCCATGAATAGAATGTTCATTCAATAATGAACAATCATTCTGTCATAATTTCGATTGAAAATTCTTCATATTTTGAGTTAAAAGTGATAGGTCGTGCTTTTTCAGAATATACTTTCAACAAGATGAATTATTCCAAAGTATACTTATTTTTCTCCAATTCTTTGTCAAATTCGTTAATTCTGCCACATCCTGCAGATGAAAAAATTGTTTTTTATTATCTATCAAATTCATCAATATCTTCCAATGCGATATTCAAATGCAAATATTCCATTAATTTCGATAAAAAATTTGATGAATTAGAAATAATCAAGAATGATACTTATTCTCACACTCGTTCATTCAAAAACTCGACACTTCATGAATTTTTAGCTCGTAGAAGAATATCAATGCCTTTTGCACTTATTTTATGAATACCTAAATTAGTCATCAATCTCCGTAAAGAATCAACAAAGACTATTTTGAAACACTCCAAACTATTTCTGAGATTCCTCCATTTCAATTGATCTATTTCGAGTAGCTCGTTTGAAACGATTGGTAAACCGAAATCTGTGTCGACCTTAAATCCAATCGACCCATTCATGAAAATTGTACCTTCCAACAAGAATTTCTGTTCACAAAAGGGCGAACACATGGAGCTCAATCTTTCATGAAAGAGCCCCAAACGCTCAGTTGAATGTGTCATTAGCATTGACTTTGACAATAGACCCTGAAGGTCTTTCAAGGTAACAGCTGCTACCCGACACCATTCAACACCCTATCACCAAAACGCCACGTTTGAAAAAATCCAGAAACAAACCGAAGCAACATCATCCGAAACAACAATAAATAAAATAAATTAAACGGCTCCAGAACTCAAGGAACAAGTTATAAAATTATACCGAAAATAGCAGCGGAGAGAGACAGGTAGTCTGGTCGGTGTTTAACATATGTCGGAGCCCATCGGAATTAACATAAACCAAACAGGAACGGCCGTTCCTCCAGTTGATTTACTTACTTGACCATCCTATGTGTCACAATCGAATTTGAATAAGATCCTAAACACTAGTAACAAGCCACTAAGTGTTGTTTTCGTCTGCGTAAATCGACTCGCACTTGGTTATCTGCGCGTGAACCCTTTCAATCCTCTCGTTTAGTACTTTAACACTCTTTTCGGGCAACGTGGGCAGTATGTCTTTGATCACAGCACTGTTCTGCGACTCGAACTTGTCCTTCAACAGCTTACCAACGTTTCCTTTGGCCCTCAAATCCCTGATGATGTCGGCTGTCTGCTTCCTGAACACACATAGGTTCTCCAGAAGCACCGAATGGTACACCTCATACTTTTTCAGCAACCTGTAACCGTGTAGAAGACCTGACTCGTTGTCCAAGAAGACCAGGAGGTCGCTGTCTGATTTTTTGGCGAGGTTATGGGCTGGAGCATCCATTATGTTGGCGTTCCATTGGTAATTATAGAGGTTGTTCACGATCCTGTCCAGATTCGCTGTCAAGTAGTCAAAGATGATGAGATCAGACCATTGGGCGAGCTCCACGAGAGTTTTGGTAAGGTCCTGCTCCTCCATGACCTCGTTTTTGGTCATGTTGAGCACGTCGAACTTGTTCAGATGCCTTTCAGTGGGTCTGAACACGTCTGGGATGTTTGCACTGCCTAAGTTCGATATGAACTGAGTCAAAACTATGGCTCTGTTGGAGTTCCATTGAGCTGCAGCTATTTCATTGCGTAAGTTCGACCATAAAGGCGACTTTAGATCGACTATACTGACGGTACTTGGAGCTAAGTTCGGAAGTTTCAGGATTTGAGCAAGGTAGAAACTGAAGAGTTCTCCTTGGATTTGATCTGTGTTTTGGCGATAACGCACGCAGCCTTTCAGACCATCTTGGAAGACCACCAAGCGGTTCTGCATCCTTCCACATCCGTTCTCCATCTTCACAGCGACAGCCTTGTCCACGTAGTTCCTCCAAAGAGCGTGTTTCTTCTCCCTGTACCCATCTGGAAGGAATTTTTCAACATCGTCACCCCAGTAGATTCCATTCCGTATGAGTTTCCCTTCTTTCTCTTCCTCGACAACTTTGAAATTTTCCACGAAGGAAACTGTGGGGTATTTGTTGATCTCGCTCAAGTTTTTCGCACTGAAACTGTTGCTCATGAAGACGCTTCTAATCTCTGAGGTTTCGTTGATTGGAGGTTGCAATCTTGTAGAGTTCGTCGAGTTCTTGAAGTACACCAGAGGAAGAAAGATTCCGAGTAGGAGACCTACCACGAAAGCTAGGAAAACACTGATGAAACACAAATTCTTGTAGATGGGTCTAGAACTCCCAATGTTTTTTGAGTTTGAGGCACTGCCGAAGTTCACGTACGGCGTCATGGTGGAGTAGAGTTTGAAAAACGGATTAACGAACACTTTGACAAGTTTGACGGTCGTTTTAAGCCAGGTTGTCACGAAAAAACCGACACATCTTGAGGTTCGAAGGTGTTTGGAGAGTTTAAGAGTTAAAATCTACCGTTAACATTCGTTCATCTCACGGACTTATTAATAATTCATGGACTCTTATGTAAAGTCGAATTGTTCACGATCGAAGAGTGCGATGGAAGCGACTGGCTTCGATCGGCTCGGGAGAAATACTGCGGTGCCGGAGTCACTTCTTCACCAGGTTAGGTTCTACCAGTTCAACAATGGGCAGTAGAGTGGGAAGCATTACTGAAATATTTCAGGAGACGGAGACGGAGATAGGGGCAGCGATGCTGAGTTGAGATAGAGGATCGGGCGCGGATGGAGCTCTGCGATAGCAGACAGAGATGGGTGCACGGCCGTACTACCACGGCATTTTTAGGCGAACGCAGATTTTCAATATATCACAATTATGATTTCGCGAAGTCGAGATAGAATGCTGTGCCGTCTGGCCTTCTTTTTCATCGTCTGTGATGAGGTTTTCATTATTTCGACGTTCGGATCGTTCGTCGCCTCATCGCACGTTGAAGTCTCCGGGAAAAAACGATCGTGAAACCCTCATTTTAAACGATTCACCTCGTAATAGCCTCTGTCATCCCAAAAAGCCCCGAATCAAGCTCAAAATAGTTATTTACGATATGAGAGTTAAAAGTGACGTTTTATTTTGTGAGTGAAAAAGGTTGTGAAATGAGCGGAGTGAATGGAACAATTTCACGAACAAAATAAAATCACTTTTAACACAAATACCACACAATGTTTTTTGTACAACTGCGAATTTGCAATGACAATAAATTTCAAAATGCATTTCAATATTCAAATAATCAAAAGGTTGTTGTGAATGGCAAACGTAGCCAACGTTATGATTACTAACAAATAAGAAAAGAGACTGTCATTTGAATTTCGTTCCTGTCCAATTTTCGTCTTGGGTTTTTAACTGCTTAATATGTTTGTCGAGAGTGCAATTATTAATAAAAGTGACGATTTGGTTGTTCCTCTGGATATTGAAGAGTCTGCAAGAAGAGCAAATCTAGAACTCCTACCTAAAAAATCTGTTCAGCAGTACGATATTGCTTAACAATTTTCTGGCCTGGAGTAAATTGAAAAATGTAGAAGGGAACTTCAGTGAAACTGTTTTCGTGGCACTTCTCAGTATAGAAGAAAAATCAAAACTATGAAGTTCATCAACTTTGTGGAGCAAATTTTCAATGATAAAGTCAAGCGCCCTTGTTAAAAATGGTGTGGATGTTAGTAAATATTTTAAGGTAATAACATATTTAAAATGGAAAAGTGAAGGATATCGTCCCAAAAAATCGAAAATTCTCACTCGTGAACAAGTTGAAAACTTTATAAAGGAGGCACCAGATGAGAAATACTTGATGGTTAAGGTTGCAACTATTTTCATATTATTTGGAGCTTGTCGGCGTGAAGAATTGAGTTATTTATCAGTGGTAGACATCGAAATAACAACTAAATCATTGGTTTTACAACTTCCAAATACAAAAACGAAAGTCAGTCGTTGTTTCAGTATTATTGGGAAGTATGAAGACTATTTTCATAAGTACTTTACACTGCGCCCTTCTGTCATCAAACATCGTCGTTTTTTCCTGAAATACATGAATAATAAATGTACTGCCAATCCAGATGGTATTAATACATTTGGGAAAATTCCATCTTTGTTGCCGAATTCCTCAAACTGCCAGGACCGGAGCATTATACAGGACACTGTTTTCGAAGATCCTTTGCTTCATTGCTAGCAGAATCAAGAGCAAATATTACGGATATAAAAAAACATGGTGGATGGAAGTCTACGACGGTAGCCGAGGGCTATGTTGATCATTCTATTGCATATAGAAATATCATTGCTGAAAAAATTCTCCCAACCTCAACAGATTTTGGATCATCATCATCCAATATTGTACTTCCGGTTTCTACAAGTACTGATGCTGCTGAGAATTCTCTAACGTCACAGGACATTAATGTTAGTTATTGTTCTAGTTATACGATTAATATTAATAATCATAAGTAATGATTGTTAAATATTGATAATGAAAATTTGCAATTGCTGAAATTTTCTTATCTGATTTTATCATAAGAAAATGGAGTGCTAAAAATATTTTAACACTAATGTTAAAAATACTTTTAACTCGCTTCCACGTAAACAATCATTTTCAACATTGTTTGCTGTCATTAAAAGTGTCACTCTTGATGGCAATTGTACAAAAAATCGATTATATCGACACTCGAAAATAAAATTTTCGTGTTTCACCGATCATTGAAGTCTCCGTATTTCTCTTGAGTCAACATCGGAATTGTTGTTGCGACTAAACGCCAAAAAATGTCTATGAGATAATTGTCGGCCTTGCCTTATCCATCTTCTTGTCATTGATGAGATATAGGGCGGGTATAGGTTAATGGAGAAGGTTGGAAGTTTGTGACTACCTGAGATTGGAAGTTTTCGCAGAAATTAGTGGGTGTCCGATAGTTCACGATGACTCAGTTTGGGCGATAGTGACGAGAAAAGTTTTTGTTCGCCACTTCCTTGTACTGAACTCATTCATGTTACTTTTTACTATTCAGAAACTGAAAGGATAGCCCGGCTTGCTTTGATTTTCGTTAGGTACCTGAAATTTTAGAGAAATTCTTCAAGTTGTAGTCATGAAGAATTCCATACCTTTTCGTGTTTGATTGTTTCAATTCATTATTCAACTTCAGGTTTATTTTTGTATGTGTCGACATGAAAATCTTTGCATTATGGGAAATATTGAATCGTCAACACTATTTTGTTCCTTTCAAATTTTTTTCTAGTTAAAAAAATTGAGTGTATCAGTTTTCGAAAACATGCGATATCAACACCTTTTTTCAGATTCACGAAAAAGTTCTCTCCATAAATTGTTTTTTGGATGTCTGAATAAATTTTCTACTTAAGGTTTCTAGATATTTGTAGGAAAAATACAAAGTTTTTTAATATTTTCTGGGCGAAACAATTCAGCATATATATAGTGAAATAACTTCAAATATCAGTTCTTAGTCTCACGGGATCAGCCTATATTTTTTTTTTCCATTAGTTGTCTTAGTAACTATGTGTTTATATATTGAATATTCTTGTGATACGCTAACTTTTTTAGATGATCTGATCCTGGTCTTCCTTTCCATAAATGTTGCGTTTTTCAGAACCAATATATAATACCAGTCGTAAAAGTTCCAAGTACCTTCATTTTCCATGTTCGAAATGCACTCAGTTTCTTTCATCCGCTCAAATTCAGTAGAACAAATTACTTTAGTAGAAAAACTCTCAATTTGCAATTTTCACAGTCTAGGATGATGTTGAATGATCTTCTGTTCTTTCGGATAACAAAATTTATGTGACACTCGATCATTAATGTCTTACTTAGTTACTAACTTTATAATCTTGTCATTTAAGCACGTGCGGGTATAAAAAGCACTTTATGGCCCACACAAGCGTGGTTACGATGAAAATGATAGCTTATCAATAACTCTACCGTTAAAACAATAGGAGAATGTGAATTGGGAGATATAAGGAGATACACTCGAGTAAAAACACAGCAAGTTCGTATTTGAAAAACATTTACAGGAGTGATCACTGATATTCATTCTCAATCCAATTTTTTTTAACTGAGGGAGAATTAGAGACTAATTCTGGTACAACCTCCGTCTGTGACAAGTTTGTCCTCTAATTCCATCACTGAGATCAAGAAAATCAAATAAATATCAACAAGTGGTCCTGAGAACTTGAGAAAAAACATTTTTCTTAAGCAGATGAACAGATAACCCTTCACTATACCAGTTGTCAAACTATTTCAAAGGAGTTGGTGAGAATTGAATTCCTATCAAAACAAAATACCTATAACAATACCTACCTTCCAAGAAATCTTTGGTTTTACATTTGTTGTGTGATTTCCTTATCGTTTTCCAATAAAAATCCGACATATTCCACCTTTGTGAGACTGAAAACAAATAATTCTACCAATAAAATTAGTCAACGATGTACAATTATACACATATATGTATATTTTCAGAAAACCATTGTTTGTGAAAGAACAACAGTTAGAGGTAACAATTATTTGAATGGTAAACAAACTATATTTGTTTTCATTTGATGAAGACAAAGAACAAAATACAATCTGTTGTTTGCCGACAAGGAATAATGTAATAGATAGTTACGTATTTTACCTCTTCACATTATACTTTTCGAATACTTGTACGTAATAAGATTTATTATCAGAAAAGTTAAAATTTAGCATGGCAGTTTTAACGGATGCTTCAACAGAAAAGCATTCCAGGAAAGGACTGTGTCAGACATTTCTTCTCTTACTTTATTACAATCATGAATGAGCATCATCTTTTAGTAAAAAAATGTCACAATGAATTTTGCAAAAGAGTGTGTTTGATTTTTGGTTAATTGGTTCGTGCCCTCAGAAGTCTTTTTCAACTACTTCACAAAATATCAGAATCTAATTTTTCATGTTTTATTGGATAATAAGAAACATTTGCCTCATATTATCTCTTTTGAGTTATATGTCAAAAATATTTTTTATTTTGAAAAGTACTTCAATGATTATTTATATGACTGGTTTGATTACTCAGAAATATTCTCTTTCTTCAATCACAGAGTCGTATTACTAGATTGCTAATGATAACATCGAAACAACAAACTTTTTTGAAGATAGTTAAAGAATGTAAGTTATTCACCTAAGCATATCGAAGATTAGACCTCTATCTTCCCCATTTTTAAATATTTATATTAAAACAGTAGAAACAAACAGTATAACAAGCGGAAAACGATGTAAGAAATTTGAACATTTTCCAACTCAATTCTTATTTCACTTTATACATTCTATGTCTTGAACAAGAATTCCATTAAATTGTTCGAATGAATTTTATCTAAAGGAGGTTTTTTTACCTCGAGACAATTTTGTTCGAACACTTATATTTCAATAGAAATTGATAAATTATCATGAACTCAGGATTTGAAACAATTTCTACTTAATAACTTTATATTCATAAGTGGATTGAAATACTCAAACAATAAAATTTGATGATGTAAATGATGACAGGAATTTGGACTTTTGGTATCTCTTTAATTTTCCATAGGTATAATCGTAGGTGCCGACGTTTCGGAGTAATTCACTCCTTTTTCAAGGCTACAAGAACATGTATATAAAAATGTGTCTCTGAAGTGCTAGAACAAACCACTCACCTCAATTTTCACTGAAAACTAGATATTTGAATTTCTTCGTTCATATTATGAAGATAAGACAGGTGGAAATTGTTGAATATTAATTTGAGAGGTTAAGTTGAAAATCTTCATGGTTGTTGTCCAATTTTTTCTTTTTCTTTTTTTCACTATCCTGAGTGAAAAGTCAAACACCCCAGAGACATCTTGACATGGATGCAAACAGCGACAGACAAATAAAATTTGAGTTTATTTCAGAAAAGTAAATGGTTTATTTTGCCCCAAGATACAAATAAGGCTTGTTACTGAGGGCAGTAATATTTTTTTAATGACACTAATTCATGAAGTCAGAATTATATATATTATTTCTCTATTTCAGTATCGTAATGAGTTCATTACAGTACTAAAAGTAGTGCTGTAATGAACTCATTACAGAATTATTTTCAGTATCTTTTTCGTATTTTGGTTGTCAGTACTGACCTCCCATCCAATCAATATTCGAATCAAATCAATTCAAATTCCGTAATCTGTCAAATTTCGTGAGTCACACCAACTGTCAAGATACAATACGAAAGTAACTAATCTGAATTTTTATTTGAAAAACGAGAGTATTTCATGAAACTTGACTGAAATAGAGAAAATATCGTCTAATACTCGTTGCAGAAGGAAATTCCAACACTCATGCTTTCGGAAACTCGCTCCTTCATCGCTCGTTTTCGAATTTCGCATTCGTGTTGGAATAGGAACTCATCCTGCAACTTGTTTTAGAATAATACTATTATTCATTTTTCAAAATAACTAATGAAAGAAATCGACATTCGGTGATTGATAACAATTTGAGCATTCATAAGATTTTCCTCACACAGATTTGACCAAGTCACAAATTACTCTTGGGCTGCAATATCTCCCCTATCTATCTAAATCATAACGAGCGAGAAACGAAATTTTTCATTATTTCCTATGACTTCTTAATTCTAGAATCTCAGAGACAATCAACAATCGGTTTCAAATCTCAAAATATAGGAAGTTCTGAAATTTTTGTCGGAGACTTCAACGGTCGACCAAGCGCGAAACCCCGATCGACCGTCGAAAAATCGCCTGCCGAGCCTAAAAAGCGCCGTCGGTCACCGGCGACCCAGCGTTCCCCTAATCGGCGACCGGATCGTCCTCCAAGGCACGCCAGATCTCGATCTGCCCGCTCCGAATCTGGTTCCTTTATCCTCCGTACGCGCACAGCCTACTCAGCATTGATATCTCGGAGATAATGGAACCGAACGAATTATGCTGCCCGCCTAACCCTAAATTAACCAACCCAAAACCGTAATAAGGTACAATTTTTAAATTAACTTAATTGTAGTTCATAAACTGTTTAATAATATGTTATTATTTTTATGGTCTTTTTAGTAAAACTACCTGTTAAAGTGACATTAAATAAATAATGCGGGGAACGGTTATTATTCCTTGCGGTCCGCGCTATTATTTATGGTAGCGGAAAAATGCCGAGATTGTAACCGGGAAGTGATTTTGTGATATTGATGGAGGAATTATCAACTTTTTTTCAAGCAACTATTTCCTCGCTGGAAATAGTTCTCTCGATAGATATAGCTCCGTTTACATTCCGCTTTGTCGTAAATTGAAGGAATGCACTAAATGCTTGTGAGGAAGACATGATCGTATACCTATAACTAAAAGTATAAGTACAAAAAAATTGGAAAGGAAAGTCACTGGAGAAAGACCAATTCCATAAAGAAGCGATGCAGTTTAAAACGTTGTGATATATTTAAACATTAATCTATCTTCTCCAAGTAACTACCACTCAAGGTTTGCATTAATACTTTATACTACAGGGTGTCCAGAAAGGGTGTGGGGTATTTGTATCTGTATAAATAAAAATTAATTGCTGTGCGTTTAGTACGCTGAAACTTGAAAACGGCTGGACCAATTTGGCTAATTTTGGTCTTGACTCGTTCATGGAATTCCAGGGAAGGTTTAAAAGGTGAGAAAATATAAAAATGCAAGGTTATTAATATGATTTTTCTATTGAAATAGAGGTGATTGATTATCATTGATTTTCGATGATCATCCATGTTTGACAATTAAACATCGATGTTTTAAAATTGATTTTGCATTATTTATAACATCTATTTCTCGATTTCAATAATTGCTTCAAGTGAGGACGACGAAAACTTTGCACAAAACATAAATGTTATCAATTATTAATACATAATTAATTAATAATTCGATAAAAATCGATTATCATGTTCGGTTATCTACGTCATTATCAGCTTCGGTGTTCATTTGTGAAAGTGACATTTCAAGTTACGTCCTCTTTTTGCAGTTGATGTTTTGTGATACCTCAAAGTTTCCGCGAACTTTTTTGTCAACTCGGTTAATTTCAATTTTCGATGCCGAGAAGAAGAAGACCTAACATAAGAAACCGCGTCAAGGGAGGGCCCATGTATTGAGGGGGTTGACTGATTATTTGATTATAGGAATATAGTTTCAGTTATTTGGGTATAGGACGTTTATATACGAAAAGTTAGGGAAATACAACGGTGTGGCAATCAGAATCTAAGATTATATCTATTGAAATATTGTCTGGAAGTCTTTGCATATTCCTGAAAAACTTAATTTGGGTTTTATCTCCCAGTCTCTGAAACAAGAAACAATTAGAAAAATTTTTTTAAATAATAACTATACGAGTAGAAATTGTTGCCTAACGATGAAGAAAAAGAAAACACTTCGAACTCCGAAGCGAAACGTTTCGGAGTCTAAATCAGACTTTCTTCTCATGGACTTTCAGAAAAAATTAAAAGAATTGGTTCTAAATTCAACATAAGAACTGTTTTCAAAACAAAAAATGATTTACGATCTTTATCAACAAAAACTAAACCTTTGAATGAGAAACAAAAATCAAGAAATTATATTTACAATATTCCCTGTATTTGTGGAAAATCTTATACAGGAGAAACATCAAGACCATTAGAAATCAGAAAAGTGAACATAAGAATAACATAAAAAATAGAGATAGTGGTAGATCGCAGATAGCAAATCATGTGTGTTCCAATACCTGCAATCACATGATGGATTGGAATGGCACAAAAATTCTAATGACAGAACCTGATGGTTATAAAAGAAAAATCAAGGACTCGGCTTGTATTTTGTTGGATGAGGCTAATTATCTCGCCAATTGTTCAGTAGGAATAGATCGAATTTGGATGGATTCATTGAAAAAAGAACTGGTTTCAGTGAATTTGGAAATTAAATAACGATATAAACATGTGGTAATCAATATTTATCTATGTTCATCATATATTGACAAATGTCAATCAAAAAATCAAAATATTGTCACGATTCTACTAAGTTGTATTAAAACTAGTAATTGTCTGACGAAGGAGTCTGATTTAGACTCCGAAAAGTTACGCTCCAGAGTTCAAAGCGTTTTTTTTTGTTCATTGTTAGGCAACAATTTCTTCTTGTAAAGTTTTGGCCCTGACAAATTAGTGCTCAAATTTTTACGCAGGGGCCTTTCTTCTATTATTTAAAAAAATTTTTCTAATTGTTTCTTGTTTCAGAAACTGGGAGAGACAACCCAAATTAAGTTTTTCAGGAAAAATCTAAGCTTCTTCAAAATTTTTTGTGTTTGAAGAAAATATTGGACTTATAACAATAACAACAATTTTAATAGCCAATTTGTGAGGACGAAGTTGCGCGGGCCAGCTAGTATTTAATCGGAAAAAAAGTTTGTCATTATTAAAATTAAGACAGGGTTTTGGAAAAATGAGTGGCAAAGATTATGTTGTCCAAATTTTTACCCTCGCGCTGCTGCAAAATCTCTGAATCTCCCATTTTCCAATGGGAATGTAGGCTTCTATGAGAAAGGCATTATGATATTCAAAATAGCATGAAGTTATTCAGACAATATTTTACCTGAATCAGATCATACTAACTATGTTTACTATGTATTTCTTTAAGCTTCATCTTATAGTATGGTCATATTTGAGTCGATTTCGGGAAAATTTTTTATTCTTCTCCATTAATTGAAAAGTTAGCAACAATCTATAATTTTGAATATACGGAAATGGCGATTTTCAAGGAGTGTTTCAGATCGTTGGACTGAATAATTCGGGGCATTCACCATCATCCTTAATTACACCTGACTATTCATAGATCCTCCCATTCTTCTCGAATTTCGTATTCGTCTCTAATTCACACGTAGGAAAAAAAATCATATGGACGCCCCAAACCAGCTATGGCGTCAGAAAACATCCGAGCGAAGCGGTAGTCGAGAACAATGGCCCCGAAATTACATCGCCCGTTTTCACATGAACCACAGATTCCACAGCGCTTTCCCGATCTCCGGCCATAGATCATCCACCGAAAAACTGTAATTATTCAGTCCGTGTTCCCCGTAGATTTCAATGAGACGCGATTCCCACGTAGAAATCTGTAAGAAACGATATATATGTCCGAGAGATAAGGATCTATGTGATCAGGTAGCGACTCGAGAATGACTAATGAGTTGAATCGATCTTCTCTGGCCAAAAATCCCGTACCGAAAGTCCAGTCCATCCGATGCGACGCTATTCTAAATAAGTTATTTATGCAAATTCGGCTTTATTCAATTTTATAAGCGTTCGGGTCTAATGTCCGAGTCTTACCTCCAGTGGCGGTATTATTGCCTCTTGGAGATGATGAACGGCTCTATACACATGTTTGGGCGTCGAATTTAATGTCGCCTAATGGAGTGTCGCGAATTGGGGCATAGGAATGTGACGTAGGTGAAGCTTAAACAAGGTTTTGATCGTCGGTGGGGACCGCGAATTTTTTCAATGGCCTCTCATCTCATTTGTCCTGTTTTCAACCGACTTAAAAAAACGGGGTTTTTATCAATTTGTTTGTTTGTTTTTTTCTTCATGTTTTTTACCTCAGAAATTTAATTTCTTTCACTGGAACTTTGAGAAATATATTGCTCATTGTTTGTTTGTTATTCATAGGTATGTGTTGATTTAGGGTTCTAGGGTTTTGGTAACTTATTAGTTTTTTTGTACTACTGCCATTGAAAGTGACACTTTTAAAGACAGCAAAAAATGTGAAAATTGATTGTTTACGTGGAAGAGTGTTAAAAATGTTTTTAACATTAGTGTTAAAAATATTTTTAGCACTCAATTTTCTTATGATGAAATCAGATGAGAAATATTCAGCAATTGCAAATTTTTATTATCAATATTTAACAATCATTACTTATGAACATTAATATTAATCGTAAAACTAGAACAATTGCTCACATTAATGCCATGTGACGTTAGGGAGCTCCGCAAAACATTATTAGAATCCACAGCACCATCAGTACTTGTAGAAACCGGAAGTACAATATTGGATGATGATGATCCAAAATCTGTTGAGGTTGGGAGAATTTTATCAGCAATGACATTCCTATATGCGATGGAATGATCAACATAGCCCTCGGTTACCGTCGTAGACTTCCTGATTCCGCTAGCAATGAAGCGGAGGATCTTCGGAAACAGTGTCCTGTATATTGCTTTGGTTCTGGCAATTTGAGGACTTCGGCAACAATAGATGGAATTTTCCCAAATGTATCAATACCAACTGGATTGGCAGTGCATTTATTATTCATGTTTTCAGGAAAAAACGACGATGTTTGATGACAGAAGGGCGCAGTGCAAAGTACTTATGAAAATAGTCAACATACTTCCCGATAATACTGAAAGAACGACTGACTTTGGTTTTTGTATTTGGAAGTTGTTTAACCAATGATTTAATTGTTATTTCGATGTCTTCCACTGATAAATCACACAATTCTTCAAGCCGACAGGCTCCAAAATCCGAAAATAGTTGCAACCTTAACCATCAAGTATTTCTCATCTGGTGCCTCCTTTATAAACTTTTCAACTTGTTTACGAGTGAGAATTTTTGAGTTTTTGGGACGATATCCTTCACTTTTCCGTTTCAAATATGCTATTACCTTAAATATTAACAAACATCCACACCATTTTCAACAAGGGCGCTTGACTTTATCATTGAAAATTTGCTCCACAAAGTTGATGAACTCCATATTTTCGATTTTTCTTTTAAGTATGCCAGGAAAACAGTTTCACTGAAGTTCCCTCCTACATTTTCAAATTTACAGCAGGCCAGGAAATTGTTATATGCAATATAGTACTGCTGAACAGATTTTTCAGGTTCCAGATTTGCTCTTCTTGCAGACTCTTCAATATCCAGAGGAACAACCAAATCGTCACTTTTATTAATAATTGGACTCTCGACAAACATATTAAGCAGTTAAAAATCCAAGACGAAAATTGGACAGGAACTAAATTCAAATGACAGCGTCTTTTCTCATTTGTTAGTAATCATAACGTTGGCAACGTTTGCCATTCACAATAACCTTTTGATTATTTGGATATTAAAATGCACTTTGAAAATTATGGTCATTGCAAATTCGCTCATATCATTATCAAAATATGGCAGTTGTACAAAAAACATTATATGGTATTTGCGTTAAAAGTGATTTTATTTTGTTCGTGAAATTCTTCAATTTGTCCGCTCATTTCACGAACTTTTTCACTCACAAAATAAAACGTCACTTTTAATACTCATATTTTGTAATAAAACTTGTATTGCGTTTTTTGCTAAATTTTTCTGTTTTGTTTTGAGATGAATACTTCTTCTTTTTTCTTAGTAATTCATTTTCTGACTGAGGATTGAAATCCTAATAAGGTTTCAGGATAATTCTCTCTTATTCATCAACATCTTGTATCTTTTTCACCTATAGCCAATCTTTTTTTTTTCTTTGGACCAAGAACATAATTCTTCAATCAAGGTCCCAATGAACTCTCCGCCTCTGCGCCCGTATGACGTTCTCTTCATATCTAACGGACGGTGGTAGGTTGATGTCCCGGACGTTACCTCTATTTGTAGTTTAATTCGTCGTTTCGGAAAGCTCCTTTATCTTCTAGATAAATCCGAACGAAATTGATTGGGCCATTAGGACCCCCAATAAGATGTCGTTACTCCTGCCTCGTGGATATCACTCTTCAAACGGTGTCCTCGATTTTTCTTGTTCGGGTCAGAAACAGAAAAATCGGTTTTACACGCGATATTCCATTGGAGACTTCAACAGGTGATCAAGCGACGAACATGCCTTTCATACTTCATCGTCTCTCATTTCGTTTTGTGGTTGAATAATGGTGATGTCTCAATTGAAAAATTGTCAGAATGACAATTCTCGTAATATGTCTTAGTTTTCGGTCCTGAAAAATATTCAGTTTTCTTGTGTTATAACATGTTTGGTTTATCTATGGGAGATGATTGCCTTTCATTGGGGTCCCGTAGCGGTCTTCAAACATTTGAAGTGCCGAAAAATCATCACCTGGAAGGTCGTATTTGGTTTGAAAAAACCCTCACGACTAGAGAGCAACAATTTGTGGATTTTGAATTTAAATATCGAAGGAATTTCGAAAGGAAAGTGTGATTACGTCTCCAAATCAGCTGTTGAACATGGTATCGAAGTGATTCTTCTGCAAGAAACCCACACGACAACGGAAAAAAATCCTCGAGAAAGAGGACACTTGAAAGTTATGTATTAATTGATTTTTTACAAGTTTAGCTTGTTATGTTGAAAAATTGTCAGTTTCGTAACTTTCAACAGATTCGGAAAGGGGAAATTGATGGAGTTTTTTTGTCATTTCTTTCAAATTTTGTGACATTTCTGTCATAAATATTCATAAACCACCGAACATTATTTGGCCAAGAAATCTTAATGTTGATGTATTTCCAAAATGCTTTCGATTTATTCTGAATAATCGGTATCTTTTTTGCTTTTGTTTTTTTCATTTCAGATTGAGAATTACGAGTCGTTTTGGGAAGAATCTGTGTATCCGAGCCCATCGACGGATAACATGAAGATCACACTGATGTCTTTCAAGATTTTCCTGATATTTGATATTTTATGTTATTTTGTTTACGGGGAGGCAGGTTTTTTCGGCTGAGGTTTTTTCCCCTGGCTGTATAGTATCGTATGATACTAGTGTTGGTAGTATCGTATGATTCTATAGTATCATACAAAGAATGTTATGATACCCCGTTCTTTTTTTACCTCAGCTTAGGTACTTTTTGTTTCAACATTTATTGTATTATTTTAGCCCTCTTTTTCATAAGAATATATATATATATATATATATATATATATATATATATATATATATAGCAAACCGCCTTTGGAGAGCCATACATTGCCGATTTACCATCATTTCGACGTCCGCTTGCAATCTGACGTCCGATATACGGACGTCGGATTGTCTTGAGAAATTTTCAGTGTTTTTCGACGTCATGGAACGTCCTGAGTCGTTATGCCAAATTTCGCCGATGACGTCAGATACTCTCATCTTGTACAAAACCGTATATTTCAGTTCAACCAAGGCACGATAGAGGCGCTGACTACCACTAGTTGCGTATATGATATATACGTTCTTTCTATTTCACATTAAGAGCATAAGACGACATGAGGTTTGGCAACATAGTCTCATAATCATTTTTATACGGTGCGATTACTAGACGTCTCTTATACTTGTTTATATGAAAAAACTCTGTTTCATTTGCATGACCTCGGTTTAAGCTTCCCCCATTTGTGAATACAGATATCTTCGTCTGATGAACGTCAAGAAGGAAAGCATATTAGGATGTATTTACTGGCTTGCTTGGCGGCGATCTTTATAAAGCCTCGAGTTATGGAATATTATAAACCTTTTTTTCATTGAACTTTCCGGTTTGCCATACAAATTTTTTTTAGGGAATATTTTGGATAATGATCGAAAATGGGGAATCCGATGTGGGGAGACATTCATCGCTGAAATACAGATGAAGCGCTTCAGACGTCGATAAAAACAAAGAACACTACTATTGATCATCTCAATTCCACGTATTTTTTGACATAATCAACATATTCATTCTTGATTTCCCATAAAAAATACTTTTTTATCGTGCAGTATCAAAACTGGGAAAAATTTCAAGAAGATTTTGATAACTCATGATTTTTGCTAGGGAATATGGCTCACGAACTTTTCTATCTACCAAATATTTCATGTAATACGGTCGAAACGTTTCGGATCGCTTTTGTACACTACCACTGTAACACGAGGATTATTAATCTCAAATTTTTCACTTCGATGTTTTCAACTTCAAACTTCAATTATACATAAGCGAGAGAAAGGGGCGTGGAACTGTGTGGTATGGAACCAATGTTTGAAAACACTGTTATTTGTCTCACAATTAAAATCTCAATATATCATCTGTCATGAATTATAAAAGAATCCATTATTCTCATATACCTACATTTTCAAGAAGAAGAAGGTACATATTATTATTTTATTCAATTAATTCTTAGAAAAGAAATTCAGAGACGATAAAGGAGCCAATGACAATCCAATGAATACACAGTGTGATTCCGGAGGAGATCGTCAGACTTTAGATGAAGTTTGAGAGAGTCATTTTGATTAAACTTTCAATTGACATTCTACTGAGAGTTTGATTTTGCGTGGAAATTTCTCGAAAATACTTCCGATTAGATTATTTCTCATTTCAATTTCAACCTTATAAAATTTCGTTTTTAGTTGTCCTAACAAAAAATTATCTAGAGAGTTCGAATCAAGCAATCATTGTGTTTGAGCAATAGGGCTCCCAGAATAGTGCCAAAAAACAGCTGAATAATGGCTACTTGAAGTAGAATCTCAAGAGGGAAAGGCTAATAGGTACTATGTTTAATATGTCGGAATAAATTTTTGAATTCGATAAAAATCTCAAAAAATCACGAATTTCAATATCGACAATTCTTCATATGCCAATAATTTGACAAATGAATATCGAATGGACCGAAAATAAACAAATTTCAGATCGTCACATTTTTTCAAGTGAAATGACCCCAGAAGTCAGATTTTGCGAGGGCCATTTTTCTTGGATGAACTTTTATATGTCCATTATCAGACGTCAAACCTAGTCGGAAACGATTACGAATGAATTTATTCCGAGACGATATCAGAAGCATATTCTTTAATGAATATTCACGAAAAATGTACATTTTTTAAATACGCTCATGCTAAAAATATAAACATAAAATTCTGGCGTTCTCTCTTTGTTAAATATTCCCAACAATTCCTTGAAAACGGAATCAACTGCATGGAAGCGGATTTTAGCGTGAATTGAGAAGGTCACCGAATAGGTGAAGTTATCTAATTTGTTCAGGTTTCGATATGATTTGCTTTAGATTCACTTGTTTTTCTCCCATGAAAACATAGTCGATCAGATTATCAGAATTGATTAATTGAGGATAATGAAATTTTCAGTTTGAACATATTTTTTTAACAGTGAATTTGTTGTTGTTCAATCCTATGCTTGAGTGCAGATATTTCCAGAAATGTCGTCATGTGATCCCTTTTCAAGCTGAAGCTAATGTCGAATACAAATATGTATTGATATTAATTTGTCAGATTGGTTGATGTATAATGTATAGAAATAATTGAAAATGTATCACGTACCTATTGAATAAATTCATCATCTGATCAAAGGGCGAGTACTTGGAAGATTTCAATGTTCCGTTGGAGTAATGGGTAATTTTTAATAATGAGTCTGGAGCAAAAGCAGTTATGAAGACTTGAGAAATATAATATTGAAATTATTGCAGAGGCAAGTTGCTTGTCAATATAAGGAATTTTCATCTACTACTGTTTGAAAGATACGAAAAAATGATGTTCACAAAATTAGAAGCAATCAACACTCAATCTCTAGAATGACCGATAAATAAATTGGAAAATGTATAAGAAACATGAACAAACAAAATCGTAGGTACTGTGAAAAAACTTATTTTACCGAAGTATATTTCTGTGAAAGAATACAATTTTCAGTTTGAAGAAAGTTGAAAGAAATTTATCAGTTTTAGGTTTTCCTCTTATCGGATGTCTCATTTATTGAAAGTATACATCGATAATGTTTTTTCAAGGAATCTCCTATTTTGTATTTATTGTTTTCAAAAACTAATCAACTCCATTGAGTTCACTCATTAGTGACCTCAACGAATCGGTGAAACCCACAATTTCAAAATTCGATATCTGATAAATTCAGAATTGATTCGTTATTATAATTTTCGACCAATTAAATATTTTCATAGAAGCATTTTCGGTAACATTCTGATGATAAAAATATTTGCTGGAAATGTAAAATAAGTAAGTAACCTGAATTTTAAGACAAAATTCGTCAAATCAATCCGGAACCCCCTGAGTCACCCATGGTAAATAAAAAAATAAACAATGAAGGAAAAATAATACAGAGATACTTTTCCTCAATATATAATATCATTCTATGAAACAGCGTAGGAAAATACTCAGGGCCAGTATAATAAACTCATCCACCGAAAATTGAAATTTCACCCCAGCTTGAGAACCGGTTTCTGTATACTCAAAATTTTCAGCCTTCAAACTGAGGATGAGTTTCAATTCTCGGTTGACACGTTTTTGATACTGGCCATGAATAATCTTCCACCATTTCGCAAATTATTCTGCGAAGCAGAATAGGACAATACTCAGGGTTAGTCTTATGTTTCATTATATGCAGATGATTCCAACTTTACTGCTTTTGGAAATACTATACAAAACGTGATATCCACCTCTCAATTACAACTGAAGAAGGTAAGTCAATGGTGTGAAGCAAATAAAATCAAATTAAATATAGACAAAACAGAGGCAATGTTTTACCGAATAAGGAAATCAAGTTCTTCATCACACAGAATATTTCTAGATCAAAAATGAGCAAATCGAACAATCTATGGAATTAAGAGAACAGAGACTTGCCGTGGTGTTTTCAAGGAGCATAGTTTAATGACGATGACTGGATTGTATATTTATAAATGTTAAATGTTTGTTCGTCAACATGAAGAACTTTTCATAGATTTTGAGAATCGCAACAAAACAAGAAGAATGGATAGATATTCATTGCCCAAATGTCGTCTCACTTTATCGCAGCATCAAGTAGAGTTTATGTCTCTCAAGCTTTAAAACAGTCCACCATCATCTTATCACAGTGCCTAGAATGAGAAAATCTTCAAAAATAGAACTCGAAAACTGATTTTGCAATGCGAACTCTATAATATTCAAGAATTTTTTGACTACTGCTGCTCTATAAATAACTAAAAATTGTGTTTCTTTTTTTTTGTATGACGTATTTCCCTTTTATTGCACATAATCAACAACTGTGATGAAATGAATAAATATTATTATTATTATTGTTACTATTATTATTATTATTATCATTATTATAAACATGTCAACCGAGAATTGAGATTTATCCTCTACTGGAGGACAATTTTGAGCTCACAAAACCGGTTTTCAAGCTGAAATTGAATTCCAATTCTCGGTCGACACGTTTATAATATCGGACCTAAGACTGGTTCCTTAAATATAGATCCGAAGTGAGGGCAGGGGAGATCTAATCTGTATCAACTACTTTTTGAGATGAACTGAAGAACACACTAGCTAAGGCAGCAATTACGCAAAAAAATTCTATCGAAATCATTGCTCATCATTCGAATGAGATATCCAACAGTATTCACATATCAATAATATTTTTATTTATTTTATTTTTTTTATTTATTTCCTCAATTAATTGCTTCACACAGACTAGAGCCTTTGAAATAGGTAATCGATTATAAACTTGCTAATTTCTTCATGAATACATTTCACGAATGTGAATAAATGTAGATAGTTAATGAAATTTTAAGTATCCACACCATACGAACGGATTGTGAAACGTATTAAAAAAATTCAAAATTGAAATTATCATTTTGGACTATAATATTATATATATGTCCAAACCCTATAACTTTAAGAAATTTGTACATATTTCATTATAACTATAAGTATGCAGCTATCTCTATACCTTCTTCTTCTTTTCTTCTCAAACCGTCGAACAATAATTAAACCTGAGGGAATCATGATGATTATTGAAAATTTTATGAATACTGATACAGACAAATACTTCGAAAGATCTGGTATCATTGAAATCGACCTAATCGAGGGATCCGTCGTTTTGACGTCCTTGCTGTTGAGATTGATTTTGATGAGCCGAGTCCATATCCCAGTCAACCAGTAAAGTAACAGTGAGTCGCTGGGAATACCAAAAAATATCACATCGAAGAACAACTTTGAGACTTATCATAGATGTACTAAGGATTGAACATTGAATGAATTCCAAAGAACTTAATAATCGCAATGACATCTTTAAAACCTCACAGTATCTCTCGAGAATGCTTCACAGCAACACGTATCATTGCAGCCGAGATACGGAAATTTCATGTTAATAGGTAGTTCGATTTTCTTCTTAGGTTCTAGAAAATTGCAATACCTATTTATTCGTATATTCGTGAAAAATGTTTTAATTTTTTTTCAGAAAATTATAGGTTGTTTCAAGGGCATAATAATAATAATAATAATAATAATAATTCATTGCTAACATTGGTTATAACACGAGCGTTCTAGAAAATTCAGCATCAAGTAGGCTATGGATTTTCGAAGGTTTAATTTTCGGCTTCAGTCTCGGAATATTGACAAAGCCAAACGGTAGTCTACAGAATACTAAAATATGAACTTGCTAATTTCTTCCTGAGTACAATTCATGAACTTGAAAAAATATAATCAAAGTGACCTCTACCACGCTCCAAATAATATTTCAACAAAAAAGGGGAAATGGTGTACAGACAACGAATGAAAAAAATTGACTTATCTAAGAAGTCCGTCTACCTTCTCCTGTATACATATAATTAGTACAAACTCAGCTATTTTGATGGCCAGTCCATTAGGCTTAAGTTTTCATGAGCAGATTTTCGACGTCCATATACATATACCTAGATGGATATTATGATAAAACTATTGTTATAGTGATAGCTCATTGTCATTCGAACCGAGAAGGCTAACATTTTTAGGAGCTTTGGATTCAACTTTTCTCGGTAAATAAATTGATTTTTTTTTGGATATGAGAAGGAGTGGCATAAATTAATAATTATTTTCAATGAAATAAAAATTATTAATATATTTGATTGTCCAGCAAGAAATTGAGTATTATTCCTTGTCAGGTAGGACAATGTATCATACCGAATAAAATTCAAACCTCCATTTTGACTATTTTCGATTGATTTCAAAGCAGTCAAATTTGGCCTAGGTCGTGTTGAAATTTTACCGGCCATAATCATTCCTTAATATCGAATCTACAATATCTGCGCATCGTTTTTTTCGTCTGATTTATCCATTTCATTCCCGAATATGCCTCATAACAAAATTACAAAGTTCACAAGATCACTGCCGTTGAATTCAAATTTGAATCAAAACAAACACAAGCCGCTTGTGAATTCAATCCTTTCGTCCCTCCTGAGATCAGAATATATTCAAAGCGAAATCAGAAGTCGACCCGACTGACCATAGCAGGGGAGTCAAGCCTCCAATGCCATTCTAAAGGTTGAGATATTCTCTACTAGAGACTAGGATCTGGGATATTATGAACTACAGAATACCCAGCCTTTCGAATCTTCTCTCGTGCACGTACAGTGAAATAGTATAGCGCCAAGGTAGTCTGGTGTTGTTCGAGATTTTCACGTTTTCGATGAGGATGAATGAACTGAATATTACATTTTTCCATTGACCAAACATTCTTAATTTAAAATTTGAATTTAATTTCTAAAAATTATGATGGTTCACTTGAGTCCGAAATATTCGTATTTCATAGAAATTTGGCTCTAAGCTGTATGATGAGGCTAAGCCCCCCTTGCCCACTCTGACGAGTCGCCCTTGATATGTAATAGTTCAATTTTTTCAGAAAGCTCCTCAAGTCGAAAAATTAAAAATATCTACTTCCTGATTTATCATAATTCCAAAATCACACTGTAAAGTCTAAGATTGAAAACTATCTATCTATCAGCACACCTGTTCTTTTCTTCAAAATTTTCAATAATAATTATTATTAAAATGTTCGTAGAAAAAAGTAACAAGTGTACAGGTAAAGAAGGACAGATTGATAATATTATACAGTGAACTCTCGATAAATCGAACATCGATAAGTCGAATTCTTAGGTAAATCGAAAAGTCTTCTGTTACCCAGTGTAATTTCACCTCAATGAGTCAAACATTGTTGATTCTTGAAGGCCTAGAAGATGAGTCTAACTGCTGGGAGGGTTGTCTAGAGAACCATCACCTCCATAAATTGTACTCCCGACCACCATCGCCTTTATGGGTCGAACTTTTTGAACTAATCACTCGTGATTCATAATCGAGCCATGGTTCCATCAATCCTCGGAATAGTTGACATCACTTGACGAATAACAGATTGAATTACCAAACTTTACTTGCTTGCTAATGCAAATAACTTAATTTTTCTTGAAGATGTACCGCTGACAGTACGATTACGAATTATTTTTAACCTAATGACGCTTAGCATGAACATATCCGTATAATAAACATGAAAATGAATAAAAAAATTAACAAAATTTAAGATCCTGCTCAAATTATCTCCCTCAATTTCTAGTACATGCAAGCAGTCACGGCTTACTTCTGCAATTGTTACCAGCGTTCTTTAGAGTCTGTGGTACATCTTCTGATTGCTATTGAAAAAAAAATTAACGTATTCAGCAAGCAACTAACAATTGGTATATGGCAATTTTATATGTGATCTATCAAATCATATCAACTGTTTCAAGAACTGTCAAAAATGATCGAAACAATGCCCGCTTAGAAATCATCTGTGAAATAGAGGATATCTGACTAACTTGAAAAAGTCTGTTACCTGCTCGGTTTTCTGGCCATATTTTTTCATTTCATGAAGGAATTATGGGCGTATAAACCTTTTTGCTGACAAAGGAGATGGTTAACAAAACAACGAAGATTTTCCTTTTCATTTGTACACTGAGTTCATAATACTCTTTTTGAGTAGGTTTCAATTCTTTCATCAAGATTTTATGAGGGAAGCAGTTGCAGCCATTTATAACCCTTTATATCTCGGATTAGCTGAATTTTTAGTGAACACTTTTTCTCAAGAAATGATGCCCATCTCCTCAGTTTTGAAAAACATATTTATCGATAGATAAATAGATATATGTCTTTATTTCAGATGATATTTTCTTACAGGAAAACACAAAAATGAAACAGCACAAATAATAAATTCAGCAAGACTCAAATATACTTCCAAACAATATGGCTCTAGATCTACTAGAAGTTTCTTGGTTCTAATTTTGAACTTTCTGTAACTATTGATTATTTTGAGATTATGAGATAATTAATTGAAAAGCTTTACACACATAAGAGATGGATATTTTTTCAGATAGAGACAATCGATTATATGGAATGTTAATATCAGCTGTTCAAGTTCTATAAGTAGTATTGGTATTATATAAGTACATTAGACACTCATGAATGTAAAATCCATAAACCGTCAGAAACCCCTGCACGAATCTCTGAATTTTATGCCTAGCATTAATCTAGTATTATTTCTGACTGATAAATATCGACTTTAGTGCTGGACTCACTCCCCAAAAAATTATTCCGTATTTGATGAGAGATATATTATCCTCTTCGTATCATCTTGAATGTATTTATTCATTATTCTCATGGCATAACATACTTTGTTCAATTTATTCAGAAGGTCCTCTATATGATTTGAGCATTGCAGAAACTCATCTTAAACGACCCCCAGAAAACTGGTAAACTTCGAAGTTCTTACTTCATCCTCACCAGAATTCATCATCATTGGCTGGTCATCTTTAGATCCGTAAGATCGAAAAACAACTACATCAGTGTTATTTTCATTCAGAATGAATTTTTTCCGCGATAGCCATTCTTGGATTCCTCTCATTTCAGCTGTAGATCATTATAATATCACATTTCGCTATTAAAAAATTCGAATCATTCACAAAATTGGTCGACTCTGCATCTTCAATCTCTGCAACCTCACATAATATATCATTATCAAAAATAATAATACTCCGAGGATGCTTTCCTGTGGTACACTTAATTTATTCATGAGCCAAGTTGAGAAAGATGTTCGGCCATCTATAGGTACTCTCACATACTGCTAATGATCAATAATTTTTCGATATAATATGAAAAAATAGATCTTTTTGAGTGATAGTTTATTTTATATTTGAAATTTTCGATTTCATATATGATAATACAAATTCGAAAATATTTCATTTGATATTATTTTTTTTAATTTGAGCGATAATTTATTTGTTTCTATTTTGAAAAAAACTGATTTGAATGACATCTAATATTGAAGAGATATTAGAAAAAAACATAGGGACTCCCACTCCGCGCGACAGCCCTCATGTACCAGCTATGAGCGCCAGCTCCGGAAGGTTAAGTTCGCGTAATATGAAAGGAATTAACATGTGTTCATGATTGAATAAACTCACTGAATGCATTTGAGAGAATAGGTGCAGACGTTAAATGGCAACGCTGTTGGTCGTCTAAAAAACGTGGGGTATACATAATATATACGTTAGGTCGTCAAAGTCTACGAACATGAACGGACGTGAGATAGCACTGAAGTGACTGGAAAAAAAATTGGTGAATAAGAAAAACTGAGTACGACACTAGAACCTACAACAACTCGTTCCATCATATACATCATTAGATCTGCGAGAACCCCGGTATTTCTGATGGACCCCAAAAGCCTGGATTTATACGGGACGTCTATCAGCACTAGGATGTATATATATATATATATAGTTGAAAAATTATCGAAACTATACATTGGAGAATTTAAGAATATAAGGGTGAGATTCAGGACATTTACAATCGTCCACTCTGCTACCTTACCGAATTGCGTCAACCGCCGTAGGTGCCAACGCAATGAAATCTTGTTGATGTTCATTATCGAATTACAACAGTAGAAGATCGATATATTTTCGTAGCAGGCTTATTCAAACTGTGATGCAAAATGAAATCTGCCGATTTCTACTGGGAGACATCAACAGCCGACCAAGAAAGAAACTTCTAAAAAATTAATGGGATTATTATTCATAGACGAGGCTGAATTTTGTCAGTTCAGCCTGAAAAAGGCATTCTCGTAATTTAAAAAGAACAATTACGCATGACGCAGGTAAAATTATGGTATTTCAGACCATCTCCGTCTAGACATACCTGAATGGACGATCGTTTTTGGCAACGTCGCCCTCTCGCAATATCGGACGCTATCTCGGGCGGCTTTGCATATGCATGAAATCCGCCTCCTTTCTTCTTCTTCTTCGCGGACTCGACAGGATTCCGGTTCTCTGGCTCACAAGATGTTCCAATTACGAGAGTAGAGTGCATTACACGATCTTTACAATTTAATTAAGTATCGTTATTTATCTACTAAATTGCCTATCGTAGTGGGCTTAGAGCCGGATAACGGCTTGTAGACTCTGCTGCCGGACCGATCGATATTGGTGCTTTCTGTTGGCCGATGTCGCCTAGATGGCCGTGGTGAGGCTTTCATCGATGACCGTGAGATATGAAAGCTCATGGAGTAAGGCAAGGTGGTGAGACATTCTGTTGTAGAGAACACGGGTAATTCTGTCTAAATGGCAACGGAGCACGAAATTCTTTTCATTTCATATGGATGACATACACTTCATCGATACTTTGAAAATGATCTGAATATACACTGCGCAAAAAAATTAACGCACATTCTGAAAATCTCAATTTTAATGAAAGTTAACTCTACATTGACTTTTTAACTTATTTTTTATGTTCTCTCGGGACGGTTTTGAACAAAACAAGACACATTAAATGAAAGAAAAATTCAGGATTTCACCGAATCTTATGTAAACGAAGAGAAATGAACAATTTTCAAAATACTGAAATGCTGATAAGTGATTCAATAATTGGTATTTCTACCTCTGGCGTTAATTACAGCTCGGCAATGACGGTTCATACTCAAAATGAGTGATCTTAAAATGTTCTGATCTAATCCTTCCAGTCATTAAGAGTAGCAGGATGATTTTCTTAACTTCTCAGCCTACTATTGAGGTTAAACCAAACCTGCTATATCGGATTGAGATCTAGACTTCTTGCTGGCCATTCCATTCGAGAGACTTCAACCTCTCCGAGGTAATCCTGAACAATGCGCGCACGATGAGGTCTGGCAAAATGAAATTTACACCAATGTATGGGGCAAATGGCACTACATGTTAGAATGTTCTTTATATACTTATCAGCATTCATAGCTCCATTATCAACGACCACTAGGTCTGTGTGAGCAGTCAAAGATATTCCACCCCATACCATAATCGATCTTCCCCCGAAACCAGTAGTATTCAGGAAATTGCACTGAGCATATCTTTCATGTGGACAAGGGAACGTCGATCACAATGGTAGAAGCAGAATCTAGACCCATCTGTGAAGAGAACTCTTTCCCAATAAGCCTCTTCCCAATGGATATGCTCTCTCGCAAAATCCAAACTCGCCCTTCGATGGGCTGGGGTAAGAGCTGTGCCTCTTGCCGCGACACGAAACCTTAAATCATATTCTTTGAGGCGACTTCTTATTGTCTGAGTGCTAATTTGCACCCCATGAGTTTGCTCAAGCTGATTTTGAAGGAGGCGAGCGGTTGCAAACCGTTGTCTCAACGAAGAAACTCTCAAGTAACGATCTTGAATGGCAGTTGTTACCCGTGGTCTACCTTGTCCTGGTCTTCGGACATTCATACCTGTCTCCCTGAATCGCTGCAATATTCTGGACACACTTGTATGGGAAACTCCAAACCTTTCTGCAATTCTTGTTTATGTCCACCCTTCTTCTGGCAAAACTACCGCTTGGGCAGATTCCTCTTGGGTCAAATTGCGTGTTTCGCGTTGCATAGCGATCGAGTGTAGAAAATCAAACGAAAGAGAAACTATTGATCACTAGAATTGATCGAGAACAACTGATTTTAGAATGGAGCCAATACATTCAAAATCTGATAATATCATCTTTTTTTATTCCTGCTGGGAAAGAACATCTGTATTGAAGAAAAACGTTGAAAGTGGAAAACATATGCATGCATAATTCTGATAAAAATAATTATCATTGAGAACACCTTCAGTTGTAGAATAAATTTGAGATTTCCATAATGTGCGTTAATTTTTTTGCACAGTGTAATCAAAATTTCAACGTCCTTCGAAGGAAAATCATCGAATGAATTGCAAAAAAAGGTCTTATAGACTCTCTGATATAAATTTGTTATCGCGAAGAAAATTTTGTTCTTCATGGAATTTTCATTTCAATATTTTCATCGATTTAAGAAGAGATTTTGTGCCCTAAAAATTTTGTGCTTTAAAAATTTTGTGCCCCCGAAAGTTTGTTCTCTCTAAATTTGATCCCAATAAAACTTTGTGACCATGAAGTTTCGTGTTCATAAAATCTTGTGCCAATGAAAGATTCCATGAAAACAGTTTCGTACTCCTGAAAGATTGTGCTAGCAGAATTTCGTGACCATGAAAGTTTGGGCTCTCAAAATTTTTTGCCTGGAAATTTATTTCCCTCTAATTTTGTGACCGTGAAGTTTGGTGCTCATGAAGTTTCCTGCGCACAATTTTGTAGCCCTGAAAATTGGGAGAGCGAAATTTTTCGACTATGAAAGTTTGGGCTCGTAAAATTTTGTTTCTTTCAAATTTGATGCCCATAACATTTTTTTGGACGTAATGTTTTGTGCTCATAAATTTTGTACCCCTGAAAGTTTGGTTCACGAAATTCTGCGCCCCTGAAATTTTGTTCACTCAAATTTTGATGCCCATAAAATTTTGAGCCAATGAAAGGTTTTGTGAGAAAAACCATGTACCCCTGAAAGTTTCCGCGAGCGAAATTTTGTCCCCATGAAACTTCGTACGATAAAACCTCGTCCGTCAAAAGCGAGAACCAAGGCCGCCTCGCTCTTACAACCTCGCAAAAAACACGAGCGAATTACGCGATCATTACGGTTTAATTGAACGCCGTCATTATTTATCAATAAAACCGCTAAACAACGTGGCATTTCGTTTTATCGATTCCGGTTAATACGGAACCCCTCACCGCGCGCTCCATACGGGTAGGAATTTCGTAATTTTCGTAGCTCGCCGTCGAAAAAGCTGCGACGTGTTCCCGTCGTGTTTTTTGAGCTACGGCCGTTCGGTACACAGGTATTCCGTTGTTCTAGGACGGGAACAGCGGTTTTTGCAGCGTTAGTTCGACTGCGTTTGCGAATTGTTGGGGAGGATTCCGCGAGAGCTTGCTGGCCTTTAAGAGCGGAGTTAATTTGCGAAAATGAGACGGAAAAATGTGTCTGGAGAGGGATTCGTTAACGTCATTCGCTGCTTTTCCCTACTATTCGCACGATGATATCAAAATGAACAACATTTCAGGGCCAATAGACTTAATTCTTATAGATAATGGAAATTATTCTCCTTCAGACGTTTGCACTTATATTTATTTCTCGTACCCGAATTTTATGTTACGCCACTGCAATACGGAAACAATTGGCAGCCATATTGGTAGACCTTTGCTGACGCCTTTTTATACTGCTCCACAAGAGTTAGGGATATTGTATTCAATCGTTTCAAAAAGTATGTAATCTTCGAGAAAATCGCTGTAAAATCATTTAAAACTCAATAACAACTTGAATCGATCAAATAAAAATCAGTATGGGACATTTCGTCAATTTGGTCGCCTTTTTTCTGAAGTTTGGTTCTTTGCATATGCTTCATGGATGTACTCATTCTGAAATGGAGTCAGTTTTCTGAAAATGACAATAAATTAATAAACCCTGAGGCTAATCGGAATGATACAGGGTGGCCTAACTCAGGTTGTTGTAGCGGAAAGGCTCCAAGTCAGCCAAAGTGTGATATCTCGACTTTGGAATAGGTTCAGGGAGACAGGTACCGTGTTGGAAAGACCAAGACTTGGTGAGCGACGAAAAACAACACCTGCTCAGGATCGTTTCATCACCGTTTCGGCGAGAAGAAAGCCTTCATCCACGTATAGAATGCTACGGAATACTCTTCAAAACGCAGATGGGGTAAAAGTTTCCATCAAAAGAATCAGACGACGTTTGAGAGAGGTGAATCTAGGTTCTAGACGTCCATTAAGAGGAGTTCCATCAACACGTGACCATCATAAGCGTCAAAAACTGGAATGGACAAGGCAACATATCAATTGGAACGATCAATGGCGTAGTATCTTTTTCACTGATGAATCCAGATATGGACGATTTTCAGATTCTCGAAGAATAAGGGTATGGACAATCCCACGGATACCCCGTAATCGTCTCTATGTCCAAGAAGGCCATCCATTCCGAGTGGGTAGTGTTATGGTATGGACCGGGATATGTTTCAACGGGCGCACAGATCTAAACATTTGTCCTGGGAATATGATCGCCTTACATTATGATGAACACGTCATTGACAATGATTTGACAAATTTTCACGTTGCTATTGGTGAAACTTCTCAATTTCTAGATGATAACGCTAGACCGCACCGTGCAGCTATAGTTGAGAATGCGCACGGAGGCTTGGTATTCCACATTTACCAATACATCCGCAATCACCAGATTCGAATTGCATAGAACATGCATGGAATATGCTCCAAAGAAGATTAGATAATCAGCAACCTACCCGAGAATCCTTAAATGATCTGCTTCTGCCCCGTTCATGGAACCAAATTCCTCAAGAAATGTACAATAATTTCGTGTGTAGTATGCAAAGAATATGTCAAGCTGTTATTGATAGTCTTAAGATGTTTGAATTCTCTGGGAATTAAATTTCGTTACTGTACTAGATTTTTCTTAACCACCCTGTAAACGCTGCAGATCTTCAGACTCAAATTAATTTTATTTCTTGCAACTTGAAATCATATTAATATGAATTTTCATCACAAAATCTCATTTAAACTATATTTTATTTCACGAATGCTCGTTCTTTATTCAAAGGTTGAAGTGAAGGTACCTACTAGCATAGCTTTATAGTATGCGACTAAAACATAGAAGAGAATTTTCTCAAATTGAGCAGCACTGAATCAATAATAGTATTGAGTTCATTACAGTACCAGTGTTGTAATGAACTCATGGCAGCATTCTTCCAGTTATATTTTTCGTTTTGTGGTTGTCAACTCTGGCTTATCAACTCTGGCTTATCAATTCTCAACACACGTCAATTCGAATTCTGTAATCTGTCAAATTTCGGAACAGTCACACCAACTGCCAAAATATAATGAAAAAAAGTGTTTCGGATTCCGACGCCGTTCAACCGTTGACTCCTCAACCTCGCGCGCCGCTGGCCAACGTTCATCACCAGAGGACACCTTACCTATAACTCAACATCCTCTCCGTTGCCATCAGCCATCATAAAAATCCGCCGCATACGATTATTATCTCTATGTAGAAAATTCGGTATGCAAATCTGCGAATTTTCGTAGTTGCCGAATCTGATCATCTGCGACGATACGTACCAGAAATCCGCCTTCAGCGGCGCATTAATATACAGAGTGTACATGAAGTATGGAACATAATTGTGCCCTATTGCGTGTTTGAAAAAAAAACGCTCGGACAGGCCGATTTACTGACCCTGATGATTGTATGAAAGGTTGGTACCGAGATAAAAACTTTTTCAGAAAATATAAAATATAAATTTACTGTAAGAAATGAAAATGGAACTTTGAAGAAAAACTTGTTTCAACCAAAAAACGAACGGAAGTCTCTTTCTCTAATTTTGTGGCAGTTCCATTAATTTCATCTCGTAAAACAAATGTGGGAATATTTCAGTTAAATATAGAACTCCTGCCACGTACTTATTCATTAGGTGTCAAATTTCTGTTACAGAGAACAGTTTCGCCAACCTACATTTTTCAAAGCAAAAATCCCCTAACGGTATTCATGGAAATATTCCATTAATTTCAATGAAAAGTCAGTTAATTAAAGAATAGAATATTTTGTCTCTTACCTTCTGCAGAGATATTTTCTCTATTTCAGTCAAGTTTTGTGTGGATATTGAAGAATCTACAAGAAGAGCAAATTTGGAACTTTTACCTAAAAAATCTGTTCAGCAGTACGATATTGCATATAACAATTTCCTGGCCTGGTGTAAATTGAAAAATGTTGAAGGGAACTTCAGTGAAACTGTTTTCCTGGCATACTCAGAAGAAAAATCAAGAATATGGAGTTCATCAACTTTGTGGAGCAACCTTTTACGATAAACTCTAGCGCCCTTGTTAGAAATGGTGTGAATGTTAGTAAATATTTTAAGGTAATAGCATATTTGAAACGGAAAAGTGGAGGATATCGTCCCAAAAAATCGAAAATTCAAGTTGAAAAGTTTATAAAGGAGGCACCAGATGAGAAATACTTGATGGTTAAGGTTGCAAGTATTTTAGGATTATTTGGAGCCTGTCGGCGTGAAGAATTGTGTAATTTATTAGTGGAAGACATTGAAATAACAAATAAATGATTGGTTATACAACTTCCAAATACAAAAACGAAAGTCAGTCGTTCTTTCAGTATTATTGGGAAGTATGTAGACTATTCTCATAAGTTCTTTACACTGCGCCCTTCTGTCATCAAATATCGTCGTTTTTTCCTGAAATAAATGCACTGCCAATCCAGTTGATATTATTACATTTGGAAAAATTTCATCTATTGTTTCCGAATTCCTCAAACTGCCAGGCACCAAAGCAATATACAGGACAGTGTTTTCGAAGATCCTCCGCTTCATTGCTAAAGCAGAAGCAGGAGCAAATATTACGGGCTATGTATGTTGATCATTCCATTTTATATAGAAATGTCATTGCTGAAAAAATTCTCCCAACCTCAACAGATTTTGGATCATCATCATCCAATATTGTATTTCTACAAGTACTGATGGTGCTGAGGATTCTAATAATGTGTTGGTAAGCTCCCTAACGTCAGAGGGCATTAATGTTAGTAATTGTTCTAGTTTTACGATTGATATTAATGTTCATGAGTAATGATTGTTTAATATTGATAATAAAAATTTGCAATTACCGAATTTTTCTTATCTGATTTCATTATAAGAAAATGGAGTGCAAAAAATATTTTTAACACTAATGTTGAAAATATTTTTAACACGTTTCGACATAAACAATCAATTTTAACATTGGCGGCTGTCATTAAAAGTGTCACTTTTAATGGCAGTTGTACAAAATTGTTATTTATGATACAAGTGCAGAAGGCACTGAAATTTTTCCATGATTTCATAATTCAAAAACGATCCACTAAGTGGCTAGTTTTTGAATGAACGAGTAGAAGAATAAGACTGTAAGAGTATCATACGTTATTTCCTCTAATTCATTGAATTACTGAAATATTTCCATGAATATCGATAAGTGATTTCTGCATTGAAAAAAATATATTGGCAGAACTGTTTCCTTAATCATAAATTTGAAAATATTAGATAAATCAGTTGCAGGAGGTCAACATATAATGAATAAATATTACCATGAAAATTGTGCGAGAATGACGTATTTTCGCACGATATACTACAAGATGTGATTAACAGAATAGAATTAATAATTATTCCAAGCGTCCAGCTTGAAAAAATCCAACAAAGTGGTTATGAATTTTGTTTCTCCCTTTATCCACACAATTGACATGTTACTCGAACTTGTCCAATACGTCAAGCGGTGCATATCTGGCGCTATCTGCGGCGGTCTCGTGAAACTGAGGTTTTAAAATTCGACTGTGGAACTACCGAGGACTGATGAAATCAGATGCGATCTTGTTGGATTGAGACAGAGACAAATCTTCGTGGCAACTTACGAAGAAAAGATGTCGGATTGTAATCATGACATTGTTGTGAGTCTTATGAACTTTGTTATTGAAGTTGTGTTATTGAAGTTTGTGTTGACGTCGGATTTCTTTGATGCAGAAGGTTCTTAATGGTTTTTGCAATTCAATGTTGAAATTCAGAGAGGAATCCAGTTCAGTGTCTTGTAACTTTACGAAGGTTTTTTTTGTGATTTGAGAAGAAAAGCTACCATAAAACAACTGGCGAAAAGCAATAAAGTCACTCTACTGTGGATAATAAGGATTGAAATAAAACACAAAACGAATGCAAGGAGAACGTCATGCAGAAAGCTCTTCATTACATGTAAAACGAAGTGTTACAGAAATATGAAACCTTCTTGCGGATTTCGCAGTCTCCTTATCTGCAAAAACCGCGATTAGGAACGTGTTCTAACACTTTCCTTCCCAACCGAACAACTCAATCAGTTTTTTCACTATTTTTTCAAGCGTTCAGTGGATGCCTAATAGGTGTTCGTTCAGAATTAATTCCTTGTAGACCGATGATTACCATCATTACGGACCTGCTAAATCGTCCGGATGAAGAGCAAGATGCAAGCGGGCCAAGAACAGGTTATCCAGAATCCCATATATTAAGGCCCATATTAGAAAAGCTCAGAGAGGTTATATAAACACGATCATTATTAATAATTTAGAACGAGATGGAAGTAACATTACAGAACCCGATGCTCGGCCGAAGAACAAATATTGTTTTTAATATATTTTTATGGGCGCACGAAGCGATAATTGTAAATAATATTTGTTAAATCGCATCGGGAATGGTGAAGATGCAGGAGACACTGGCTTCATTAAAAGATATCGGTCTTATTGGACGTTGTTGCCGATTGTTGCGTTGGGAATTTGCGCTGTTGGACATTGTTGTAACATTTTGCGAAACTTTTTTCATTTGGTTTTTGGTACTTTTTTGTCTTTTGACAGATGATTCTTGTTTAATACCAGGCACAAGTCGTGAAAATATTTCTGTGTCTAAAAGACTTCTGAAAATTTTCTAATTTACTTACTTCACAACCCATTCTGAAGTTTCTTCGAACTATTCTTTTTGAAACTTCGTTAGAAGCCTTTTAAACAAACTGAAGGACAAAATTGAAATGTTTGTACACTGAAGGAATGGTTTATTTATATTTTTTTTAATTTATTCATACCAGATGATCCCCTGCTTCAAATATGGCGTAATTAATATTTCTCTATTTCAGTATCGTAATGAGTTAATTAATGTACTAAAAGTAGTGCTGTAATGAAACTCATTGCAGCATTGTTTTCAGTTATATTTTTCGTTTTGTCGTTGTCAGTACTGACCTCAGATCCACTCAATTTTCAAATCAAATCAATACAAATTTCGAAATCTGTCAAATATCGTAAGTCACACCAACTTCCAAGATACAATACAAAAGTCACTAATCTGAATTTTCATTTGAATTTCGAGAGTATTTTACAGAACATGACTGAAATAGAGAAAATATCATTACAACTTTTTCTCTTTGAAAAATTGATTCATGTACAACTGCCATCAAAAGTGACACTTTTATTAACAGCAAAAAATGTTAAAATTGATTGTTTACGGGGAAGCGTGTTGAAAATATTTTTAGTACTTCATTTTCTTATGATGAAATCAGATGAGAAAAATTCAGCAATTGCAAATTTTTTTTTATTTTTTTATCAATATTTAACAATTATCACTTATGAACATTGATATTGATCGTAAAACTAGAACAATTACTAACATTAATGCCCTGTGACGTTAGGGAGCTTCGCAACACATTATTAGAAACCTCAGCACGATCAGTACTTGTAGAAACCGGAAGTACAATATTTGATGATGATGCAAAATCTGTTGAGGTTGGGAGAATTTTCTCAAATGTATTTATACTAACTGGATTGGCACTGCATTTAATATTCATGTATTTCAGGAAAAAACGATGATGTTCGATGACAGAAGGGTGCAGTGTAAAGTACTTATGAAAATAGTCTACATCCTTCCCAATAATACTGAAAGAACGACTGACTTTCGTTTTTGTATTTGGAAGTTGTATAACCAATGATTTATTTGTTATTTCGATGTCTTCCACTGCTAAATTACAGAATTCTTCACGTCGACAGGCTCCAAATGATCCGAAAATAGTTGCAACCTTAACCATCAAGTATTTCTCATCTGGTGCCTCCTTTATAAACTTTTCAACTTGTTCACGAGTGAGAATTTTTGATTTTTCAAATATGCTATCACCTCAAAATATTTACTTACATCCACACCATTTTTAACAAGGGCTTTATCATCTAAAATTTGCTCCACAAAGTTGATGAACTCCATATTTTTGAAATTTCTTCTAAGTATGCCGGGAAAACAATTTCACTGAAGTTCCCTTCTACATTTTTTCAATTTACACCAGGCCAGGAAATTGTTATATGCAATATTGTTCTGATGACCAGATTTTTTAGGTAGGAGTTCCAGATTTGCTCTTCTTACAGACTCTTCAATATCCAGAGGAACAATTAAATCGTCACTTTTATTAATAATTGGACTCTTGACAAACATATTAAGTATTTAAAAACCCAAGACGAAAATTCGACAGGAACGAATTTCAAATGACAGCGTCTTTTATCATTTGTTAGTAATCATAACGTTCGCAACGTTTGCCATTCACAACAACCTTTTGATTATTTGGATATTAAAATGCATTTTGAAGTTTATTGTCATTACAAATTCGCCCATTTCATTATCAAAATAGGGCAGTTGTACAAAAAACATTGTATGGTATTTGTGTTAAAAGTTTCACAAACTTTTTCACTCACAAACTAAAACGTCACTTTTAACACAAATATCATAAATAACTATTATCTATGAAAAAGATTCTCACTTTGTAACAATGAATTGTTCAATATCTACAATGAATTGTTCGATAATTTCCATTCTTGAATAAAAAATATTTTATTTTTATTAATGTACTCGTTATTCAACAGAAGTATTCATAAGGACAGATATTTTGCCATTCAGTGATTTCAGATTGATTGTCTTTTTTTTCTAGAAAAATTGCACCCTCTGTCGTCTATCTCATCCAGCTACTGTTCATTGAATGAGTTGAATGAGAGTTAAATAAGCAATGATAACTGTATCTAATGTTAGTTCAGGATTTTTATTTATGCTTATTGAGATGAAAAATAGGATAAGCTCATATTTTTAGAAATAAAGAGGATTAGCTGATGACTTTTAGCATTTTTGGAGGTACTGGAATTTTGACGATGACGAGGGTGTATTTTTGGTAATGTACGATATTTCTCAAAAAAAAACCAACTTTAACTGACTGGGAAGTAAAACAGGATAATTTTCAAGAAGATACAGAACTTTCTCAGAATAGATTTGAATCGAAATCAGATAAATACAAATTATCGCGAAAAACACGACAAAGAATTTGATAAACACAGTTCTGTCACTCAAAAAAAAAATCTTGCCACTAAGCGGTAATATTAGGTATAAATTTCCCATCGGACTCCCCGACAACAATTTGGCCTCGTGAATTCTGGACCAACCCTGGAGCTCCCGTGATATTAATTCGATTCGGAACAGGTTTCTGCTACATAAACTATTGTGTCCAACAAGCACTGATTCTTTCCAACACATTTGTTAAGTATCTTCCTCGCCGATGCAGCGAGGCCGATAACGCCACGAAGTCAGACCTCTTCTTCATTTCTCGACCGACTTTCGGTCGTTTTGGTCTGTTATTTTCGACGCCGTGCACCTTGAAAAGCCCAGGGAGCCGATCCTCGCATTGTCGAATGGAATCAGGGATTGGTATTCTCGAATCATCTTGATTGCTGTTTATTCAAACAGATATTTAGAAAATAAAATTATTAAAAACATTGGGATACACAAACAAGAGTAGCAGGCAGAACGGTTTCTGAGTCAGTAGTCGTCATCAGTGTCGATAAACTCAGTTCGTCAACTGAAACCAAAGTGAAATTCAGGAGAGAAAACATTTACAGGAAATACGTGTAGAACTTTAGAGATCACATAGTGTGAACATGAACAAAAAAAAATGGTGACATTAAATTCGTTGCTTATCATGTGTGTTCCAGTACCGGAGATCGCAGGACGGATTGAAATATCACGAAGATTTGATGATGAAACCTAATCAAAAAAAAAAATAGAACACCTACTCTTGTATTTTTTTTTTTTTTATTAAATAAAGGCTTCGACAACATTTTGATTGAGATTATAATCTGGCCCATTACATAGAATATATACCTAGCTGGTGTGTGGATTAGTTTATTGATGAAGGAAGAACTGCCCTCGAAAAATTTTTAAAATCGAATAAACCAAATGTCAAATGACAATATGATGAATCAACTATTTTGAATATACAACGATTTCGAAGAGACTGATGAAGGATTCGAAACATGATTTTGCTAGTTCGAGGTTCATTGTTATAAGCAACGACTTTTCTCGATTTGATTTCCTCCCAACAAAAATTGCAAAAATCTTCGTTTTATCTGGGAGCACAGCCTACCTTTTCTCGAAGTGTTTCATCGTATTTTCGAACCCCCATAACTTGAGGTTGGAAGATACCAGAAGAAAAAAATTCACGGGATATGATGTCAATAGTAGACCTATCAAACTTACAAAGTTTCAATTGCCTAGCTTCTACACTCATGATTTCATGGATATCTAAAAACTCCCGATTTCGTCACTGACTCACTGAGTATAAAAAAAACTATTAGGCCACTCACGTACAGTTTTAACTGTCAGTTTCAACTGTTTTGAAAAAATCGAGTTGAACTGAGACTGAAATACCCACTCACGCTCATTTTCAACTGTTCAGTTGAAACTTACAGTTAAAACTGTACGTGAGTGGCAGGCCTTAGGGTACTTCCTAAAGTCCTATACATGAAATTGAAATTTGGAATGTGAGCTAGTATCAGTACGCAAATAACGAAAAAATTTTACTCCGGACTCTCAAAACCAGGGGATGTGAAACTTTGTATGAGATTTCCGAAAATTATGATGCTGGAGGTATGATAATCGATATATACGGAGGACTGCTTGTTATGAATGTTAAAAAAAAATATTTAAGAATTTACGGTAGAAATAACCCCCACATTTTGAATTAGCAGATAGAATCAAACGTTCGTAATACGCCTCATGTGTACTTATGCTACTCCACAAGAGTTAGAGATATCGTATTCAATCGTTTTGAAAAGTATGTAATCATCGAGAAAATCGCTGTAAAATAATTTGAAACTCAATGACAACTTGCATCGACCCAATAAAAATCAGTATGAGACATTTCGTCAATCTGGTCGCCTTTTTTCCGAAGTTTGGTTCTTTGCATATGCTTCATGAATGTTCTTATTTCGAAATGGAGTCAGTTTATTAACGGCTTCGATTCGAAACGAGTTTTCTGAAAATGCCAAGACGTGAATTAACAAACGCTAAGGCTAATAGGGCTATCGGAATGCTACAGGGTGGCCTATCTCAGGTTGTTGTAGCGGAGAGGCTTCAAGTCAGCCAAAGTGTGATATCTCGACGTTGGAATAAGTTCAGTTAGACAGGTTCCGTGTTGGAAAGACCAAGGCTTTGGGGGCGACGAGAAACAACACTTGCTCAGGATCGTTTCATCACCGTTTCACGGATTACTCTTCAAAATGCAGATGGGGTCCAAGTTTCCATCGAAGCCATCAGACGACGTTTGAGAGAGGTGAATCTAGGTTCTAGACGTCCATTAAGAGGAGTTTCATTAACACGTGACCACAAGCGTCAAAGACTGGAATGGGCAAGGCAACATATCAATTGGAATGATCAATGGCGTAGTGTCCTTTTCACTGATGAATCCAGATATGGACGATTTTCAGATTCTCGAAGAATAAGGGTCTAAGAAGTCCATCCATTTCGAGGGGGTTGTGTTATGGTATGCGCCTGGATATGTTTCAACGGGCGCACAGATCTACACGGGCATTTCTCCTGGAAATATGACCGCCTTACACTATAGGGAGCATGTCATTGGCAATGTTTTGAAAAATTTTCAAGCTGCTATTGGTGAAACTTTTCAATTTCTAGACGATGACGCCACCGTGCAGCCATAGTTGAGAATGCGCAGGAGGAGCTTGGTATTCCACATTTACCAATACCTCCGCACTCACCAGATTTGAATTGCATAGAATATGCATGGGATATGCTCCAAAGAAGATTAGATAATCATCAACCTACCCCAGAATCCTTAAATAATCTGAGAGAGCTTCTGCGCCGTTTATAGAACCAAATTCCTCATTAAATGTTCAACAACCTCGCGTGTAGTATGCAAAGAAGATGTCAAGCTGTTATTGATGCCCGCAGAGGCCATATATTGTATTGATGATCTTAAAATGCCTGAATTCTCTGGGAATAAAATTTCGTTTTTTTACTCTATTTTTCTTAACCACTGTATACGCTGCAGACCTACAGGCTAAAATTAATTTTATTTCCTGCGACTTGAAATCATATTAATATGAATTTTCATCACAAAATCTCATTTAAACTATATTTTTCTTGGTTCTTTTTACATGAGATCTGATAACTTTTTGACAATTTGAGAAATTCAGTCTCTTCTTGGCAGTATTTTACATGAAAATGTTTTTATTTCGATTATGAAGATTCCGTTAAGTGGAAGCCTTTTTAGACCGCCTGTATATCGCCGAACTCTGGCGAATCTGCCACGCCACGGTATAAATAATCCACTTCAATTATACCAACCCATGGCCAACCGAGGCATCGGTGATACATTCGTTTAATTAATAAACAAACGGACTGCCTCTCGTTATTTATCAACGAATCCATGTCAATTAGCCCCTAAAATAGTGATCTTGACTCGCCGAACGCCATATTGTAGGTGCCGACTGGGGTTGTCGTCTCGCCACGGTACATCTCCCGATTTATTCGATATTGTTGCCTCGTTTCGCATGTATCTCATCTTTATCGCCGCTTTTGTTACGTGAGTTATTACGTTTTCTCATCGACTGGTTGTTTCTTCGCTCGAATTGAAGATCGCGTGGGCGATGGGCATTAAACGTCGTTTGCTGAGGCCATTATTGCGTCTGGCACTGGATCTGTGGAATCTGTGCTCGCTGCAGGATCATAGAGTTTTGCGATTGGCATGTGTCGAGAGGGATGAGACAAATGTTCAGCAATAATATTACTGACTTTGAGAGAGACTTTGGGGCTTATTGGTTGGGGTCTAACGTTTCGCCTACTTCTGGGATAAGCATCTTCAGATGATTCTTGGTCTGAGATTGTAACTCGATCGCTGAATTTCCGAGAGTGACCATCTGATATATACACTTCCTGGAGCAATTAAAGGAACAGAAAAAGTTTCAAAATTTTTTAATGATTCTCCACAGGTTGTATCTCAATGAAAAATGGTCGTATGGGAAATAAAGAAATTCACTTTTGAAGCTTGAAAATTCTTTTTTCTCGAAAACGTAATTGAGGTTTTCTCTCCCAGTTTCTGAAACAAGAAACAATTCGAAAATTTTTTTAAATAATAGAAGAAAGGCCCCTGCGTTCAATTTGAGCATTAATTTGTCAGGGGCCAAAACTTAACAAGAAGAAATTGTTGCCTAACAATTAACAAGAGAAAACACTTCGAACTCTGAAGCGTAACGTTTTCGGAGTCTTAATCAGACTCCTTCGTCAGACAATTACTTGTCTTCATTCAACTTCGTAATCGTAACAATATTTTGTTTTTTTGATTGACATTTGCCAATATATGATGAACATGGATTAATATTGAAAACTTGATGTTGCTATCGTTATTTCATTTCGAAATTCCCTGCAACCAGTTCTTTTTTCAATAAATCCATCCAAATTCGATCTATTCCTACTGAACAATGGGCGAGATTATCAGCCTCATCCAACAAAATACAAGCTGATTGCTTGATTTTTCTTTTATTACCATCAGGTTCCGTGATAAGAATTTTTGTACCTTTCCAATCCATCATGTAATTTCCGGTATTGGAACACACATGATCTGATATCTGCGATCTACCACTATCTCTATTTTTTATTTTATTCTGATGTTCACGTTTTCTGATTTCTAACGTTTTTTGTTTCTCCACAAATACAGGGAATATTGTAAATACAATTTCTTGATTTTTGGTTCTCATTCAGAGGTTTATTTTTTGTTAATAAAGATCGTTAATCATTTTTTGTTTTGAAAACAGTTCTCATGTTGAATTAAGAACGAATTCTTTTAATTTTTTCTGAATGTCCATGAACATAAGGAATAAAATTTATTTAAATTGGTTGTTCTTGACGGTTTGTTGTTGGTTCCTGATTGTTATTATCGTTTTGGAGCTAAATTGTTCTCTCTAAGTTTAAAATATTAATTTTTGGATATTGATTATCCTCAAGAATATTTTCAGTGAAATTGATTTCGTCATTTTGTATTTGAGTTGTCGATGAAATTAATTGCGCTCTATCATAAAGTGTTTAATAATACCTCTTTTAACACTCATTCGATGATTAAAATCAAAATTGAGATGTCGATTTCGGTGTGTCTTTTTTCTGAACACAATTGTTTCAAAATGATTTGGAAATTTTCTTATCGAAACATCTAAGAAGGAAAGTACATTATTTTTTTAACTCATTGTGAATTTTATTGTAGGTCTTTATGATTGATATAATTGGAAAATTTTATCAATTCTTTTCTCCCATGTTGCCAAATTACAGAAATATCATCGACATAACGTCACCAAGTCTTTGGTTTCAGTGAATATTTTTCAATATGCTTTTCTTCAAAAAAATTCATGAAAATGTTGCTCATTATTGGTGTTAAAGAAGATCTCATAGCCATACCAAATTTTTGTTTATAAAAATCATCATCTAATTGAAAATATGTCGAATTCAGATAAATATCTTAAATTTTTTCCCTGTTGCGTTAACGTGAAAAAGAAGCAAAAAAAATGCCATTTTGCCATTTTTTGGTTAATTGACTGTATCTTCGTCAATATTGGGAAAAAAGCTCAGGTTATAAGGAAATTTTACAGCCTGATGATCAATCAGTTCATTGAATTTCTTGGACCGTATCAAAAAAACAACTAATTTAAAAGATTACTTCAAATAACAAAAACCTTGTTACTTTAATTTTTTCGAAATTTCAATCAATCCGTCCAAGAAAACCGCTGAACTGATCGGTCTACCGATTAAGGAGGGGACTTTGGGGAACATCAGGCTGTAAAATTTTCGCATTACCTGAGCTTTTTCCACAATATTGACGAAGATACAGTCCATTACCCAAAAAATAGCGAAATGGCATATTTTTGCTCTTTTTTCACGTTAACGTTACAGGAAAAAGAAGGGTCGTAAAAAGCAAGTTAGACCTTTGCATCGGTCTAGCTTTAAAAAAAATTATTTCCATTCGCGTTCTTCCTGATTTATCAGAGGATTTCATGGCTACTGCTAATCTGAAAAAATTTTACCAATTAATTGAGAAACTACAGTCTTCAAGCTTATTTTATTTTCATTAAGACCATTTCTCACTGAGATACATTTTGTTGAAAATCACCTATATGTTCTGTAGTTGTTTACTTATTTTATTCAAGAGTTCTGGGAATTATTATAAATACATCGAAACTGGTACATTTTTCATAGTTCACTCCCTGATATTTAATCAAAAATGTCGTTCAATTCAATCGTCACCCTTAGCACCAACTCTTAGGTGACGTCACAGCCAGCCCTCTATTCCAGAAAGAATGAGCATGATTTATCGTACCAATAGAACTTTCACGCCGATAACTGCACCAAATACAACATTATTCAATAAGCAAAGGCCAGTTATGTCTCTATCGAGTCAATTTGCGTCCGCGGATTTTTAAGGAAGGTATAGATATCCACCCCGGCAATTTGTCATATCTCGACAGCTTTGCGTAACGACTAATGTTATAAACGTGTACCTAATTCCGCAATTTATCGAAGTATCGGGCTTTTCGAGAAGAAAAAACAACAGAGTCGAATGGTTTATAGCCTTGGGAAATAGTCTGGCATGATTCACAATTTATAGGTATGTCTGTCTATGAAAATAGAATTTTCTGAAAAAGTTATCTTGACAAACAAGTGTTGAAGAATAGATTTTTTTATAACAAAAAAATTGCTTCTTCTTTATGTAGGCAAACATTTACTCTTCTGAACGTACAGGATGTTCCCCATATTCGATGCACACTATGAGTTACACCTTGACCATTCTAGATAATTTAAAAACTTTCTGGTGATAGGGTGTCCCAAAAAAATGTTATTTCGGTTTACGTGTGAGATATCAAAAAATTTCTCAAATTTTTTCTAGAGTTTTTGGTAAAATTATAAATAAGAATAGGAAAAAAAATGGGTACGTAAATGAGAGCAACCAAATGCCATATTTATTTTTCGGCCTTCAGATGTCTTCTTTACTGAACTTACAATTAAGATGTTTTTCAGTTCATTGAAAAAATCACAGCTGACATTTAATATTTGTTTTACATATGAAATTTACTTACTTTTCTCGAGTATTTTGCATCCGATTCGAGTTGTTCCTTTACATTAAAGTTATTATTCCTGCATTTAAAATGTCTTGTTTCAATATTGAAATGAATGATATGGTTTTCAGGTATGACTGTGCCAACAGAAGTGTTCCTGAAGTACGTCGCCTATAAGCAGAGACTAATCCTATTCATCCATAAAAAGTGACTTTCAATCAAGATTTCGGACGATTGGGGGAAACTGGTTCCTTGAAAAACGCTCGTTATATTGGACGTCCAAGATTTGTAAGTACTCTAGAAGTTGAAAACTAAATTTTGAATATCGTGACTGAAAATCCTGTTTTAAATGTGGGAAGAATTTTTGTGGATGTCGGAATAAGTACCTCCTTTTGTCTGGATAACTGTGCATATTTAACGCAATATCTCAATCCTCTTGGGCGTCAACCAAACGAAATACTGCAAATAGGTGTTAACAAAGATTGCGAAAATAACGTTTCAATATAATGGGAGGTAAAATGGGAGTGTCAAAGTTGGAATCCAAAAAATGCCAAAACCTCGATTTTTTCAAATGGAAACCGAATTTTTTTCACTCACATATAAATTTGTGGAGTAAAAATAAGTGGAGTCTATTCAGGGATCCCTATATCTAAAATGTATCATTTTCGAGATATTCAGAAATAACTGCTACGAGCTTAAATTATTATAGTATGATCTATGTTTCATAAAAATCTTTGACTTCATTCCGAATAATTTTCCATGCTTCTGTTATGAATATTCCTCAAAACTTATCCCATTGTTCAAAGAAAACGACCACTAGCTTTTTTACTGCTCATAATGAAAATAATGAGTTATTTTTCTGAAAGTACGACATACATATCGAAAGCTTAAATTGTAATGCAAAACTAATAAAACAAGTCATGAAACTTCCCGAACTTTATTCATATTATAATATGCTCGTTGCTATCTCTCTAAAATGGTACATTTTAGATATAGGGAACCCTTGAAAGACTCTTCTTATTGGAATTGAAATGGAAGTGAAAAACATACGGTTTCCATTTGAAAAAATCGAATTTCTGCCTTTTTTGGAATTCAAACATTGACACTTTAACAGTTTTTCCTGAATATCTCGAAAATGGTATATTTTGGATATAGGGAAACCTCAATAAACTCTACCTATTTTTACCCCACAATTTGATATGTGAGTGGAAAAAATATTGTTTCCATTTGAAAAAATCGAGTTTTTGGCTTTTTTCGAATTTCAACTTTGACACTCTCATTTTAATTCCCAGTATATCAAAACGTTATTTTCTCTACAGAGTTATGGTGAATATCTTGTCAGTAACCCATTTCAAAAAACAGGTTTTAGAAAAACAGTGAATAACTCGAAAACGGCTCTAGATGGCTATAGGGAGTGATACATAAAATTAATGTGGCATTCGAAGATCTATCCGAAAAAGTCATAATATACAGGGTGTTCCATTCGAAATAAGAATGTTGATACCAATGAATGCGGAATACATTCATATTCAGAAATATATCATAAATGAAGGTCTTCTTGGCTTATATCTTCACACAAAATTTGGAAATGATCTAATTATTATTTCTCTATAAACTTCTAATGGGCACTACTGGCGGGACACCCTGTATAATAGGTTAAGATTTTTAACTTTGGCATACTGATGGCACTTAAGGCTGTGATCTCAAACCTTACTAGCTTTTCGTTCATAAAGTGTTCTGCCAGGGTATAATCTGACCTTCATTTCGAATTTCATAGTTTCACATAACTTCCAACTGAATCTTTCATTGTTTTTGTAGTAGTAACCGCCATTTTGTACTCTACGAACAAATGGTTCTCCTTAGGTCCTTCAGCATTAGTTTCACGCTGAATTCTTTCCGTTCGAGCTCCTTCGTGCGACAAAATCGCCTTCTTTCTGGGTATAGCTTTCGCAAGAATGCCATGGGAGCAATGCAGCCGCGAAAATCACACGTGCTGACCCCTACCGGGCGGAAAAAGCGACCGATCGCCTCATGTTTCAACAGAACTCATTACTCCCCCCATACAATTAGGCCGAGACAAAGTCGAACACTTTTTCGTGGAGCTACCACTCCAAATGTGCGCCGTACAGTAACCGAGGCTCATTTAAAACGAATAAGCATTATATAAATATTTATGGTCCGATCGTAAAAGCGCGATTTTACCGCGGGGAAATTGTATAGGCTTATTTTGTCCTGCCTGCATCGGCGGTTTTTTCACTCGGCCCGCAACACGTTTTATTTTATTGTAATTTGTACCTACACGTCGTTTTGAGCGGTATCGATTAGCAATTCGCGCCCTGCGTTGTTATTTCTATTAGTTAATGGGTGCCGGAGTTAGAATTATGCGGAGTAAGGTATGGGTCAAGGTGCGGAGCTTGGTCTGACTCGGGAGTTTTTTCTTGGGGGGAGCAGTACAGCGGTATGGATCGACGGTTGGGAGAAACGAGGTCGAAGTAGGCGCCTGCGATCGGTAACTCAGAAATATCCGCAATGAATAATGGAAAGTAGAAAGAAGAATAGTTTAAACCACTATGAGAAATTTCCCAAGCTTCAGCAACCCCGCATTGAAACATGATAACGGTGTGATCATGAAAATATTATTCTTCAGGAGACAGTCTTATTTTGGGAATTGAGCAAGGAATAAAAGCTCGATAGCCTATCCACTGGCACCGGCCATTTCTTGAAGATGCCAGCGAGTGTTGGAGTTGGACCAACTAAAAAACCCCCTTCAGATGCTTGGCTGGAGCTCCAAGTCATCCAATGCACAGTTTTCGTTTTATATCCCAAGGAAGGTCTTGTGCCCTTCCTTATACAAGTTACAGGTAGATAGTTAATGGCTTCGTCTACTTCGAGAATGAAGCTATGAGAGTCCCAAGACCTAGGATCTAGTTTTGAAGTAATAAACATCTCACGTTTGTGTGTGACGTTAATGCGCAGTTGCGCGATAATGAAGTCCCGTATTTGAAAAGCTGATAACTTTTGAGAATAATAGAATGGTCAAACCTTTTTCCTCATATTCCTTTCATTCTCAAGTCTTTACTACGATGAGAGTTGAGGCTCGGATTTTGAGAAATTGATACAAAAATTCAAATTTTTTGCCAAATAGTGTGAAAGTTAACAACTGAAAAACAACTTTTTTTATTGGATGAACCATTAAATTAAATGGTCCCAGATATTTGATATATTGCTTCTGGGAAGGGATATTAGTTTAATGTTCCAATCAATCTTACATGGGAGAATCTTTTTTTGAACTCTCCTGCAAGCTCAAAGTGAACTTTTTATATTTATTTTACAACCATTTTCCCTCATTTATATGATCAGTCTAGTTTAACTCATCACCAAAGATTTCCGATCGATTTCAATCTTACTTCCGTCACTGGAAATAATACCGAGATTATCTGTTAATGAGAATTTTTTCATGTCTATGGAAAATTCAAAGTCGTTCATCTCCTCCCAGAAGCAATAAAATCATGCAGTTTCCAAACTGTTGTCTCCTCTAGAATCCGAAAAAAATTGTTATCTAGCTGTTTCTTCTTTGGACATATAGGTAACCCAATTTTTTGTCGAAAAATTTGACTTTTGTCTTAAATTTCTCGAAACATAAAACTCATCTCTCAAAAATATTTTGAGGATATAAGGAATATCATGCGTTCTCCAGGGGTCTCCTATCAAAAGATATAAGCCACGAAAACACCCTCTATATCTTTTCTGACCTGCCAAAAATCTCACGTAGTACAGCTTAGCTAAAAAGATACAATTTTCATTCTGATGGAAACAACCTAACAAACAACACTTCTTAGAAAAGTGCTTACTGCCCGAAATATCGACTAATTTTCACAAAGTGATAGTAATCACGGGCATTTTGTGGAGACCGGTGCTTAGTGCTCGCAACTCGGGAGCAAAAAGTTTTTTTACGTTTTTACCACTCAAGAAGGTGGGTGGATACTAACAATTCACGAATTGTTTCTTCTCAACGTCATCCATCATAGTGTGACTCAAGCTGTTGACATGGTCTTAATGCATTGCTGAGTCCTTTGATAAAATAAATACGGCTCAATATCTGCATCTATCGTCTATATGTTTTTTTAAAGTGATACAACTTTGAGTTGGCAGTACTGCTTTATTTAACAACTTATTGAACATTTGATTGTTGCTTTTTGTGTATTTGGGTTTGACATTTCATTATGAATAGAATTACATCAGAAAGACGTCGGAAAAATGTTCAAATTTTTCATCAAAATAATGTTTTTTTTTTTGTCAAACTTATCATGCTTTTCATATATTTCATGGTGTACACAATCGCCCTTTGGAGAGGGTAATTCGTAACTTTCTGGACAAACTTCTGTCTCACCATTGAGAATTAATATAAGTATATTTATACTCAATAGTCTCACTGATAATGAGAACTCTGTGAGACTGAAGTTGATTCAAAAAGGTTCCATCTTTCTTCGAATTACCCTCTCCAAAGGGAGATTATGTACATCATAAAAGGTACAAGAAGCACAGTAAGTTTGACGAACAAGACCATTATTCTGATGAAAAATTTCAATAATTTGCAGGCGTTTCTTCTGATGTAAGTCGATTTATAATGCAATGTCAAATCTTACTAAACAAAAAGCAACAATCAAATGTTGAAAAGGTTGTAAAAAAAAGCAGTCTTGCCAATTCAAAGTTGTATCACTTTAAAAAAAACACCCTATATACATGAAAATATTAATGGAACAACCATTAGGATTGGTGAAACTACCCCATCTTCTATGAAACACAGATATTAATATATGTGAGTGAATGAAGAAACTGGCAGAGGAAAAAAATGGAATAATGCCGAAACTACAAGAAGAAATTAGAGTGAAGAAAAAAGCCAGGCAACAAAAATATATTAGGATTATCATTGTTATTGATATTCTTAACGGAGGTCCACCACGATCTTTTGTTTTTCGCGCAACTTGTTCTTTCAAATCCCAAGGAGGCCGTCAATGGCGTTGATAAATGCAACGACATCTTTAGGAGCCTAAGCTATTACCTCACGGGGATCCAGAATCAACTTCTTCATGTGAATGGTTCTTAGTTCCTCAAGCTCTGGACACATTTAGTTAAGAAGAGTCAAATCTTCGACTGAATCACACCAACCAAATCATTTGAGGATTTCGATAAGATATTCATCTATGAAGATGAGCGTAAACTATTCAGCTATAGCATTCAAAATACAACGAAGCCTACACCAAAATGTACAACAATATTCAATAAGCTCAAATTTTTGGTGACCTTCGACATTTCAGATAAGAATAATTTTTACCATCCTTGGTTTTTCAAGGTCAACCATGAAATCACGCAAGCCTTGGACCAGCATCCGAATCCAAGCCCACTCTCTCCATCTCGTCCAAATTTACGATCACTGCGTTCGCACTTAATTTACGTTACCCGATATCCTGATTTATCCGATAGTTTGTGGGTGATCACTGGGTGATTAATGGGTTTGAATAATAGGAGCGATATGGGCCATGAAGTATTAGCATCTATTTGTCACGATCGTTGCCTGTTACGAAACCTAATGTAATATACATGTAAGTAAGGAGTCGGAATAGCGAACACCGTTAAGAGATCGAATGTTATCTGCATACCGTGCGAGAGAGACATCGGTGGGGGTCCTTCGATTGAGGATTCCGGGAAAAATTGCGAGAAACGTTTTTATTTGAAGATCAAAGTTGAAAGATTTTATGGTTGCGTGACAAAAGTCAATCAATATCTGGAATTAGCTCTGAATTTGGTGTTGATCCGGCTCGAAGGACCAATGTTGGGTGTCTTTCAGATTAACCTAAGATGTTCCACTTCACTACGCAAAAAATTGACGCACATTCTGAAAATCTCAATTTTTAATGAAATTTAACTCTACATTGACTTTATAACTTATATTTTATGTTCTCTCGGGAAGGTTTTGAATGATTTAAGAAACATTAAATGGAAGAAAAATTCAGGATTTCACCAAATCTTATGTGAAAAAAGAGAAATGAACAATTTTCAAAATACTGAAATGCTGACAAGTGATTTAATATTTGGTATTTCCACCCCTTGCGTTAATTACAGCTCGGCAACGACGGTTCATACTCAAAATGAGTAATCTTAAAATGTTCTGATCTAATCCTTCCCAGATTTCCCCGAGTTGGATTCCTAAGTCATTAAGAGTAGCTGGATGATTTTCTGAACTTCTCAGCCTTATATTGAGGTTGTCCCAAACCTGCTCAATTGGATTGAGATCTGGAGTTCTTGCTGACCATTCCATTCGAGAGACTTCAACCTCTTCAAGGTACTCATGAACGATGCGCGCACGATGGGGTCTGGCATTATCGTCCATAAAAATGAAATTTTCACCAATGTATGGGGCAAATGACACTACAAGCTCTTCAAGAATGTTCCTTATATACTTGTCAGCATTCATAGCTCCATTATCAACGACCACTAGGTCTGTGCGAGCCGTCAAAGATATTCCACCCCATACCATAATCGATCCTCCCCCGAAACCAGTAGTATTCAGGAAATTGCACTGAGCATATCTTTCATGTGGACGTCTGTATACAAGGGAACGTCGATCACAATGGTAGAGGCAGAATCTAGACTCATCTGTGAAGAGAACTCTTTCCCAATCGGCCTCATTCCAATGTGGATATGCTCTCTTGCAAAATCCAAACGCGCCCTTCGATGGGCTGGGGTAAGAGCTGGGCCTCTTGCCGCGTTACGAGGCCTTAAATCACATTCTCTGAGGCGATTTCTTATTGTCTGAGTGCTTATTTGCACCCCATGAGTTTGCTCAAGCTGATTTTGAAGGAGACGAGCGGTTGCAAACCGTTGTCTCCACGAAGAAACTCTGAAGTAACGTTCTTGAATGGCAGTTGTTACCCGTGGTCTATATACCCTGTCCTGGTCTTCGGACATTCATACCTGTCTCCCTGAATCGCTGCAACCTTCTGGACACACTTATATGGGAAACTCGAAACCTTTCTGCAATTCTTGTGTATGTCCACCCTTCTTCTCGCAAAACTACCGCTTGGGCACATTCCTCTCGGGTCAAATTGCGTGTTTCGCATTGCATAGCTATCGAGTGTAGAAAATCAAACGAAGGAAAAACTATTGATCACTAGAATTGGTCGAGATGAACTGATTTTAGAATGGAGCCAATACATTCAAAATCTGATAATTTTTTTATTCCTGCTGGGAAAAAACATCTGTATTGAAGAAAAACTGATAAAAATAATTATCTAGAGAACACCTTCAGTTGAAGAATAAATTTGAGATTTCCATAAAGTGCGTTAATTTTTTTGTGCGGTGTATATTTATCTTCTTCATCTTTGTTTCGATTACTCATTGAAAATTTAATCTTCATTTTCGTTGATTGCTTTCACTTTCTGACAAGTACCATTTAAGTCTTTTGTAGACTCCTTTTTCTTTGTGTGACTCATTTATGGTTGAACAATTCTCATTTTTCATTTCGAAAAAAGCTTCACCCTGAATGAATATTCTTATCCTGGATAACTGTGCGTGTTGACCATTCTAAAAATGTTGTGTAATTTTGTTTCAACACGATCTGTAAATTACCACACTGGAATTACAAGAAAAAGCTGTTGCAACAAAGTAAATCTTCATCACCTCTTGCCATACATGTGGAATGAAAACAATCTAATACATCAGGATAAATGACAAAGCGACATTTTTTATGCCCATATTTATGTAAATAGGCTCAGGCGCCTAGTGTTGTCCTCAACTAATGGGTATGTCAGGTAGAGTAATAGTTGCACTCGGATAGACCAAGGCTGAATTATAATATTTAATCACGTAATGTAGTCAGAGATCTGGCTTCCATCTCTGTCTCTTCTCGCTTCGAATTCGTGAATGACAACTTATGAGAGCGCTGCCCACTCAATTTTTTCTGATTCAATTGTGATTCGATGGTTTGGAATTCTCGCCTCATTCGGTAGTATAGTCTATGACTGGTGAAGAAAAGAATATACGAACAGCATCTTAGGGTATTCAACAAAATCAAAACGAAAACGTTCAAAAGAGAAAAAGGTTTAATAGTATATTCTAAAACAAGTTACAGAATGCAAAATTCGAAAACCAGCTCCTTTTCGAATCCATCTTCTTTTTCTTTAAAGCAAACTGATTAAAAACCTCATCGTTGAAATTGTGTGAATTTCCACTGAATATCTTTTCTATAGATATCATCGTAAGTCATTTTCATTGATCGAATTTCTTAGAAGGGTTTTAATTCTCGAAAAACTTCTTTCTGCTTCAGCTGTCGTTAACGGAATTGTCACAAGTATTTGGAAAAGGGAAGAAATGGAAGAAAATATCACAGGGTATCCCAAATTGCTTGATTTTGGCTGTTTCTGGTACTTCCATACTCGATAGGTAGGGAAAAGGAGTTCTGGGCTTGATTTTTGTGAAAATCACAGTAGTGAAAACCGTTTAACGATATCTTCATTTGTTTTGAAGATGTGACAAAATTTATAAATTTCAACGATTTCTCAGATGTGCTTTTTCGTTTTAGAAAATATCCAAAAACAATAAACACTATTTACAAACACTTTTTTTAGGAAATAAAACACTAAATTTAATTTTCCTTATCTCAGTTTTTTTTTATATGAAACAAAGAAGAATGCGTCCGAATTTAAGATGAAAATAGTTATTTATGATATAAGTGTTAAAAGTAATGTTTTATTTTCTGAGTGAAAAAATTTGTGAAATGAGCGGAACGAATTGAACAATTTCACGAACAAAATAAAATCACTTTTAACACAAATGCCATACAATGTTTTTTGTACAACTGCCCTATTTTGATAATGAAATGGGCGAATTTGCAATGACAATAAACTTCAAAATGCATTTTAATATTCAAATAATCAAAAGGTTGTTGTGAATGGCAAACGTTGCAAAAGTTATGATTACAAACAAATGAGAAAAGACACTGTCATTTGAATTTCGTTCCTGTCCAATTCTCGTCTTGGGTTTTTTACTGCTTAATATGTTTGTCGAGAGTCCAATTATTAATAAAAGTGACGATTTGGTTGTTCCTATGGATATTGAAGAGTCTGCAAGAAGAGCAGATCTGGAACTCCATCTTTGGTTGCCGAATTCCTCAAACTGCCAGAACCAAAGCAATATACAGGACACTGTTTTCGAAGATCCTCCGCTTCATTGCTAGCAGAATTAGGAGCCAATATTACGGATATCAAAAAACATGGTGGATGGAAGTCTACAGTGGTAGCCGAGGGCTATGTTGATCATTTCATTGCATATAAAAATGTCATTGCTGAAAAAATTCTCCCAACCTCAACAGATTTTAGACCATCATCATCCAATATTGTACTTCCGGTTTCTACAAGTACTGATGGTGCTGAAGATTCTAATAATGTGTTGCGAAGCTCCCTAACGTCACAGGGCATTAATGTTAGTAATTGTTCTAGTTTTACGATTAATATTAATGTTCATAAGTAATGATCGTTAAATATTAATAATGAAAATTTACAATTGCTGAATTTTTCTCATCTGATTTCATCATAAGAAAATGGAGTGCTAAGAATATTTTCAACACTAATGTTAAAAATATTTTCAACACGATTCCACTCAAACAAACAATTTCAACAATGTCACTTTTAATGGCAGTTGTAGAAAAACTTATTTGGGTTTCAATAAAAGTCTCTGAAACAAAATCAATTAAATTGATTATGATAGTATTCGCACTAGAGTGATCTATTTCACAAAACTGTGGCAGGGTCTAGTATAACGAGTGGGATCATTGTGAGTGACGTCAAACAGCGATTTCATATACTGTGACGATTTCGCGTACCTGTGAACAATCCTCATTTCGCCGTCTTAAAGAATGTTCTAGACATTCACAAATATCTGATAGAACCCTTCTAAACCAACTATACTAATGAAATGTGACGCCAAGATACCACTCCAAGATTTATACCTATCACCCAAAAAATTCAAAATATCCTCTGCAGCTGGTTGCAGTAAAACGAATGTTGACTTCGACGTCCACTTGAAAAAATGTAAGAAGGCTCTCCGTTGGCCTCGGGGTCATATCTAAGTGTTTATTACTGGTTTCAGCGGGTCTTGAAGCTCAATGAAACCGAATCTGGGACCATCGGGTCATAAATTAAAGAACTGTTACAATATTATAGGCCAACAGGTAGGTACTGCATCTGACGTGCAACCCTTGAAATATGGGTAAAAATTATTGACGGTATTATTGCTGTCACGGCTACGGGATCATTAAAGGGAATATATTGTGGGGTTTGAGCTGTTTATTATAGGGGGAAGGAGTACCTTGTAGTAGTTGAAGGAAGTTTTGTTATCGGGGGAACGGCGTTTAAAACTACGAGGAATGTAGTTCTTAATTCATTACGAAGCCTGATTTCTTGATTTTTTTTCGGTGTTAGTTCAGACTGTATGCTGTCGAGATGTGATATATAGGGTGTCTCATGCAGAGCACTGGAATTAGTGGAAAATATGGTTCGTACGGGACCCATCTGCCGTGGAAAATTTTACTCAAGAAAAGTCGTTTTTCGAGATTTTTTTTTTACATAAATATACAATTTTTTTCATATGAAGGTAGATAACAAGGCATGGTGTCATTTTGAATTTTCATAACCCTGGAATCCTGTCGAAACATTAATCATAAATTCGAGAGAATTAACAACCTTTTTTTTGCCTTCAATATCAAATTACTCGAGAATGTTCAGGGTGGACAAAATTGGTGATACCTGAACTACAACTGTTTAACCAGAGGAGATAAAGGGAAATGAATGACACATTACGGTAGTATTTTTCAGTGAAACTAATAATGCCATCAACTGCATTCCTGTATCTTCTTTCTTTTTCGAGTTATAGGACAAAATTGAAATTTCGACGATTTTAACTTTGATCATTATATCTGTTTCTGTTTGTTCTTAGATGTTGAAATGGAAACATTATACAGACACTTTTTTATAGCAATCCAGTAGCATACTATGTTGTTTCCTTGCTGAGCTATAACAAAGTTGTGTTTTCCTTATGGAAACAATAGTTTATTCCGACTAAGAAAGAATCATCATTTTTTGTCGTTTACAATAATGTAACACATTATACAGAGTAGCTCAAGTAAAACATTACATACTGACTAATATTCATTGCACCGGTTTTGCAATTCTATTTCTGAATATGCTGAACAATTTTTATTGGGTGTCAAAAGATTAACCTGTCGAAGAATTTTTTAGAGCATACTTACAAAAGAAGGGGGTTGACCTCTTTTACGTGGTCCACCCTGTAAATTGTATTATCTATTATCGAAACAAAAAAAAACATTCTTTCTAAGTTATTTCAAACTGCTATTTCCATAATAAAAAACACAACTTTGTGTTATAGCCCAGCAAGAAAACCTCTTGGGAAGAAACATAGTACGTTACTGGATTGCTATGAAAAAAATGTTTAATCTCAACGTTCTTGCGCAAACAGAAACGGAGATAATCACCAAAGTTGGAATCGCCCAATATATTTGGCATCAGAATAATGTTTTCAGTGTTGGTTCTCAATAAATATACTGCTCCACAAGAGTTAGGGACATCGTATTCAATCGTTTTAAAAAGTATGTAATCGCTGTAAAATCATTTAAAACTCAATAACAACTTGAATCGATCCAATAAAAATCAGTATGAGACATTTCGTCCTTTTTTCTGAAGTTTGGTTCTTTGCATATGCTTCATGAATGTTCTTATTTTGAAATGGAGTCACTTCATCAACGGCTTCGATTTGAAACGGGTTTTCTGAAAATGCCAAGACGTTAATTAACAAACGCTGAGGCTAATAGGGCTATCGGAATGCTTCAGGGTGGCCTAACTCAGGTTGTTGTAGCGGAAAGGCCCTATGTCAGCCAGAATGGGATATATCGACATTGAAATGGGTTCAGGGAGACAGGTTCCGTGTTGGAAAGACCAAGGCTTCTAAGTTTCCATCGAAACCATCAGACGACGTTTGAGAGAGGTGAATCTAGGTTGCAGAGATCCATTAAGAGAAGTTCCATCAACACATAAGCGTCAAAGAGTGGAATGGGCAAGGCAACATATCAATTGGAACGATCAATGGCGTAGAGTCCTTTTTACTGATGAATCCAGATATGGACTATTTTCAGATTCTCGAAGAATAAGGGTATGGACAATCCCTAATCGTCGCTATGTCCAAGAAGTTCGTCCATTCCGAGGGGGTAGTGTTATGGTATGGGCCGGGATATGTTTCAACAGGCGCACAAATTTACACATTTGTCCTGGGAATATGAACGCCTTACCCTATAGGGAGCATGTCATTGACAATATTTTGCCAAATTTTCACGTTACTATTGGTTAAACGTTTCAATTTCTAGACGATAACGCTAGACCGCACCGTGCAGCCATAGATGAGAATGCACGCGAGGAGCTTGGTATTCCACATTTACCAATACCTCCGCACTCACCAGATTTGAATATCATAGAACATGCATGGGATATGCTCCAAAGAAGATCAGATAATCATCAACCTACCCCAGAGTCCTTAAATAATCTGATAGAACTTCTTTATTTCCTGCAACTTGAAATCATATTAATATGAATTTTCATCACAAAATCTCATTTAAACTATATTTTTTCGAAAATTAAGTCAATATCCCTTACTCATGTGGAGCAGTTTACAAGCTTTGACTCTTAAATTTTTTTTGTACCTAAGATTCTATTTGAAGGTGATCAAAGCGTATTTCATGAACATGTAAACAGCAAATACCGAGTTTTTCAATTGAGAGCAAGACGCAGAATTGTGTCTCTTTCTATATTTGTGATTCTTCTCGAAGAATTCCAAATGCAATGCAATAACTATAACCAACTAAAAAATAAAAAATCTTCATCTATTAACCTTCTAAAACCGCAGACTGACTTCTCTTGTCATTCTGAAGATATTGACAATTTAATACGCCCTCGACGAATCACCCTGTACATTCTAACGCATCGAAAGCACCGTAAAGATGCCCATACCCCTTCCGGCTCGCCCTCCGGCCTCAGCGTGCATTTTCGGCGGTCTGTTGTCCTACGGTCGCGCAAGTAGAAATTCCTAACAATTACCTAACGTCGTGGTTTCCCCGATCTGTGGGGCAGATAAGGCATACCGCCGATGGCAGACATGGGTCTGGAGAGAGCCCAGCGTACGCCCGATAAATTGGGAAGGATTACATCTCTATTGCATTAGTTGCGTAAGTTGTCGTGATCAATGGATGCCATTAAATCAATGTACGTATTCCGGTCATAATCGTGGAGCTGGGGCATGACTGCAGTCGCCCACGCGAGCGAAACCCGGCAGTGCGAAATTCGCATAGGGTGATTTTACATTAACTGAACTCTTTCGAGATGTGTGTGAAGTTGGCATAGAACTTTTGGATTCTCAAAATTTTTTTGTGATGAGTTGTGCTGCTTTGTGCCTTTGAAATTTTGATTTTATTCCATACGGTCCTCTAAATAAACTACTCCACATGAGTTAGATATATTGACTTAAATTGCAAAAAATGTTTAAATGAGATTTTGTGACGAAAATTCATATTAATATGATTTCAAGCCAACTGCGTGAAATATTTGGGAATGATTATGGACTCTAAACTTAAGTACTAACAGCACATAACAAGCTAAAAAACCACCATAGCCAGATCAAATCACTTTCGCTCCATAACATACAAAGGCCAGGGAGTAAGCACCAAAACAGCGAGCAATATCTTCAAAATGAAAAGGAATAATGACTGGAGAAAGAATAAGCCTGAGAAGAATGTCTAAGATTAGACACCCGAACAACCCTCTTCACAACCCTACAAATGAAATGCTCTACCAAAGAACGAAGGTTGAACCAATAGAAGCAAGAATCGAACGACTCAACAAGAAATTCATGGAAAAAAGCCACAATGAAGAAATTATCCAGCCACTACTTCTCGAATTCAGAGAAAAACATGCAACCAAAAGAAAAATCCCTGATAAACCTGAATGAATGTTGATAACGATAATTTTATATCACATTTTTTTGTACCATCTAAATTTTTTGTTTATTATAGTTATATTTAATTATCATTGCTAGTATTGTTTGAAACAGGCTGGAAGACTCCAGTCGTTGGCCAATTTGAGTGATCCAATGAAGATTAATAAATGAATAAATAATATGATTTCAAGCTGCCGGAAATAAAATAAATTTTTGCCTGTAGGTCTGCAGCGTATGCAGGGTAGTTAGGAAAGATCGAGTAAAATAAGGAAATTGTATTTCCAGAGAATTCAAGCGTTTTAAGACTATCAATACAATGTATGGCCTCCACGGGAATCAATAATAGCTTGACATCTTCTTTGCATACTACACACGAGGTTGTTGAACATTTCTTGAGAAATTTGGTTCCATAAACGGGGCAGAAGCTCTCTTAGATCATATAAGGATCCTGGTGTAGGTTGATGATTATCTAATCTTCTTTGGAGCATATCCTATGCATGTTCTATGTAATTCAAATCTAGTGAGTGCGGAGGTATTGTTAAATGTGGAATACTAAGCTCCTCGCGCGCATTCTCAATTATGACTGCACAGTGCGGTCTAGCGTTATCTTCTAGAAATTGAAAAGTTTCACTAAAATTTGGTAAAGCATTATCAATCACATGCTCCCTTTAGTGTGAAGCGGTCATATTCCCAGTGCAAATGTGTAGATCTGTGCGCCCGTTGAAACATATCGCGTCCCATACTATAACAATACCTTCTCGGAATCGATGGACTTCTTAGACATAGCAACCATTACGGGGTATGCGTGGGATTGTCCATACCTTAATTCTTCGAGAATCTGAAAATCTTCCATATCTGGATTCATCAGTGACACTACGCCATTGATCGTTCCAATTGATATGTCGCCTTGCCCATTCCAGTCTTTGACGCTTATGGTCACGTGTTGATGGAACTCCTCTAAAAGACGTCCAGAACCTAGATTCACCCCTCTCAAACGTCGTCTGATGGTTTAGATGGAAACTTGGACCCCTTCTGCATTTTGAAGAGTATTCTGTAGCATTCTACACGTAGATGTAGGCTTTCTTCTCGCCGAAACGGTGATGAAACGATCCTGAGCAGGTGTTGTTTTTCGTCGCCCACCAATACTTTGTCTTTCCAAATCGGAACCTGTCTCCATGAACCTATTCCAAAGTCGAGATATCACACTTTGGATGACTTGGATCCTTCCGCTACAACAACCTAAGTTAGGCCACCCTGTAGCATTCCGATAGCCCTATTAGCCTTAGCGTTTGTTAATTTACGTCTTGGCATTTTCAGAAAACTCGTTTCAAATCAAAGCCGTTGATAAACTGACTCCATTTCTGAATAAGAACATTCATGAAGCATATACAAACAACCAAACTTCAGAAAAAAGGCGACCAGATTGACGAAATGTCTCATACTGAATTTTATTGTATCGATTCAAGTTGTTATCGAGTTTTAAATGATTTAACAGCGATTTTCTCGTAGATTACATACTTTTCAAAACAATTGAATACGATATCCCTAACTCTTGTGGAGCAGTATATTTCACAAAAAGGGTTGAACGAACAGGTGTTTCCTAAAACAGATTTTGTGAACTAACCGACAAAGAAATTTCAACACTTAGAAGGTGTTATCTAAATTTTGAATATTTTCTGGAGAAACATAGATACTATTATAGCAAGAATTATATGGTTGGAATGCGGAGAAAAAAATCGTGAAGGTTTATTTCATGTGAACATTTTTTGTTACCTAAATACTGTTAAAATTCTTCACTGATGCTAAGTAGAATTATAAAAACCTTTCCTCAGATGGCTTATGGCTTGATTTCCTTGTAAACCTTCTTTCCAATACAAATTACATCCATCCTTGAAATCAATTATTTATATGATAACCTCGAGTGTACCAAAAATTGCTAATAAAAATCTTCAATATGGCAGACCTGAAATTTTTAACTGGAGATTTCAACGTGTAGCCAAGCGAGTAAATTCCCAAATGGCAGGTTCACCTCCACCATTGCTTCAACCTTTAATAAGTCTAATTTTTCTCCAACCCCATCGATCAAATCTGTACAAAACCGATCCCTTCCAACGTCAACTTCGATTAAGAACGACCCAATACTCCAACACCCCTGATAATCAGGCGCGGCAGTAATACACGACGGAACCGTTCTGGGCTTCCATTATCCATCCATCATCTCGTGAATTGGGACGAAAAAACCGTCAGCCATTGTCAGCGGATCTTGTCTAAGCCGACCGCGATCCTACCAAAAAGTCAATATACACAAAAAATTCGTGTTCGACAGTAAGGATATCTTGTAGATCTGGCTAGAAACGTCGGCGAAAGTGAGGACAGTGCCGGATTAAGGGATTTGGGACGAAAGGTTCTATATTTGCCTTGGGCGGTACGAGGGGTGGTCGGTGAGGACATTATCTGAGGAAACAAGATTGAATTTTGCACTAAATAGAAAAGGCGAAATGGTAGATGAATTGGGCTATTAAATAGCAAATTCCTTACATATTCGATGTCCACATTGTTAGTACGTAGTGCTCGTATTTTAATTGAAGTTCTTAAGGATGTGATGTGAGAATTCACCTTAATAGAAATATTCCCGGTACTATTTACTTAAACAGGGTGTTTGTTCTCAGATGAGCCACCCCGTATATTTCTTATCCCATAGAAGAGAGGGCGCTACAACTTCAACCCCTCACAGTTGAATAGGGATGAGGGGATGAGTAATATTTCATTTCGAAGATCTTAGAAGGCTTTTTACAAGAGTGCAAAAAAAACGTAATTTTACTGAACTATCTTTGGAAAAGTTCAAATGAGCCACCTTGAATATTTTGGTTATTTTTAAATATTTAAGCCCTTTTTGCAAAATTGAAGAATATTAAAAATATCAGATTTTTGAACAAATTTAATTGTTTTATCATTCCTACCATAAAAAAATCAGATCTGCCTTCTTCAATCAAATGATCAATTTTTTCTCCATTGATTTCCATAAACTAATCTTGACTGAAAACCGTCTTTTACATGGTTCAGCATAATCTGAGTTATTTGACTACAATCATTTACATCTCGTTTGCGTAGTTCGTACAATCTTTCAGCCTGTCATAAAAATTTGAGTTAATAAATTCATTTTTGGCTAAAATAGTTCGCCAAAATAACATTTGTGACACTCCGTAGTCAGTAAAAAGGCTTCCAAGAACTTTAAAATGAAGTACCAATCAACCCCTCTCCGCTTTTTAATTTTAAAGAGCCTCAACTATACGTTAGAAGATGTCCCCCAAACAAAATCAATCGACATGTTTCGGGAAATTTTTCAATCACTATAAGATAAGAAATATACGGAGTTGCTCTTCTGAGAACAAACACCCTGTTTAATTACAGTATGCTTCTTCTTCTCTTGCTATTTCTTATTATATTTTCTGTTTCGTTTTCATTCTTCCCGCTTTCACATTTTTTCTCTATCGAAGTCTGTTGCTTGAAGTAGGCCAGTTTTTTCTAGATAATTCATTTTCTCGTATGCTTTTTAACCGAAAATGACTGGAAAATTTTCGTTGATTGTTCATTCTTCATTTATCAGAGTGAGTCTAATGCTTCTCCTTGTAACTTATTAGTAGAGAGTTTTTTGTTTATTCATATGAAGCTCTTTTACTATTGAACTTCATTTGTCAAACTTACTCTTATTTTTGAGTTTTGTGGTTTTCACTTTCTTCCTTTTTCATTTTTTATCGAAGTTGAAATTTCTGTTCCATATCTTTTTTCAATTAAATTCACCCACCACATGATTATTTATTCCTTTTAAAAAGTTTCCATTCCAATGTTATTTAATGGACTTTTATCCATTCAGACATAACTCACCAAAAAGATACGAATTAATATTCGTGAAATCTACTAAACCGAATTTTTTCATAGTGAAAAGAATTATTCTGTAGAAAATTTGTTCGAATTGTGTAAAATTGGATCAAATTTTCACCGAAATAGTTTCTGTTATTCTGGCATTCACATAACATGTTTGTTTATTTTAACCTAACTCATATCGAAGGCAATGTTACAATTTGGACATGAATGATTTTCTAGAATTAATATCAAATAATTATCATTCAAGTCCATTATTGTTATGAGAATCATTATATCTGTGAAACGTCATCATTCAGAGTCCGTTTCTTTCAATAATATTCATTGAAACTTGAAAGAACTATTATCACTCATGAAACCATGAAACCATATTCGCCCAATCCTTCGTCTTTAAATGTAATTTCTCGAATTTATATCAGTGAAATCTCAACTCCTTATTCTTTCGTTTCTTTATTTATTCAGACGTCGAGATGGTCTATTTTCATTAAGGTCACATCGATTTAATCGATAATTTGGAAAGCATATAATGCAATCATGGTTCAACATAATATTTCGAATTTATATGAGTTGAATGCAATCCAATCGAATTCACATATTCGAAGTATTCTCAGTTAATCCCTATATTTAAAGTGATTCAATGAACTCAATTTCATAAAGTCCCAATGGTTGAATATAAATTCGTTAAAAATTCAACGAATTTATACAGGGTGTCCCATGATTTGACTGACAAACTTCTAGTGGATATTCTAGACATTATTTGAGACGTTTTCGAACCAAATCATAAAGTACAAAAATGCTTCGTTAAGGTGCAGGGACCCTCTGAAGATGGCAATACTTTTCGTCAGAAATCTCCAAAACTGCGTCACCTGAAGTGTTGAAATTTCACAAATTGGCAACTATTAAGAAAACGCATCGGATGATTTGAGTGAATTTTTTTGATCTCCATCATGAGCGTATCATTCTGGGGGGCGAGGGTCATTTGAAGTGACAACTTTTTTACTTTTTATTATTTTAAATGTTTTACATCAAATTAATAAACTTTGATATTTTTTCATGAGAAAAAGTGCTCTGTGACATCGCCCAGTTGCACCAGTTTGCAGAAGAATGGATTTGAAATTTTCTTTGTTCATCATTTAGTTAAGTACAAAGAACTCTCTGTAGCTCTCTTAAAAATAAACTACAAGGAAATTGAATGATTTCGTATTATGATTGTTTTATGAGGCAAAGCTCTCATAAATTATTGAAATCAAGTACAATAAATTTATATTTTACTCACTTCATTATGATTCTTCACATAACGAACATTGAGTAGTGAACGAAATGAAAATTCCAAATCCATTTTTCTCTAAACCGGTGCAACCATGCAATGTCAAACAAGAGCACCTTTTTGCAAAGAGACATCAAAATTCATGAATTTGATGTAAAACATGTAGAATAATGAAATTTGAAAAAGTTGTCACTAGAAATACCCCTCGCCCACCAGAATGATACGCTTATGATGGAGATGAAAAAAATTCACTCTATTCTTGATAGTAGCCAATGTGTGAAATTTCAACACTTCAGGTGAAGCAGTTTTGGAGATATCCGACGAAAAGTGTTGCCATCTTCAGAGGGCACTAGCACCTTAACGAAGCATTTTTGTAATATATGATTTTGGTCGAAAGCGTCTCAAATATTGTCTAGAACATCCACTAGAAGTTGTCGGTCTAATTATGGGACACTGATATAAAGTCATATGAAAAAAATTCAAATTTCACTCAAATTCCTTCTATAATCTTTTCAATCGTGCTTTTCGACTTCTTCATCTCGACATCCTGCACCTAATCGGCATTCAGATCACCCAACAAAGTCCAAGCCTTGTCCAGATCACCAGGTGTATGGGTATTCGAGAAAACAACTTAAAACCTCACCTGATGAAAAAATGGCGCTTCCTCATTGAAATCGACTCGTAATTACTGATGCTCAAATCAAGGACGGCCTGTTCTGTCTCCCTCGGGTGGAGATTGTGGGATGTCGATCAGATCCAGTCGATGGCTGCAGGCTCCTCCGCTCTCGAAGAATATCTTGATCGCCTTTCGAGCACATGTGAAGAACGACTGAAATTCCTCCGTGGAATAATAGTTTTCGGGGGAAAAATGCGCTTTTCGGAGGCGGCAAGTCCGCCACTGGAGGCTTTCCTAACCTAACCTAACCCTGGCTGACAGTTCTTGATAAATCTGTCGGGGCAGCGGCCTCCTATGATGAATCACTCATAACTACGTCCATTGTTACTTGTTAAGAGTTAGAGTTACATTTATTTATGCCAGAGCGGGTTGTGTATCGGAGTGACTGGTACCGTCTAGGTTGAGGACTACCAATGGGTCAGCTTTGTGAGTGGATACCAACCCTGGATGTTAAAAGAGTACCATTATGTATATCCATGAAAAAAAAAACATGATATTATTCTGAGTTAATATATCGTTCTTTCTCGAAGACATATACGGTTGATTGGATTGATGGACATGAAACTATGAGGGTTGTATCAATTTTCTTGTTCGAATGGTATGATTATTGATATGTAAATGAAATTTATATCAAGTTGAGAATTTTTCCTTCAATATTATGCTGTCTTTGTTTCTTTCTTAAATGTACTCGAAATTTCTCGAATTGTCTGGTATTTTTTACTCATCAAATATTCCCACTTTCATTTTGAGATTTTATCTGTTCACTATCTGACCCTGCAGACTTTGTACTGCCTCAAAAAAGCAACTTCAATATTATAATGAACTATTATGGTATAATACCTTGAAAGTGGACATAAAATTGTCTGTAGAGACTCTCTTAATGTCATAAAATTGTCCTGTACAATATGTGTTGCGCCAAACGTTGTCGTCTGGAAACAGCTGTTAAATTTTTGAATGTTGACGAAGAAGTGTTTAGAATCATTTACTATCCCAGAAACTAAAGAGCGTAAGGGGTCTGATGGTGGGACTTATTGTGGCAATTGGCAATTAGATAAGCTAGCTGACCCGGCAAACTTTGTTTCGCCTTAGAGATGAATAAAGTTGGTTTTTTTATAAGGAAATATATTAGGTGAAATACAAAAAAAAATATACAAAAAATTTAATTGCAGTGAAATAAGTATGTACGGGGTGATTGTTCATATATTACTCAATAGCTATCTCATTTAATATTGGTCGTAAACGTTCAAATGGGAAAATTTGCAGTTTTTTTAAGGGCATTCAGAATTCAGTACTAAGAATTGCATTAAGGCATCTTTAACCTAAAAATTCAATGTGAATTGTTGTTTTTGAATGGCACACCCTGTATTTTATTTTCCTAATCGGTAGAGCTCTTTCTTCTGATTTTAAATATAGATACTTTATTGAGATTTTTTCGGCAGTTTCTGGAAATCTAAATCTGAGGCAGCTGTAGAACGCCACTCGAGAATGCTGTGATTTATTTTTATTAAAGTTTCATTCTATGGCCTCCTGATAATCCCTACTTAACATCATTTCACACTTTTTATGGGGATATTTGAAATATAAAATGTATATGGCCCGTCTGCAAAATGTTGAAGATATTAAATTCAGAATAGAAGAAGATATTGACAACCTCAATATATTCCATAAATGTTGAGGAAAATCCTCAATTACTTTAAAAGAAGATATCGACTCTGTCTAGAAGTAAATGGGGGTCATTTTAATCCCTAATTGAACTTTCAGTTAATAAATAATATAAATATCAGGTGTTTCATTATCCACGGTTACTTTGATATGAAAAAATCCCATCGTTCTCGTGTGGCATTCTACAACTGCCTTAGATTATAAGAAAATATCTATATTTTCAGAAAACTGCCAGAGATAATCTCAATAAGGTATGTATATTTGAAATCAGAAGAAAGAGCTTTACCGCTATTAACCATAGCGACATCTACTGGCGTTATTCGCAAGAAAGAAAATTATTTCCGATTTATTTTTTTCATTTCATCAAATTTTTCAGAGTTTTTATGTATTTTATGTTAACCCCGCCGTAGAAGAATCCAACAAAATAATCTTTCATAAAAAAACAGTTCATCAAATCTTGAGTTATAATTGGTGTAACCAAGAAAATGGTCGACTTAGTTTTATATATTAAGATATTGTCGAACTAAGAAATGTTACCTCCAACTTCACAGGTCCTTATTTCACAAACCCTATGCCTCGGTCAAAATAAGTGACTTGGTCGTTTCGTAACTATAAGAACTAATTTCTAACACAAAAGTTATGAACAGCGAATTCATTTCACATGAATATGTTTTTGCTTGGATAATTATGTTTCTTCATCTGTCCAATTTCATTGGAATTGCATTGTTTTATCATGCTAACAATCAACGGAATTAGATCTGCGTTTTTAAATCAAATGTTCAAATTTTCTTTTATTGACTTCCATGAAATATCCTGCTTCAAAACTTTCTCTAACATGGTTCAGCATAATTATTTGACGACGCTCATTTACAATTCATTGGCGTAGTTCGTCCAAATTTTCAAGGTGCGTCACAAAAATTTGAGTTAATAAATTGATTTTTGGCAAAAATGGGTCATCAAAATTACGTTTTTCATACAGCGTTGTAAAGAGGATTCCAAGTCCTTTCAAATGAAGTATCACTTAGCAACTCTTCCCTATTCAATTTTGAGGGGTTGTCCCCAAAACAAAATCATTCCACGTGTATCGGAAAATTTTTTCAATTTCTATAGGATAAGAAATATAGGGCGGCCATTTGAAGAAGAAACAGACGAGATTACAGACGAAATAAATTTTTTCGATAGAAATGCTCGGACAGGTCGATTTCTGTTTCGAGGGGGACAACTTAAGATGTAGGTTACGGATGCATAGCGCTTCAACCCTTGCTACTACAACCCTCACCCCCGATTTTTGAATAGGGAGATGGGGTGAGTGATACCTCATTTGGAAGGTATTTTCATACTGATTTCAGCACAGTAATTGTTTTTTCATTTTATGCATTAGTTCTCGAAATACAGGCTTGCCATTTGAAAACGAAACAGACGAGATTACAGACGAAATAAATTTTTTCTATAGAAATGCTCAGACAGGTCAATTTCTGTTTCGAGGGGGACAACTTAAGATGTAGGTTACGGACGCATAGCGCTTCAACCCTTGCTACTACAACCCTCACCCCCCAATTTTTGAATAGGGAAGATGGGGTGAGTGATACCTCATTAGAAAGGTATTTTTATACTAATTTCAGCACAGTAATTGTTTTTTCATTTTATGCATTAGTGCTCGAAATATTCTTGACTAAGCATTTGAAAATGAAGTGGTGTTTTCATGGTACTTGTAGTTTTTTTTGTGAAAAACCTTTCAAATGAGGTATCACTCACCCCATCTTCCCTATTCAAAAATTGGGGGTGAGGGTTGTAGTAGCAAGGGTTGAAGCGCTATGCGTCCGTAACCTACATCTTAAGTTGTCCCCCTCGAAACAGAAATCGACCTGTCCGAGCATTTATATCGAAAAAATTTATTTCGTCTGTAATCTCGTCTGTTTCGTTTTCAAATGGCCACCCTGTATACGAGGTCTCCCGTCTGCGTCTGAAAACAATCATCATAACCATACGTCAGAAAAATTAGTGGAAGTATAACGTCAGTATACAGAGGATCTAATTCACAAGACGAAAATCCCTTTTTACCCCCTGTCCCCCGAGGAAAATCGACCTGAAAAAAAATCCGATAAAAGCTAAGAACGAATGATACCCTCGACCCAACAGCGTCCTTTCTCCTAAGACCACCGACGTAATGGAAGATCCACGAACGTCATCTCGTACCGAATCTCGCAGATCTCAATCTCTGAGTCGCCCGCGAAAACGTACGCGGCCCGCTCGTGATCTACCGACCGTCGCCCTCCCGCCGCCCCGATCTAGGTCCCGCACACCGGCCCGGGATGACGTATCGCCGACACAGCTCGCAACTTACAACGACGATAAATTATCCGGTGGTGGAATCGTGAACGGCCGACTCGATTCTAATTTCGAACAATGAGACCGATTGACGTCGAGACTGGGAAAAGGCTCGAGGGCAGATATCGTCTATTTGATGCTCTAATTGATAATTGGGATTGCAGACTTTTCGCAGCGGAGGTTTTCAAGCTACACATCTTTTTATGAATAAAATATTGGACTGTTTCAATCATTAGATAAAGAAGGGAAGGAAGGAGCATTAGTGGAATATGAAGTCGTTTGCGAAGGTCTACCAATATGGCTGTCAATTGTTCCAGGTTTGCAGTGGAGTAAGATAAATTTTCATTATGTTAAAGAAAAAAGAGTACAAACGTTTGAAGGAATATAATTTCTCTATTTCAATATCGTAATGAGTTTTTAAGGAAAAGAATAAAACAGTAAACAAAAAAAAATTCTTTGCCTTTACGGATGCTACACCGAGAATATTTCTGAAACATAGATGAATTCAAAATAGTAATCATCGAAACGAATACCACTCACGGATACATCTCAGGGACAAAATCTTCATGAAGATTTTGTCCCTGAGATGTATGCGATACTGATGAGGCCAAACAAGGCTGAAACCGGTATATCGCTCATCTCAGTGACAAAATCTAATCTCATTTCTCCAACCTCATGATAAAAAATCTCTGAGCCTGGGAATTGAAAATGGTATTCGTTTCGATGATTACTAATTCGAATTCATCTATGTTTCAAAAATCGAAATGAGTTCATTACAGTACTACTTTTAAGTAGTGCTGTAATGAATCCATTACAGCATTGTTTTCAGTTATATTTCTTCGTTTTGTGGTTGTCAGTACTGACCTCAGATCCTCTCAATTTTCAAATCAAATTCCGTAATCTGTCAAATTTCGTAAGTCACACCAACTGCCAAGATACAATACAAAAGTCACCAATATGAATTTTTATTTGAAAGTCTAGAGTATTTCACAAAACCTGCCTGAAATAGAGAAAATATTGCCTGAAACTCGTGGAAGAAGGCAATTCGGACACTCATGCTTTCGAAAACTCGCTCCTTCGTCGCTCGTTTTCGAATTTCACATTCGTGTTGGAACAAGAGCCCATTCTGCAACTTTGTTTAGAATATTCTATTTTATAATTAATTAGGTGAAGGATCTAAGTCATTGGCTCTGAATAGCGATCTATTTTTTATAACAGGAATCTGGACAATTAAAATAATGTAATTCTCTAAACCATATTTATTATATTGTCGACGTTTCGAAATTCTGAATAGTTTCTTCCTCAAGGCTAAAATAACAAAAGATAGATGAATATTATTTTTTTTTGGCTAGATATTTCAGTACAAACCTCATAATTAGCAGTTTAGTTGATATTTTTCCAGTTCTCATTATGAGGTTTTTACTGAAATATTTAGACAAAAAAATTAATATTCATCTTCTGTTTTTTTACCCTTGAGAGAGAAACTATTCTGAGTTTCGAAACGTCGGCAATACAATAAATATCGTTTAGAGAATTACATTATTTTCATTGTCCAGATTCCTGTTATAAAAAATAGTTAATTATATCTATATGGACGTTAAGTCGAACTCAATTTTCTTTATTTCTGATGATTATTCAAATGAAAACATAATAAAAAGTGGCACGACAAGAGCCGTAGACTAATGAAGGACCGTGAACAAATGAAAGAAAAAAAAATGAATCGAGAGAAAAGATACTAAAGTAAAGAGATTGCTGGAGTACCGACTTCTGCCTACCTGTTGGTCCTCAGTAGGGTTGAAATCTTCTTCGTGGCACTCACTCGCGAAAATAATCACTTTCGCAAAATACGATGTTGTGAATTAATCGAGAAAAGTTGAGTTTAGAGAAATTTAGCATATAGTTCATCGGACGAGCGCCATATGAATACTGACTGCTAACGACATCCGTCAAATCCTCCAGCACATGGTGTCGCGAAAATATGAGATTAACATACATATATTGGATGGAACTTATTAAAACGATTAGGCGATTCGGAATTAAATAAGATGACATAATTAGTTGCAGTAAGTAAACAGTAGGTAAATGTATGGCAAGGCCAAGGCATCGCAAAAGTATGGAAACTTTTCAAGGGCGTCACATCAAAGATAACTTCGACAACCCCTGCACTTAAGAATAATAATTGCTCTACGTCGGCGAAACCCCGACGTCCATGGCCGCCTTAGCTGGCAGGCGGCACACACAAAGTAATTACAACGTTCCCTCTTTTCGCGTACCGCGTACGGTCGGCCGCAGACGGCCCCGGGCCGAATAAAAACGCGCATATATCGCTCGCCCGTACGGCCGATATGCAGAACGGGCGATGTCGATACCGATTTCTGACCTCTGCCGGCCGATCGACCGGGCGATATGGGATCTCGGGCGGCCGTTCCCTCAGCGCGACCGCTTTTTTTCGGGTTCTCGAGAGATGGCGCGACCGATTTCGCGTCTTCTGGGTCGAAAAAAACGCCGTTTTTGCGTGGAAACCGGCGAGTGCGATTGGATTTTTCGATAAGGGGGAAGTCGACGATTAAGTTTTGTTTAATAAGCGGTTTTGGATGATGATGAAGTCAGCGGTGGGTTGACGAGAGTTCGTGATATTTATCGAGGGAGAATCAAGGTTCGAAGAAGCGAGTATGAACCATTTTGAGGCAGATTTGTATCTGTCATAGCCAGAGAGAATAATCCAATTATTATTTGAAATAACCAGTCATTATGTGGAATAACTGAAGAATTTGGTCAAATTGATTAATTAATAAGCAAGTAAGAAAAAAGATGTTTGCAGAAAGAAAATATTGAGATTGAATGAATCAGCAAAAAAATACAAACTGTGTACAAAAGGAAAACTCGAGCATCTGTTGAGAATGGGCTTATTAGAAACTGACGAGTGTAGAATCTGTGGGGAGGAGGATGAAACTCCTATTCACCTATTCAGGGAATGCTTTGCCATTGTAAGCCAAAGGAAACAATGCCTTGGTCAAGAAACTTGTAGGAGTGAGGAATTAGCCTCGCTGAAGCCTTCCCATGTATTGGATTTCATTAGATCTGGAAGACTGTAAAGGGTGTGGTGAAAACACCTTTGTCAGGGGGCACAGTAGACCATAAGATCGCAGAAACTGTAAATTCTTTCAAACTTACTAAGAAAAGGATACTGATATTAAGTTTCCAGGAATTATTAAATTTTTCAGAAGACAAATAAAATCTATGTACCTCACACTGTAGTGTAGATCAAGATCAAACAGAAAACAAGAATATTGGATACACAATAGGTAGAGCAACCACAGAAAACTAACATAGTAATCAAGTTAGCCAAACAGAAAGTACACCGATACAGAATAAACTATGGAATGTATTATCCATCGAAAATATTTTTTCTTAAATCAACTCGTCATTTCATCCAGATATTTTGTATATCATAACGAATTTATTTTAACCAGCTTGAACCCTAGGCTCCGCTCGAGTTATATCTCAATGTAAAACGCTACTGTAATAGTATATTCTAAAATCTAAAACAACAAATAACAGTTGCAGAAAGAGCTCCTTTTCCAACACGAATGCGAAATTCGAAAACGAGCGACGAAGGAGCTACTCTCGAAATTTAACTAAAAATTCATATTAGTGACATTTGCATTGTATCTTGGCAGTTTGTGTGACGTATGAAATTTGACAGATTCCAGAATTTGAAATGATTTGATTTGAAAATTGAGAGGATCTGAGGTCAGTACTGACAACCACAAAATGAAAATTATAACTGAAAACAATGCTGTAATGAGTTTCATTACAGCACTAGTTTCAGTGCTTTAATGAACTCATTACGATACTGAAATAGAGAATAGTATATTATAAAACAAGTTACAGAATGCGCTCCTATTCCAACACGAATGCGAATGCGGAATTTGAATTGATTTGATTCGAAACAAAGATTATAGAGTATAAAGATGGGAAACGAAGCGACTACAGTGATGTCAGCGACATCTGTTTTTCAAAAGTAAGAGATTAGAGTAGGCTAAATAGAGATTATTAGTAGGCTGTTGTCAATTTTGAAAGAAATACTTGAATAAATATTTTTGCTGAATGATGATTGCATTTTCTCGCGTATTTTTCACTGAAATAACTCGAAAGCTGCAAGAGTAGCACCTAGCTCACTCCATAATCTTGGTTTGTGTGTTTTTCTGTTATAAATTTTGTGTTAGAAACTGGCCGAAATTCGAAATGAATGGTGAATTATTGCAGAAATGATAATCTTGAATGTGCATTCTTTTCATTACCAAAGAGAATAGAAATGTAAGTTTTGAAACTCGTATCATGTAATTGTCTTGTTCATGGCTTCTTATTTTCAGTGTTGTCAAATATGGATAGAGGTTTCGGGGTAAAAATATATTGTTCTGGAAAATTTGTTTGCGAACCGAATTTTCTTCGTTCTCATTCATTAGATCAAAAAGTTCCACTCATAGAGGCAATGGTGGTCAGAAGAACGACTTATAGAGGTGGTGGTTCTCTTGACGACCCTTCCAGCAGTTCGCCTCATCTACGAGACCCTCTAGACTCATTGAGGTGAAAATACACTGGGTAAGATATGCATGAATCGGGTCCAGAACAACTGTTTGACTTATCGATGTTCGATTTATCGATAGTTCATTCACAATAAGTTCTTGAAATTGTTATGATAATTCTCTAATATGTGAACAAATTTTTGAAATGTACTCAATTTGATAATTATTGTATTGCAGTTGATTTTACACAATCATTTCAAATAAAAAAATAAAAAATCCAGAAGCGTATTTCATATGATTCAAAGCAATATGCAGAAAAAAAGATCATCCTGATCAAAAAGCAGAGCCCTGCTTTTTTTTTGTCGAACAGGATATTTTTTTAAAAGTTCGACAAAGTATTCAATTAAATGAAAATTTATGAGAAATGTGTTTCGAATTTCGCGCCTATTAAAATAGTTTTCTGTACTAAATAATGTTTTCAGCGTCATCTATGTGTCACAAGTAAGAAACTAGTCAAAAATCGTAGTCGGATTTTAGTACCACAGATACAAGGGCGTTTCCTATCTTTCTAACTCTATAATCTTTGATTCGAAACTTAATTCGATCGGAGGTCAGTACTGACAATCATAAAACGAAAATTATAACTGAAAACAATGCTGTAATGAGTTTCATTACAGCACTACTTTCAGTGCTTTAATGAACTCATTACGATACTGAAATAGAGAAACAATATTACATATACGTTTTTCCATTCGGTGCTATACAATGAACATTCTGTGTATCAGATACAGGTGCGAATAGAAAATTTATATTAAGCGATAATAATCACGATGAAGAAAACTAAAAACAAACCCAAGTTTTCGAAAGATTCACGCAACATTTGTCTGTGAAGTTAGCCCAGCACTTTTAGATTTTCGAAAATTTTTTCGTTCTGCTGAATTGTGCTAGGTTTGTGCCTCTTTGTGGTTTTAATTTTTTTTTTATTAGTTCATGTTGTTCGAGATATGTATTTCGAAAACCGAAAAAATGGGCCAGCCCAGCACTTTTCGAAAAATTGGATTCCAATGATTGAGAAAATTGTGCTACACGTGTACTGAAATGTCCCGTTCGAATTTTTCCGAAAATCTGTCTAGTTCCCGAAAAATCGGAATTGGAAAATAAAATAACCCGGCAACTCTTCAGATATTCCGGCAAATTACGAAAATGAGAAAAAAAGTCAGCGCAGAAGTTTCATTTTTCCGATGGAAATTGTTTTATATGATTCGAGGCATTGTTTTTTTTCTCTCTAATAAGATTTTTGTTGTCTTTCTACGAATATTTTCTTTGCTTCTGTCACTTCCATTATAAACGAATGATATTTATCTCTTCTAAACTAATTATTTCGACTCAATTCTGTTATTCTCATTCACAATCTGTAATCATATTGATTGATACTTAAAAATGAAATAACACGGTGTTTTTACGCCCCACGTTGGGCGCCACGAGAACTTTCAACAAAACTAAGAATTTCTTAGAAAAGCAAATAGATTCTGCTTTACGAAGGTAGAGTCGGGGTTTATTTTTTTTATTATAATAATTTCAAGTTAAACTCTTGGGTACCACGTGAATTCATTTCCTAGCCGTTATTCGAAAGAATATATAGGAAGAGAATCACTATTAACTCCCCATATTCCTTTCTAATCAACAAAGTTCGAAATGAGGGCAACCACACACTGTCAAAAAACTTCAATATTCTTAAATGTACATGTAACCTCGCACTGTCACCCGGTACAATCAAGCAGAACCGCTAGGACTTGTACCAAAGTACCAAGACCCGATACGCAACCAACCACTGGTCTGGACCATCCCGAGCCGCAGCTCCCATTCAAGAAAAACCAAACAATTACGGTTTTACGAGTTCCGCAGCAATAAGTCACATTTTTACCGTCGCAGGTTGCGCAGAAATGGGTTAGGGGTCAGTCGCTCGCGATGGCAGACGCGGATCTTGCGTAATTGGTGCGAAGTCGTATCGGGGTCACGGATGCAGATGGTGCTGCAGCTTATGGAATGCGCCCAGTTAAGAATTGAGCCGAGGATCGCGGAAGATGGGAGTTTTAAGGTTACGATGAGTGGCTGTTTTGGGTGGAAATACGAAAGTTGCTTGATTTTATGGTTGGTCACTGCGAGAATGATGAGGGAAGTTCGAAGATGTGTTGGACGATTCCCTGCATCCTTACATTCTGGCAAGAATTACGAAAACGCAACACTGCGATAAACAAAAAACAATTAGGTGTACAACTGCTTTCGCCGTTTTTTCCAGAAATTGGAGGCTTTATTGTAAAAAACTGGTTATACATTTATGAATCAAAGTATTGTTTTTTCACTAAAAGCGGCCTCACTACTCACTATATAGGTATTCGAGAGCATTCGATGAGCTCAAGCCGCAGATTTCTTCATATCGAAGCAGAAAGTTAAAACTTGCCTGAAATGACGAGAATTCGACCTGTAAACTGACATGATTAATCGAGAAAAAGTTTATGATGCAGACACGAATCGACTTATATTTCGAGGGCGTTATGTTAACAAATACCTAAGCTTATTGTATGACATCTACGATCTCTTTATTTCAACTACCACTTACCTCTACAACCATCAGGGTGGTTAAGAAAAATCCAGTAAAACAACGAAATTTTATTCCCAGAGAATTCAAGCATTTTAAGACTATCAATACAATGTATGGCCTCCACGGGCATCAATAACAACTTGACATCTTCTTTGCATACTACACACAAGATTGTTGAACATTTCTTGAGGAATTTGGTTCCATGAACGGGGCGGAAACTCTCCCAGATCATAAAAGGATTCTGGGGTAGGTTGATGATTATCGAATCTTCTTTGGAGCATATCCCATGCATGTTCTATGATATTTAAATCTGGTGAGTGCGGAGGTATTCTATCGTCTAGAAATTGAAAATTGTCAACAATAGAAGCGAGAAAATTTGGCAAAACATACCCTATAGTGTGAGGCGGTCATATCCCCAAGACAAATGTGTAGATCTGTGCACCCGTTGAAACATATCCCGGCTCTTACCATAATACTAGCCCTCGGAATGGATGGACTTCTTGGACATAGCGACGATTACGGGGTATGCGTGGGATTGTCAATACCCTTATTCCTTATTCTTTGAGAATCTAAAAATCGTCCATATCTGGATTCATCAGTAGAAAAGACACTACACCATTGATCGTTCCAACTGATATGTCGCCTTGCCCATTCTAATCTTTGACGCTTATGGTCACGTGTTGATGGAACTCCTCTTAATGCACGTCTAGAACCTAGATTCACTTCTCTAAAACGTCTTCTAATGGTTTCGATGGAAATTTGGACCCCATCTGCATTTTGAAGAATATTTCTTAGCATTCTACACGTAGAACAGGCTTTCTTCTCGCCGAAACGGCGATGAAACGATCCTGAGCAGGTGTTGATTTTCATCGCCCACCAAGCCTTGGTCTTTATGATTCGAAACCTGTCACTCTGAACCTATTCCCAAGTTGAGATATCACACTTTCACTGATTGGAGCCTTTCCGCAACCACAACCTGGATTAGGCCACCCTGTAGCATTCCGATAGTTCTATTAGCCTCAGCGTTTGTTAGTTTACGTCTTGGCATTTTCAGAAAGTTCGTTTTTAATCGCAGCCGTTCATACACTGAGTATTTCAGAATAAGAACATTCATGAAGCATATACAAACAACCAAACTTCAGAAAAAAGGCGACCAGATTGAAGAAATGTTTCATACTGATTAATATTGTATCGATTCAGGTTGTTATTAAGTTTCAAATGATTTTACAGCGATTTTCTAGAAGATTACATTCTTTTCAAAACGATTGAAAGCCTTAAGGGAATTTTCAGACTTTCCTTATAAAAACAAGTTTATTTTCCCTTGTTGATTCACAAAACAAGTTTTTCCCTAATAATCTTCTCGAAGGCACCAAAATGCAGTCAAAAGGTTTACTGCCAGCAGTCACTCTAGCAGTCTATATCCGTGCTTGCAAGCCACGCTGGGTGTCATGAATTCATACATTCTCGATCCTCTGCAGGATTTCCTGGACTCTCTCATGTGTACCTGGGCATCGAAGTATTAGAGGCAATGAAAACACCCATCAAGGTTACCCTTGCAGGACCTGCATTTTCTTATAGCCATGGAAAAGACGAATTTAAAGGAAAAGTCCAACAATGGGCTATGGACGATAAGGGAAGGGATACCCCTGGGCATACAATCCTTGACTTGTTAAGTCAATGAGCTCCTGGTGCTACCATGACCAGAGTCTTGGGTATAGTTTTGGAAGAACAAACAGTTGGATTCATGCTGAACATGGTATCGAGATGTAGCTGGCTTGATAATTATAATTATACGTTTGTTCATAGATTGGTCCGTCAATTTTGGAGCAACCGCATTCGAATGACAAATTGATGACGTCATGAATCAGCTGTCAACTTTAACCGCGGTTCGTTCTACGGTTATTAGTTCTTTGTTTCTATCTCTGTCTATACTTCCTGTGAATTGTCAATTTTTACTTGACAGCCGTTCAACCAACCGTTTCATTCATACAGAATTCGAATGAGTCAGAACCAACCTCGGTTTGACGTTATAATTCATGAACCGAGCGTTCATTCGAAATCGCCTGTAGCCTAGAAAACTCAACTTAACGTCAAAGAGACGTACGTCATCTGTCAAGGCGACGTATCGACCTAACCTCGAACGACGGATCGAAACCGGCGGGACCACAGAAAACGCTCACGCGTTCAAAGAGCCCGAACCGCCAACACGGAGCTACGCGATCGGTCATAAATTCGTCTATGGCCATATCGGATATCGCCTCTATAACCAGGCCGGAATAAATCTTCCGCGCCCGGACGAAATTTACATAATTAGTCGTCGTTTAGCGGGAACCAGTGACATATTTCATCCGCGGTTCGTGCGAGACTTGTTAGCCCGACTTGTTTACATTTCTTTCGTCCGCGCGACCAATAAATATCGCCTAATCGATGGTCATATCGATGTTTCGACATCTGTGCACTTTGCGGAACATCGATAAAATCGTCGGATTCGGTGGTGCGGCTGAGCTCCGTGTTCGCGGTAGCCGCGATCGGGTCGCGGCGATTCGGTTTTCTGGCGACGAATTTAGATTTATGGATTTCACGCTGGAGGATCTGACTGTCGGATTTGAACAATGACCGGTTCTTTGGTATTATGAGGAAATTTGAACCGAGTTTGAATGATTTCGCTGTTATTTATTTACTGTTAGTAGTTGAATTCGTCGTGGATGTAACGGCGGAAAAATAACTGTTATTTCTTCAAGAAAAGCACTGATTTTTGCTATTTCGGTCAGATTCGTTGACAGAGCTTGTACTTATACACTGCTGAAAAAAATTAACGCACATTCTGAAAATCCCAATATTAATGAGAGTTAACTCTACATTGACTTTATAACTTATTTCTTATGTTCTCTTGGGAAGGTTTCGAACGAAGCAAGAAATATTAAATTGAAGAAAAATTTTGGATTTCACCGAATCTTATGTGAAAGAAGAGAAATGAACAATTTCCAAAATACTGGAATGCTGATAAGTGATTTAGTACTTGGTATTTCCACCCCTTGCGTTGATTACAGCTCGGCAACGAAGGTTAATACTCAAAATGAGTGATATCTTGAAATATTCTGATCTGATCCTTCCCAGATTTCTCCGAGTTGGATTCCTAAGTCACTAAGAGTAGCTGGATGATTTTCTGAACTTCTCAGCCTTCTATTGAGGTTGTCCTAAACCTGCTCAATCGGATTGAGATCTAGACTTCTTGCTGGCCATTCCATGCGAGAGACTTCAACCTCTTCAAGGTACTCCAGAACGATGCGCGCACGATAGGGTCTGGCATTATCGTCCATAAAAATGAAATTTTCACCAATGTATGGGGCAAATGGCACTACATGCTCTTCAAGAATGTTCCTTATATACTTATCAGCATTCATAGCTCCATTATCAACGACCACTAGGTCTGTGCGAGCAGTCAAAGATATTCCACCCCATACCATAATCGAACCTCCCCCGAAACCAGTAGTATTCAGGAAATTGCTCTGAGCATATCTTTCATGTGGACGTCTTTATACAAGGGCACGTCGATCACAATGGTAGAGGCAGAATCTAGACTCATCTGTGAAGAGAACTCTTTCCCAATCGGCCTCTTTCCAATGGATATGCTCTCTCGCAAAATCCAAACTAGCCCTTCGATGGGCTGGGGTAAGAGCTGGGCCTCTTGCCGCGACACGAGGCCTTAAATCACATTCTCTGAGGCGATTTCTTATTCTCTAAGTACTAATTTGCACCCCATGAGTTAGCTCAAGCGGATTTTGAAGGAGGCGAGCGGTTGCAAACCCTTGTCTCAACGCAGAAACTCTCAAGTAACGTTCTTGAAGGGCAGTTGTTACGCGTGGTCTACCCTGTCCTGGTCTTCGGAATTCATACCTGTCTCCCTAAATCGCTGCAACATTCTGGACACACTTGAATGGGAAACTCCAAACCTTTCTGCAATTCTTGGGTCAAATTGCGTGTTTCGCGTTGCATAGCGATCGAGTGTAGAAAATCAAAAGAAAGAAAAACTATTGATCACTAGAATTGATCGAGAACAACTGATTTTAGAATAGAGCCAATACATTCAAAATATGATAATATCATCTTTTTTTATTTCTGCTGGGAAAAAACATCTGTATTGAAGAAAAACGTTGAAAGAGGATAACATATGCATGCATAATTCTGATAAAAATAATTATCATTGAGAACACCTTCAGTTGTAGAATAAATTTGAGATTTCTATGATGTGCGCTAATTTTTTTGCGCTGTGTAGTTACAATTTGAAAGAGACTACAGTCCACTGAGACCTTTTACAGCTCACCTCCCAGACCTACAGGCAAAAATTAATTTTATTTTCTGCAACTTGAAATTATATTGATATGAATTTTCATCACAAAATCTCATTCAAACAATTTTTTTTTTCAATTTAAGTCAATATCCCCAACTCATGTGGAGCAGTTTATTTTCAACTAACGCAACCAAATACGATAAATTACAGAAGATATTCGATTTATTTTTGGCTTCCAATCTTTCACAGAAGATGTTCCACATGACCAATTTGCATATCAATGCAAAAAGTGGGTACACCACGACATGGAGATCACCCATCGTGATCGTGCGAGGTCTGTACATCACCTAACGAGCCCAAAACGAACCAACGAAATCTCAATCTATGAATTTCTCATCAGAGACTTCAACAGGCGGCTAAGCGAGTAAATCGAAAAAACATTCCTCTCCCAAGAAAACGCAACTGAGGCAACATCCATCATTTTTTCCCACCCATAAACCAAGGAAACTCCAACTGTTTCAGGAAAAATGCCGACTGCCTGAGTCAGCTCCGTCCAGCGACAATGTGATCGCAACAAAACCATAAACAAATGGCTTTATTCTCGTGAATTATGACAGGAACGACATTCTGTGGCCTGGACGCGAAGCGGCCTCCCTGAATATTTTGTCTCCGCGAGGCCGATTCTTCTCTATTAATAACGACGCTGTATAAAACATAAAATACGACGTTTTGTGGAAATATATCTTCTCATTCTGGCTTGATAACAATGGAGGGACGCGGTGGGGGAAAAAGATCCAGTGGCGTAGGTGATTCTGGGTGCATCACATTTTTTCAGTTTGTTTTTAATCAGGATGGCCTTGTATTCGATGAAGAATTATTGAAGGCATCTGAATATGAAAATGAACAAATGGGAATAATATAAAATATTCTAGATATCAGATGACATATGTGTCGTTTCCGAAAACAACAGTCAAATGTTTTTCCTTTTTTTCAGGCTACTTAAGTGGAAAAGTACAATAACAGAAGCAATCAAGAACAGTCATAAGAAATAAATACACTGCGCAAAAAAATTAACGCACATTATGAGAATCTCAAATATATTCTACAACTGAAGGTGTTCTCAATGCTAATTATTTTTATCAGCATTATGCATGCATATGTTATCCACTTTCAACGTTTTTCTTCAATACAGATGTTTTTTCCCAGCAGGAATAAGATGATATTATCAGATTTTGAATGTATTAGCTCCATTCTAAAATCAGTTGTTCTCGATCAATTCTAGTGATCAATAGTTTTTCTTTCGTTTGATTTTCTACACTCGATCGCTATGCAACGCGAAACACGTAATTTGACCCAAGAGGAATGTGACCAAGCGGTATTTTTGCGAGAAGAAGGGTGGATATAAACAAGAATTGCAGAAAGGTTTGGAGTTTCCCATACAAGTGTGTCCAGAATGTTGCAGGTATGAATGTCCGAAGACCAGGACAGGAAAGACCACGGGTAACAACTGCCATTCAAGAACTTTACTTGAGAGTTTCTTCGTTGAGACAACGGATTGCAACCGCTCGCCTCCTTCAAAATCAGCTTGAGCAAACTCATGGTATACAAATTAGCACTACAACAATGAGAAATCGCCTCAGAGAATATGATTTAATGCCTCATGTCGCGGCAAGAGGCCTAGCTCTTACCCCAGCCCATCAAAGGGCGCGTTTGGATTTTGCGAGAGAGCATACCCATTGGGAAGAGGCCGATTGGGAAAGAGTTCTCTTCACAGATGAGTCTAGATTCTGCCTCTACCATTGTGATCGACGTTCCCTTGTATACAGACGTCCACATGAAAGATATGCTCAGTGCAATTTCCTGTATACTACTGGTTTCGGGGGAGGATCGATTATGGTATGGGGTGGAATATCTTTGACTTCTCGCACAGACCTAGTGGTCGTTGATAATGGAGCTTTGAATGCTGATAAGTATATAAGGAACATTCTTGAAGAGCATGTAGGGCCATTTGCCCCATACATCGTTCAGGAGTACCTTGAAGAAGTTGAAGTCTCTCGAATGAAATGGCCAGCAAGAAGTCCAGATCTTAATCCGATTGAGCAACTTCGGGACAACCTCAATAAAAGGCTAAAAAGTTCAGAAAATCATCCAGCTACTCTTAATGACTTGGGAATCTAACTCGGAGAAATCTGGAAAGGATTAGATCAGAATATTTTGAGATCACTTATTTTGATTATGAACCGTCGTTGTAGAGCTGTTATTAAGGCAAGGGGTGAAATACTAAGTATTAAATCACTTATCAGCATTTCAGTATTTTGAAAATTGTTTATTTCTGTTCTTTCACATAAGATTCGGTGAAATTCTGAATTCTTCTTGCAATTAATGTGTCTTGTTTCGTTCGAAACCTTCCCGAGAGAACATAAAAAATAAGTTATAAAGTCAATGTAGAGTTAACTTTCATGTAAAATGTTGCCTAGACATTTTCAAAAAGTTATCAGATCTCATGTAGAGCCAAGCTGCTAACTCTACACCCTTCATCTTCACAAGTCCTTATTTCACAAACTCTATGCTTTGGTCGAAATAAGTGACTTGGCCGTTTCTTTTTCGCCACGTGGGCGTAAGGTGGAAAATTCATTCGCTGTTCATAACTTTTCCGTTATAAAATAGTTCTTATAGTTACGAGAAGGCCAAGTCACTTATTTTGAATAAGGCATAGAGTTTGTGAAATAACGACTTTTGAAGTTGAAGAAAGTAGTTTTTCCGTGAAATTATAGTCCTCGAATACACATTCTCAAGAAAAGGTTGATTTTTTTTTAAGTTTCCTATACAGGAAATTATCTTCTGAAAACGCCCTGTGTCCTATTTTCGCACCAACTCGCCGTGCCGTTCCGAAATTAACATCATTTCTCGAGATTCGAAAGAACTGCAATACCTCCCACCGAAAAAATGCTTAAGTGCAAATTGGAGTGCTACAATTTCCCCAAGAATCATTAACTTCCAAGGCGCCAAATGAAATAAGTCTATCGTTCCTTGCACCTCGTTGTCGGTCGATCATTCAGAAACAGTAATAACCAGGAAATATTTTGCGTAATTCGTAATAGCCACTATGAGAACCAAGGCGTACCTCTGACCTTCCTTTGTTGGTTCGACATAAGCTATGGCGATCTGATGGATGTCAATAAAATCGAGGTACCGTTGCCTCGAACCTTTCGACATTCGAGAATGGCTTGTTGAAAATGGGAAAAGTTCTTTTCCTCGTTTATAGCCGTGAAAGATGTTTAATTGGTTTGATTGCAGCTGTGGGCCTATCATATACATACAAGACAATTACGCTACGTAATCGTCGTAGGAGTGGAAACTGATATTAGCCTTGGGGTTTACACAGAACCCTCAATAACTCCATATTCTCGGTAACATTGTACCGAAGAATTTATTTACGTTGTATGTCTGTAGCATGAAACAAGGTTATGAACTAATATATTTTTCGTATCGTTGAATCTACAGCTAATTCTTCACCGGCACTGGTAAATTGGTAAATCCATAGATATTCTTTCAGATTTCGAAGATTGATGAACCATATAGCTCATGTCCTACATCCTGAATTGATTCCCTTCAGTGAAAGATATCCATCCCTTATAAAAAAAACCTCTATTTTTCACCAACATGGTTGAGATGATCGGATAAACTTTGTCCACCACAATTCTGCAATTCTTTTTGATTTGCTTCCTATGTTATCTCTGCCTCCATGTTAGGAAATGCAATTTCCATTGGGAAACGCCCCAAACAACTTTATACGTTCTATTCTTTAGATGTTGAGGTCTTTGGGCTAGTTGATAGTTTGAAAGGGGTTACAGTTCACTGCGATCTTATGGTTTATTGTGCCCCTTGACAAAGCTTTACAGCTCGCCTTCCAGTCCCAGAGATCTTATGAAATCCAATATCTCGGAAGGCTTCAGTGAGGCTAATTCCTCACTCCTACAGGTCTCTGGACCAAAGCATAGTTTCCTTTGGCTTATAAAGCCACAGCATTCTGTGACTAGATGAATAGGAGTTTCTTCCTCCTTCCCACAGAATCTACACTCGTCAGTGTCCGACACGCTCTGTTATTACCAAGCTACCTTTTTGTCTCAATCTCGCCAATAAAACCCGATTTTCTTCTTCTAGAGTTTTCTCGACGTCTGTTCTCTAAAAGTAATTTGACAGTAACTTTTTTCTCTTGTCAATCAAAACATAAGGTAATGAAGATCCAAACTAAATAATTCAATCAAGGTTTCAACACGTCCATTCTCAGCAAGTGCTTTCTGAGGCGACAATGCCTTGTAACAAAACCAGTGAGGAGGTGTTGTTGGTTCTTACTGAAATCCAAATATTTTTTGGATCTTGCAGTTTCAAAATTCCGAAAGGACTTTTTGGAGTGATCCAACCCTGGTAGATTCTGCCAGAGTGTTTCTCTTTCATCTTAAGGCTATGTATTTGTATGAATTTCACACGCCCTGAAGTAACAACCTGCCTGTGATACAAAAAAAATATGGATCATTGTGTTTGTTTATCAAGAAGAAAAATGAAACTTGACAATGTCTGCTGCAGCATTAATATTCAGACGAATTAAATCTTCTTACCTGCATTCACCAAAAATTTCATTTGAGTGAGCAACTGCTTGCCTACGAGAGCTCAACTAATGAAATTGCTTGTTGTATGAAATCATGATGATATCATTTTAATCCTGTATATATTCCAGAAAATAGCTTCATCATGGTTGGTATCAAATAAATAGCTTCAATTATGTGTATAATATAATTTCCTGATAAGACTAAGTATGCCTTCCTTCCATTTCACACCATTCTCTTTTCAGAAAAATGGGATAAAATCGCTTTGAGGAATGCCGCCTTTTTACGTCTGCGCCTGAAATTCAACGTTGCCATTTTAGGAGGGAATGGTAGTAATTTTACGATATGCAGCTCGACACTCTTACATCGATTTCGGAGGTGACAGCATCTTTATGAGGTGAGAGCTTTCAATGAGTTCTTATTTTTTAGGCGGAAATGACGCTTTATGACTATATACAGGGGTTTGCCAAATTAATGCGATAAAATTCAGGAGGTGAATGCTCGTATGAAATTAAGATGGGTCTTTCTTATAACAAAATTTCCTCAGGCCACCCCTTTCCGAGATAACTCTTGAAAGGTGGTGACTAAAATTCAATGTTAATTTTTTTCCAGTGAAGCTAGAAACTTGAAATGTTGAAATTTTCTTTAACTCGCAAAGATCTAAGCATGGGTATGATGTCAATATTCATGTTAAATTATACGGGGGTGAAATTGGCAACCTTTACTTCATTTTATATGGAAAAGTTTTTTTGAGTTTCATGAAATGAAATTATAAATTTGAAATTATTGTTTCTTTTTCTTGAATTTTCTCTCAAAACCATTAGCTGAAGAGAAAACCCATATTTTATAGTTATTTTAATGAATTGGTTGTGAAACAGTGAAGATGTCAAATGTGGAAGGATTCATAATAGATGCTGCAATAACCACGCTGAGAAAAAATAAAAACTGAATATTAATCACCACCTTTTAAGGGTGATATGTCGGAGTAGGCTCAGGAAATTTTGTTATAGGAAAAGCCCATCCTAATTTTATACGAGCATACACCTTCTGAATTTTGTCGCCTGTATATACGTACATGACACTTTTCAAGGTGAGGTTTTTTTTTGACAGGTGCTACGACTCAATGCGCCAAAAGTTGCTCATATAAATTATTCATCTGAAAAAACTTGGGCAATAATATCTTAATACACGATCATGTTATCTATCTGTTAGAAGCTAGTTAAAAATTTTTACGTAATCTACCGATTATAGTTTCAAAACTCAATTCTATTCTGAAAATTTAGTACCCACCCTTCGCAGCTAAACAACTTTTCATCACTGAAAATGGGCTCTTTTATGTTGAAGGTTTCCAATGGCTCCCTTTTTCAGATAGGTATACAAGAAGAATATAGGTTTTGTTTTTCTTGTAGCAAAACTGTTAATACCCAAGTTCATATAGAAACTGAGACATTTTCGGTAATAATTCGGCACTTACTGTTACAGTTGCTCCTAAAATCTCTTCAGATATATTTTTCCAAATCGCGTTGGTGCAAAAACATCTTTAAGCTTATTGGATTATTTTCATTTGTTCATTGAACCTTTTAATAATTTCTTCTGAATGGAACTCAGATAAAGAGGCATGATTGTTAGAATATTCGAAAATGCAATGTTTAATATCATGACCAAAGTACAATTAATCACTGAATTTTTGGTTATTTGCAATGACTGTGAAATTAATATAACGTCGTTTTCATAATTGCCATGTGCCAATTTGGACATGTATTTCTTTTTTCTAGTAGTTAATAAAATCATAGACAGAAAAGTTAATATACAGGGTGGCCATTTGAAAACGAAACAGACGAGATTACAGACGAAATAAATTTTTTCGATAGAAATGCTCGGACAGGTCGATTTCTGTTTCGAGGGGGACAACTTGAGATGTAGGTTACGGACGCATAGCGCTTCAACTCTTGCTACTGCAACCCTCACCTCCAATTTTTGAATAGGGAAGATGGGGTGAGTGATACCTCATTTGAAATGTATTTTTATACTGATTTCAGCACAGTAATTGTTTTTTCATTCTATGGATCAGTTCTCGAAATATTCTCGACTAAGCATTTGAAAATGAAGTGGTGTTTTCATGGCACTTGTAGTGTTTTTTGTGAAAAACCTTTCAAATGAGGTATCACTCACCCCATCTCCCCTATTCAAAAATTGGGGGTGAGGGTTGTAGTAGCAAGGGTTGAAGCGCTCTGCGTCCGTAACCTACATTTTAAGTTGTCCCCCTCGAAATAGAAATCGACCTGTCCGAGCATTTTTATCGAAAAAATTTATTTCGTCTGTTTCGTTTTCAAATGACCACCCTGTATTTCGAGAACTAATGCATAAAATGAAAAAACAATTACTGTACTGAAATCAGTATAAAAATACATTTCAAATGAGGTATCACTCACCCCATCTTCCCTATTCAAAAATTGGGGGTGAGGGTTGTAGTAGCAAGGGTTGAAGCGCTATGCGTCCGTAACCTACATCTCAAGTTGTCCCCCTCGAAACAGAAATCGACCTGTCCGAGCATTTCTATCGAAAAAATTTATTTCGTCTGTAATCTCGTCTGTTTCGTTTTCAAATGGCCACCCTGTATGAAAATTCAATGTTTGATATCATAACCGAAGTACAATTAATCACTGTATTTTTGATTATTTTCAATAAGTGTGAAATAAATATAACCTCGTTTTTATAATTGTCATGTGACAATTTGGACATGTATTTTTTTTTCATTAAGAATAAAGTAGTTGATAAAATCATAGATAGAAAAGTTAATATATACTGTAAGATATAATGAGAAACATAGTTTTGGAGCAGTAGTGGGTGGCGATAAAAAAAAATCCACTTTTTCCTCCTATTTCGGTGGTCTACGCCTCGACGTGCGCCACTGGGGCCAGATATCTCAATATAATTGAGCGAACGATCGAGGGGAGCGATCTTCCCGTGTACGTTATTAATATTAATCAAGTTAAATCTTGATAAGCGACACAAAATCTCCCCTTCTTCGATCCTCTATAGATACAAATAGCCGAGCAGAGAGGAGCGAGGCCGTCGGAGCAAGAAGAAGAAAACGTGTCCTCGTGGTTGGTTTACGACCAAACCGCAGAACCGGAGGAAGATCGGGGTAGGCCGCGATATGATAAATGAACGCGGGCGACTTCAGATGTTTCCCAGGCCACTAGATGTTCGCCACATGAAGCCACGGCCTTCTTTATTATTATTGGGTTTTGTCGAAGAGATGGGACACCTATATGTTAAATTGTGTCTTCTTCGTGGCTGGTTGCGTCGCGTTTTTGTTGTGTTTCGATGCTGGCGTTGTCGGTGCCTTTTTATTGTTCTCGTTTTTATCGATCGGATTGCTTTGTTATGACGCAGGAATGACTCCATCTTTTGGGGGATTCTCGAGGAGGTTGCTTGATTCTCATATCTTGTCCTGTCGAAAATTCCGCTTTCGAAAATTTTCGTTAATTTAATTTGACTCCAGATGATATTTTCTTCTTAATGGAAGACATTGTATGAGCAAGAGCTATTGAATTATTGCCACTATCGTTACTTCAATTCTTCTGAAATTATAGTATAATCACTGTGAGACGAATTCACAAAAAGGAAATACAATACTGGACAAAAATTTAGGAACCAAAAAAATTTAAAATTCTGTGTACAATTTTGAACAGGTCGTAACATCGAGATAAGTAGTCGAACAAGAAAAAACGAAGAAAGAGCTTGAAGCTCCAGGTTTCTTGTTTTTGGATTAGAGCTTCAGAAGTTTGTTACCGCAGCAGTTTTTGAGAAATCGTACAAAAACCAACAACAACAAAATTTTCAAAAATTTTTTTTTATTCTTTGTCCACTGACTTGGAGAATTTTTTTTTTGCTTAATTGCTATGGAACATAGATGAATTCAAAATAGTAATCATCGAAATGAATACCATTTTCAATTCCCAGGCTCAGAGATCTTTTATCATGAGGTTGGAGAAATGATATTAGATTTTGTCACTGAGATGAGAGATATACCGGTTTCGGCCTTGTTGAGCCTCATCAGTATCCCGCACATCTCAGGACAAAATCTTCATAAAAACTTCGATATTTGAAGCAATTGGTTGTGAAGTAATGAGTAAAATATTATAAAGTACTAAGGTGGTGACATCCAATTGCGTCAAAATGAAGTTTCACATCTCCAATCAAGAGAAAGTAGCAAGCGGGCCCTGAATAGAGCCACTGCTAACATCTCATTCAGTGAAAGAGGAAGTACAGTTTTCTTTTTTTGCATTTGATTGGAGATAAGAAACTTCATTTTGACGCAATTAGAAATCACCACCTTAGTACCTTGTAATATTTTACTCATTACTTCACAACCAATTGCATCAAATATCGAAGTTTTTATGAAGATTTTGTCCTGAGATGTGCGGGATACTGATGAGGCTCAACAAGGCCGAAACCGGTATATCTCTCATCTCAGTGACAAAATCTAATATCATTTCTCCAACCTCATGATAAAAGATCTCTGAGCCTGGTAATTGAAAATGGTATTCATTTCGATGATTACTATTTTGAATTCATCTATGTTTCAAAAATGTTCTCGATGTGGCCTCCGTAAAGGCAAAGAATTCTCTTTTTCTTAAAAAAACATCTGGCTTCACAGTCATAAAAAATATTGGGCGTTTTCCATCACTTTGAGAAAGTAGCAAACGGGCCCTGAATAGAGCCACTGCTAACATCTCATTCAGTGAAAGAGGAAGTACAGATTTCTTTTTTGCATTTGATTGGAGATGTGAAACTTCATTTTGAAGCAATTGGAAATCATCACCTTAGTACCTTGTAATATTTTACTCATTACTTCACAACCAATTGCTTCAAATATCGAAGTTTTTATGAAGATTTTGTCCTGAGATGTGCGGGATACTGATGAGGCTCAACAAGGCCGAAACCGGTATATCTCTCATCTCAGTGACAAAATCTGATATCATTTCTCCAACCTCATGATAAAAGATCTCTGAGCCTGGGAATTGAAAATGGTATTCATTTCGATGATTACTATTTTGAATCCATCTATGTTTCAAAAATGTTCTCGATGTGGCCTCCGTAAAGGCAAAGAATTCTCTTTTTCTTAAAAAATGAGGATTCTTGTTCTGTCTAATATTCGGCTTCGAAAAGAAAATTTTCGTTAATTTAATTTGACTCCAGACATCGTATGAGCAAGGGCTATTGAATTATTGCCTCTAGCGTTACTTCAATTTTTCTGAAATTATAGTGATTTCTTCGAACGTAACCACAGTGTGACTAATTCACAAAAAGGAAATACACTACGGGACAAAATTAATAAAACAAAAAAAAAATTTAAATTTGTGTACAATTTTCAAAAGGCCGTAACTTCGAGATAAATAGTCGTACAAGAAGAAACAAAGGACGAGATTGAAGCTCCAGGTTTCTTCTTTTTGGATTACAGTCTCAGAAGTTTGTTTCCGCAGCAGTTTTTGAGTAATCGTACAAAAACCAGCAACAAAAAATTTTCAAAATTTTTTTTTTATTCTTTGTCCACGGACTTGGAGAATTTTTTCTTGCTTAATCGCTATGGGTATCGGATACTTCGTTCATTTAACTTCAATTTCCTCTTTTACAGACTTTGATACGTCAAATTCTCATCGAGATATAAGCCTACAAATGAAAAAGGATCGTTTGTCTTTGATTATCGATATCTCAGCAACCAATTATTGTGCAGAAAGTTGAAGGTGAGTTTTGAGAACTTGAATGAATTCCCTTCAGAATTCTACCGAGCTTTTTCTAATTGTATTTGTTAATAGTATGTTCTAAAACAAGTTGCAGAATGAGCTCCTATTCCAACACGAATGCAAAATTCGAAAACGAGCGACGAAGGAGCGAGTTTTCGAAAGCATGAGCGTTGGAATTGCCTTCTGCAACGAGTAGTAGACGATATTTTCTCTATTTCAGTGAAGTTTCATGAAGCACTCTCGTAATTCAAGTACAAATTCAGATTAGTGACTGCTGTATTATATCTTGGCAGTGAGTGTGACTTACCAAATTTAACAGATTACGGAATTTAATTTGAAAATTGATAGTATCGGAGGTCAGTACTGACAACCATAAAACGAAAATTATTTCTGAAAACAATGCTGTAATGAGTTCATTACAATACCGCTCAGTACTGTAATGAATTCATTACGATACTGAAATCGAGAAATTTGTATATTATAAGACCTCATATCAGAATGACTATTCATGCAATTTTTTTCTCAAATTATAGCACGTTAAAAGAGAACTTGATATCCTTCAATAGTTATTTTTGTATCTAGTGCGCGATATGCTACTTTGACGATAGAGAATTAATGTTTTTTAACGAGGCGCAGCCGAGTAGAAAAAAAGTATTTCGCGCATGAGATGCAAACAAAATTTTTTCTACAAACGTAAAAAATATTGTCCTAAAATAAGTAACATGCTTAGCTTAATATGAAAAATAGTATTGACTGGCTTAAACTGTTTTTTCAAATCAAGTAATTACTGTAACTATGGAAATAAAATGACATTTGTTGACAATTATTTCAAAGTGACAGTTCTTCATAATTATTTTGGAGTGACTTTTTATTCGCGTCAATTTCGTGCGTGATATTTATAACTGTAAAATAATAGAAATTTTGAGCGACGATGAATTAAGCAGTACCCCATCTAACTTGACAGATGCGGCAATTCAGTAATTGCAAATGTTTTACCGGAAAAATCGAGGCGCCAGTATGAAAATGCATATCAGCAATTTAAAGAGTGGTGTGAAGCAAATAAAGTCAGAAAAATATTCGAAAATGTGCTGTTGACATATTTTGCAGAGATGACTGAGAAGCTGAAGTCTTCCACGTTATGGGCAATATATTCTATGTTGAAAGCAACACTCTATGTTAAATAAAACGTGGATTTTAAGAAAATTATGAAATTAGGCTGAAGGACTTCGGTCGATGGCCTTTGACTGTGGTCAATAAATGACAGTTATTATTATTATTATTATGAAATTATGAATTTGAAAAAATTATCAGTTAGAAACCATCCTAAGAAATCTAAGGTATTGACTAGAAATCAAGTTAAACAATTCATAGGAGAGGCACATATTGAAACCTAAAGATTAAATTTAAAAATTCCATATAGTTTACATGCAGTGTGCGAAGTAAGTATTTCACACACTACTTCGCGCACGGTGTCATGGTAACGAAGGAAAATGAAAAAAGTGTCACTTCGCATATTGTTGTCAATGCGTGAACCTTGTCATTTTTCGACGTTTGTAGAAAAAAGCAATTACATAATTGCATTTAGGGATCTGTATGTTTGTTTTTATGTCGAATGCTAACAAAAATGCATCATGTAAAATTTTTCATAGAATTTAAAATATCCTGTTTGAAATGTTTTTCGAATACTGTTGAAAAAAATTCTTATCTCTAGCTGGATTTCGATGCTGGAACAGCAAAGTACAGCTGTACAGGGTGGGCATATTTCGATGTTTTAGCACTACAACTTTTGAACCAGAAGAGATAAACAAAATCTGATACCCCATTCTCGATCTCTTTTTCGGAGAAACTAACAAAAATTTTATTCATTTTTGGCTACCTTCTTTTGTTTTCGAGTTATAGGCGAAAATTGGAAAAATGGCGATATCGAAAAAAATTTATATCTCCGCTAATACTTATGATAGAGCTCTGAAATTAAAACATCCAGTGGCATGCTCGTCTTTTCTGCACCATTTTCAATTACGAAGCTATGATCCAAAGTTATGTTTTTTTAAATGGAAACAATATATTTCTGTGACATTTTCTGAAAGCTTAATTTTTTCTGATTTCAATAATATATAACATCGTAAAGTTCGTATCAATATGAGTATAGAAATTGGTCAAAAACCTTTTTTCATGTGAGTCTCAATACTTTTTATGGTTTCAACTGTTGATGAGCACAGAAAAATGTAGCTTTCTATAACAAGAGCATAGAAATGAAAAGACTACTAGAAAGAAATTGTGGTAATTATACGATACTGAATTTTTCGTGCTTATCGACAATTGAAACCATAGAAAGTATTGAAACTCAGATGTTCTTGACCAATTTCTATACTCATATTGATTTATTGATACGAACCATACGATGTTATATATTTTTGAAATAAAAAAAAATTAAGCTTTCAGAAAATGGCAAAGAAATCTAGTGTTCCTCTTCAAAAAAACATAACTTTGTGTCATAGCTTCGTAATTAAAAATGCTGCGAAAAAGGCGAACATGCCACAGGATTCTACGTAGAAAAAAGCCTGTATAATGTTTTAATTTCAGAGCTCTATCATCAGTATTGGCGGAGATATAAATTTTCTCCGATATCACCATTTTTCCAATTTTCGCTTATAACTCGAAAACAAAAGAAGGTAGCCAAAAATGAATACTACTCTTGTCAGTTTCTCCGAAAAAGAGATCGAGAATGGGGTATCAGATTTTGTCTATCTCCTCTGGTTCAAAAGTTGTAGTGCTAAAACATCGAATTATACCCACCCTGTACATATAGGAAAATAACTACTTTTCGAGAAAACTCCAGGGGCTCCAGTATTTCCACAAATTATCGAATATCAATCGAGTCAATTAATCAAGATACCAAGCTTCAAGTGCGTGAGCTTCTCTATCAATCAGCAACTTTTTCTAATTACGGCATGAATTCTTCGAAACCACTCATAAACTTCCCGCGAATGCCCCCCCCCTTGCCACCTCAGCGCCCCCCAACGCTTCGAAGCGACGTAAAATCGAGTTTTTATTGTGCGAAATACATGCGTCGATATCATTGGATGCCATTCGGTGGTTTTTTCAAGAACGGCGACATGTTGTTGAGGCCGATATATTTATAAGTATGTATACAAGCTGAATTAATGGTATTATATTTGTCGGGGTATTTTGCTTTCTTGCGTTGGCAATATTGCGGCTAATGGAGAATTCCGGTTGTTGTCTTGAATATCAAGTGTCCATTATCTATGAAGTGTGCGGGAAAAATTCTCCGTCTGGTTTGGATGTATCTCCGAGAATTGGCTGCATGTTTTTTTCAATACTTGAGGTAATGGTTGTGAATGCAGGAGTTAATACTCCTATTGTCAAAACTCATCAGAAGTTCAATTAAATCAAGCAAATGATTTTATTTTCTATAGATATTTTCATTTTTCTTTTCTTATAGAGGAGATCGATCGATCGACTTCGAATTTTCCAAGGGCATGGACAAGATAAGACAAGGGCTTAGTGCTCAGTAATCCGCAGAAGTGATCGGGACCACTTAGGAAATTACTAAGCTCTAAGCCTTTGAAATCGAGAAAAGGATATAACGATGTTATAAATAATGCAAAATTAATTTTAAAACTTCGATGTTTAATTGTCAAACATCGATGATCATCGAAAATCAATGATAATCGATCACCACCATTTCTAAGGAAAAACCTCTTATTACATTTCATATTTTCTCACCTTTTAAACCTTCCCTGGAATTCCAGGAATAGTTTGATAGTTTAAAAGGAGTAACAGTCCACTGCGACCTTATGGTTTATTGTGCCCCCTGACAAAGTTTTACATCTCGCCTTCCAGTCCCAAAGATCTTATGAAATCCAATATCTCGGAAGGCTTCAGTGAGGCTAATTCCTCACTCCTACAGGTCTCTTGACCAGAGCATTGTTTCCTTTGGCTTACAATGCCAAAGCATTCTGTGACTAGGTGAATAGGAGTTTCTTCCTCCTCCCCACAGAATCTACACTCGTCAGTGTCCGATATGCCCTTCTCAGCAAGTGCTTTCTGAGGCGACAATGCCCTGTAAGAAAGCCAGTGAGGAGGTCAAGTTGGTTCTTACTGAAATCCAAATATCTTTTGGATCTTGCAGTTTCAAAATTCCGGAAGAACTTTTTCTTATAGGTACGTTTTCCTATACCACAGAAAGGTTCTGGGCCAGTGAGTGGTTTCCGAGCACCCTCTCTAGCAAGTTTGTTGGCCTCTTCGTTACCTAGGATTCCCGAATGACCAGGAACCCAGATTAAAAAGACCTTATTTTTCTTGTCTACCTCATTGAGTTTGCTCCGGCATTCCCATGTTGACTCTGAGTCGATGACTTAGGAGTTCAGTGCTTTAATAGCAGCTTGACTATCTGAGTGAATAGCTATGTCGCAATTCTGATAGTTTCTCTCTAGATTAATATCTAGACGACATATTTCGATTGCTAATATTTCTGCTTGAAGAACACTCACACAGGAACTTAACGATAGTGCACACTTGGATTTGGCTCCGTGTACCCCAGCGCCAGCTCCCGTGTTGGTTTTAGAACCATCTGTATACCATTTAACAGTATTTTCTCTTCTTCTCCCCTTTTTTGCATAGCAACGTACTGAAGTTTTTCTCAGTACTCATTTTCTTTACCATTACATCACTAGGAAGGTTCGCAGATCAGATGTAGCTACTCGGAGAGCACCAGACTCTCTGACACCTAATTCTCTCATTACCTGCGCCTTCTCTAGATATTCTGAGGATGGCTTCATGGGCCTTCCTGTCAGTCACCAGATGTAGGGGTATGAGATCTGTTATGATCTCAAGTGCTCTGGTTTGGCACGTTCTCATGGCCCCCGTGATGCACACACAGGCAAGCAGCTGTGCTTTATCGAGCATTTTCCTCGTACGTGTCTGACTTGCCTTAGCAAACCAGACTACTGCCCCATATGTGATTACAGGTCTCACAATCATGACGTACATCCATCGCAGTATTTTTAGGTTACAACTCCAATTCCTGCCGCATAGACGCCTGCACGCCATAAGAGCCTTAATAGCTCTACTAGTAGCATTACATATTCCACAGAAGCTTACTGTCCGGGGTAATTTCCAGATATTTAACTTCAGACTTCCACTCCAGGATATTTTCGTTCAATGACAACGATTTCATGGCTGGAAGTTTTCTTTTTCGAGTGAACGGAATTACTGTGATCTTAGTTGGGTTGATATTCAGCCCCACTGCAAGCACCATTGCTCAATAATTCCAAGGCCATTCTGCAGTAAATCGCAGAGGGCGCCTTAGAATTTGCCTCTAACATACTAAAAAATCGGGGACACATCATGTTTCCCTAATTTATTGTCGATTTCGGCTGGCCTAAAATGGCGCCCGAATCGAATAATCGGTGTCCCTGCTCGCACTCGATACTCCGATCAATCCGCAATAGAAATACGCCACTTATTTTCGGAACGCCAGGCGTGCGAAAACCTCGACGATAAACAACCGGGAAATCCCGAAAAAGCGACACTAAACGCGTCCATAAAGAACGGTAGGGCGCCGCGGGAACGAGACGTGGCCGTACATAAGCGCGATCGCAGCGCCGCCACGCTGCGCCCGTCCGAACCGTCGTAGAGCGGGCATCGGAGGTAAATTTCGCTTTTAATGCGTCCGTCTTTCGCGCTCCGGAGGCAGGCCGGATGAGGGACGTCGCTTTTCGAGCGATAATCGCTTTGTTTGGGGCCGTTAAGTTGGTACCGAACGGGCGTCCCGTGACAAACGTGACGTTTCGATGAGTCTTGAATGGACATACGGGTCGTTTGTCACGTCGCCGTGTGAACCCGGTGTGTCGTTGGGCCTTCCTGTATAATTTCAGCGGTAGTGCTACTTGCGGTGTGATGAATGGGCCGAGTAGGGAGTTTCTCAAGCGTGGAATTTCTCATTTCTGAGCTCAGATCTGTTCTTATGTGGTGCACTTTAATGTTGGGCGATTCACATTCCTCTGAACAATTCTTCATTAATTAATTTTATTTTCATAATTTTCTATTTTTATTTTTTTCTCTTCATTCGGCATGGCTCATATGAATTCTAATGCCCGAAGTGCATAAAAAATGAAGAGTTAAATAAAAAAATGGACTCAACAAAAAAACCAACTACACTGCGAAAAATTAACGCACATTATGGAAATCTCGAATTTATTCTACAACTGACGGTGTTCTCAATGATAATTATTTTTATCAGAATTATGCATGCATATGTTATCCACTTTCAACGTTTTTCTTCAATACAGATTTTTTTCCCAGCAGGAATAAAAAAAGATGATATTATCAGATTTTGAATGTATTGGCTCCATTCTAAAATCAGTTGTTCTCGATCAATTCTAGTGATCAATAGTTTTTCTTTCGTTTGATTTTCTACACTTGATCGCTATGCAACGCGAAACACGCAATTTGACCCAAGAGGAATGTGCCCAAGGGTGGACACACACAAGAATTGCAGAAAGGTTCGGAGTTTCCCATACGAGTGTGTCCAGAATGTTGCAGCGATTCAGGGAGACAGGTATGAATGTCCGAAGACCAGGACAGGGTAGACCACGGGTAATAACTGCCATTCAAGAAAGTTACTTTAGAGTTTCTTCGTTGAGACAACGGTTTGCAACCACTCGCCTCCTTCAAAATCAGCTTGAGCAAACTCATAGGGTACAAATTAGCACTCAGACAATAAGAAATCGCCTCAGATAATATGATTTAAGGCCTCGTGTCACGGCAAGAGGCCCAGCTCTTACCCCAGCCCATCGAAGGGCACGTTTGGATATCCATTGGGAAGAGGCCGATTGGAAAAGAGTTCTCTTCACAGATGACTCTAGATTCTGCCTCTACCATTGTGATCGACGATCCCTTGTATACAGACGTCCACATGAAAGATCTGCTCAGTGCAATTTCCTGAATACTGCTGGTTTCGGGGAAGGATCGATTATGGTATGGGGTGGAATATTTTTGACTGCTCGCACAGACCTAGTGGTCGTTGATATTGAAGCTATGACTGCTGATAAGTATATAAGAAACATTCTTGAAGAGCATGTAGTGCCATTTACCCCATACATTGGTGAAAATTTCATTTTTATGGACGATAATGCCAGACCCCATCGTGTGCGCATCGTTCAGGAGTACCTTGAAGAGGTTGAAGTATCTCGAATGGAATGGCCAGCAAGAAGTCCAGATCTCAGTCCGATTGAGCAGGTTTGGGACAACCTCAATAGAAGGCTGAGAAGTTCAGAAAATCATCCAGCTACTTTTAATGACTTAGGAATCCAACTCGGAGAAATCTGGGAAGGATTAGATCAGAATATTTTAAGATCACTCATTTTGAGTATGAACCGTCGTTGCCGAGCTGTAATTAACGCAAGGGGTGGAAATACCAAGTATTAAATCACTTATCAGAATTTCAGTATTTTGAAAATTGTTCATTTCTCTTCTTTCACATAAGATTCGGTGAAATCCTGAATTTTTCTTCCATTTAATGTGTCTTGTGTTCAAAACCTTCCCGAGAGAACATAAAAAATAAGTTATAAAGTCAATATAGAGTTAACTTTCATTACAATTGAGATTTTCAGAATGTGCGTTAGATCCAAGTCCAGATTCACCATCGAATGGGATCATTAAAACCACTTGAAGGTACACATCATAAATTCCTCCAAATTTACTTCATATAGGCAAAATGGATGATCAACGTCAATCAATTAATGCAGATATGAGAAGAATAATTCTTCAAGATCTGCAGCAACTACTTCATGAACATTATGCATTGGTTCGATTGTTTAAAACTGCTTTGGAACGTATGCCAAGTGACAATCACAAGGTTGGAGCACATGACGCCAATTCAACGTCCCTACAATAGTCGAAGTGGCAATTGTGATAGCAGGTGAAAACTTGGGAACGCGTGATATTGTTCTTACGCGTCGCAATACTGGAGAATTGCAACGAATATATGAAATACACCGTTCATACGATGCTCTACAATACCCACTAATGTTTTGGAGAGGTGATGATGGATATTACTTCAATATCAAGATGATAAATCCATTGAATGTTGAGTACCTTTATTAAAATTTAAAACGTCTACTTAATACAAATTTGAATTATTTGGTTTTAGGCCAAGAAAGCACCAAGAAAGTGCGCTCGATGAATTGTTATGCATTTCGTCTTTCCCGCCGCGGTATGTCTTCCTGTTTCACCCCTTGTTGATTTCCCTCTGGAAAACTACTGCAAGAAACAACGAACAAGCAATTTTATCAATGAAAATTTTTTTGCGATTGGAAGCCCTAAGAGATTTCGGAAAATGCAGAATATACTAAAATCGGTATGAAATTTCTATATTCCTATAGTTTTTTCGTTTCAGAACAGGTATTCCCGACGGGGGTTGCAAAGAGCTTCGCGCGAAGAACATAAGGTGCCCAAGAACGTAAAAATAACCTCATTCAAATGAGGCATTTCAGTGTGAGAGCCGTCGTACCTTCGGGCTTTTTTGCTCGGATCTCTCGCTGGGTCTGTGAATCATAATCATTCTGAGGATCATATTGTCCGACTGGTATGGTATGACGGATATTTTATGGACATTCTCCGCAATAATCTTCCTCATTATTTATAACAGATGTAGTAGCCACTTTGCTTTAAAATGGTGGGAAAATGAGTGTGCAGGTCTACGGTGTATATTGTGTGTACGGTCCGTTGATTCGCCAAGAAAAAATTTGTGTGAGGCGAAGAGCCGAATGAACAATGTCTAGGTCACATATACAGGGTTGTACACGAATATGGCTCTATAGAATATTTTTAGGAAAGACGCAAGATTCAGGATTGAAATTCTAAAGGTGAGCTACAAGTAAGAAGACGATTTCTCGTATATTTTTTAAAGGTTCTAGGACTTCCGGTTCTACCGAAAGTGACATCAACTTTCGTTTTTCAAATGGGAAGACCCATTTTTTATTACATCAATAGATTTTTCATTGAGTCTTTTTGATTCCAAAAGTTTGAATTTTCCCGAGAAAAATCTCTTTAAATGAGGATATACAAAAAAAATTCTCAAAATTGAACTCTGTTGAAATGCAGACAACTTCAAGGTTTTTTCATTAAAAATTCTCATTTTTGAGAATTTTTGAGAAGAAAGGCTGATGGTTCTTTTCCGATAGCTTGATTTTCAGAATATGATACAGGAGGTCACGAATTCTTTGTCAAAGTTAGAAGTGGCGAAGCATCAAAAAATCTTTTTTTTTTTTCAAATTGAAATCCCATTTTTTCGAAGCATTTTCGAGATCTTCGTCGAAAAATAATAGGAGCATACGTCCAAGACTTCTTTCCCAAAATGAATTTTTTTTCGAGATATTCAGGAAAAACGATTTTGTTTTCAATTTTCAATCTCATTACGAATGTGTTTTTTTTAGCGGTCAAGTGAAATTTTTGGAAATCTCTGTTATCGACAAAATATTTTCTGCCTATAGTTCAGACGAGTTAAGTTCTTGAATATCATCTATAATGCGAGAGCATCAATTGGTTTAAAGTTCTCAATGTGAGTATTAGTGGAGTAAACGTAAAAATTCTCAGGAATGCAGAAAAAATGATTTGTAATAATTTCCAATGCTTTTGAAAGAATAATAAACGATTTAGTTGAATTTTCGTTCCAAAAATTATCCAATATATTGCTGGTTTTTTTTTGGTTAGAGAACGTCGGAGAATTAAGTAACCAGTTTATGTGAAGGCCAACGTTTCGCAAATTTATTTTTGCATTATCAGGGCTCTAGAAAAAACTTTTTATCTATTTAAATAACTTCTACATTTAAGTGTGAATCTGTACCTTTTTCATCTTCTGACATAGTATGTTTTTTCTAGAGCCCTGATGATGCAAAAATAAATTTGCGAAACGTTGGCCTTCACATAAAGTGGTTTCTTAATTCTCCTACGTTCCTCAACCCAAAAAAAACCAGCAATATATTAGCAAAAATAACAGAACATGTCTCAATTTCATTACTGAAAATTCAAATTTCCCTACCATGACAAAAAAAAAATTCTCCAGAATCAAGAAGAGAATTAAGAAATTATCCTAAGCTTCAAAAAATAAAGAAAAACTGAACTCGTCCGAAATATAAGACAAAAAATTTTCTCGATAACAGAGATTTCCAAAAATTTCACTTGACCACTGATTATTTTCCAGGAAAAAAAAACTCATTCGGAATGAGATTAAAATTGAAGACAAAATCGTTTTTCCTGAATATCTCGGAAATTATTCACTCTGAGATGAAAGTCTTAGACGTATGCTCCTATTATTTTTTGAAGAAGATTTCGAAAGTGCTTCGAAAAAATGGGGTTCGAATTTGAAAAAAAACGATTTTTTGCTGTTTCGTCACTTCTAACTTTGACAAAGAATTTGTGACCTCCTGCATCATATTATGAAAATCACGCTATCGAAAAAGAAGCATCAGCCTTCCTTCTCAGGAATTCCCAAAAATAAGAATTTTTAATGAAAACACCTCGAGTTGTCTGTATTTCAACAGAGTTCAATTTTGGGATTATTTTTCGTATTTCCTCATTTAAAGAGAATTTTCTCGGAAAAATTCAAACTTTTAGAATCAAAAAGACTCAGAGTTCAATGGAGAATCTATTTATGCAATGAAAAATGGGTCTTCCCATTTGAAAAACGAAAGTTGATCCTAGAACCTTCAAAAAATATACGAGAAGTCGTCTTCTTACTTGAAGCTCACCTTTAGAATTTCAATCCTGAATCTTGTGTCTTTTCTAAAAATATTCTATAAAGCCATCGATATTCGTGAATAACCCTGTATACACATCGTCAAATGTTTTGGCCCCCCCTTATATCTCTCAACTTGTTTTATATAACATGACAATTTTGTGTGTGTGGAATCTTCACTATCTTATCACTCAAATGAAAACAATAAAGCAACAAAAAATGTTTCTTGTTGGGTAGAATATAGATGTTCTCGAAATAAATCAGCGAAATTTGTAATATTGAGAGTATACCGTGGAACATGCCGAACCACCAGATTGTTTCTTCGTTTCTTCGATTGTTCAATTCGTTTGACATGAAAAACTGGCTTTCCTTTTTCTATTTTTAATTCTTTTAATTCATTGTCTCCTTACAACTCAAAATAATTTTAATATTTTATAGTTTAATACTATTTATCAATTATTCATCTTTTTATTAAATCTCATTCACCATGATAATTCACTTTGATAATTTCGATTTTCCATTCTCATTCAATTCAGAAAGACATAACCATGAATTTTCAAAAACTACGCATAATTCAGATTTTTCAAGGTACAATACTGATCGCCCGCTCCGAGATTTACGACCCCGACTCCCCGAAAATTCCCCCCCAAAGCGACCCCCTCGATCCTCGGCCGATTTCTCGGAACCCCGCCCAATTAAACGGGCCCGGGTCGTGTAAACCCGCCATTAGTCTCCCGGGGCCTCGTAAAATCGTTTCGCCGGGCCGTAAGTCAAGTTTGTCATACGCGCTGCCCTATCTCCGTCCGATCTGGGAACATCGTCGTTATCTGCGCCGGCAGATTTACAAGGGGGATCGTGTCAGGTGCTACCCGTGGCCACGTCTCCGACAATTGGGGCGTTTTGGTCGTACCCAAGCGTTTCCGCATTGTGGAACGGTGGAAAAGGAAAGAGCACCTATTCTGCAGTGTTGACAGCTTTCAAGGACCGTTTATATAAATAATTTATAAATGACATTAAAGTCTTCCGGGCTTATTGGCCGTGGTGTATAAGAAAGTAAACTGCTCCACATGAGTTAGCAATATTGACTTGAATTGTGAAAAAATATAGTTTAAATGAGATTTTGTGATGAAAATTCATATTAATATGATTTCAAGTTGCTGAAAATAAAATTAATTTTAGCCTGTAGGACTGCAACGTATGGTTAAGAAAAATCGAGTAAAATAACGAAATTTCATTCCCAGGGAATTCAAGAATTTTTAAGACTATCAATACAATGTATGTCGCCATGGGCATCAATAACAGCTTGACATCTTCTTTGCATACTACACACGAGGTTGTTGAACATTTCTTGAGGAATTTGGTTCCATAAACGGGGCAGAAATTCTCTCAGATCATTTAAGGATTCTGGGGTAGGTTTGATAGTTTAAAAGTGGTTACAGTCCACTGCGACCTTATGGTCTATTGTGCCCCCTGACAAAGCTTTACAGCTCGCCTTTCAGTCCCAGAGATCTTATGAAATCCAATATCTCGGAAGGCTTCAGTGAGGCCACTTCCTCACTCCTACAGGTCTCTTGACCAAAGCATTGTTTCCTTTGGCTTACAATGCCAGAGCATTCTGTGACTAGGTATATAGGAGTTTCTTCCTCCTACACACAGAATCTACACTCGTCAATGTCTGATTCGCCCATTCTCAGCAAGTGCTTTCTGAGACGACAATGCCCTGTAAGAAAGCCAGTGAGGAGGTGTAGTTGGTTCTCACTGAGATCCAAATATCTTTTGGATCTTACAGTTTCAAAATTCCGAAGGAACTTTTTGGAGTGATCCAACCCTGGGAGATTCTGCCAAAGTGTTTCTCTTTCAGTTTTCTCCTTCTCTAGAAACTCCTTCTTATATATACATTTTCCTATAGCACAGAAAGGTTCTGGGCCAGTGAGTGGTTTCCGAGCACCCTCTCCGGCAAGTTTATTGGCCTCTTCGTTACCTATGATGCACGAATGACCAGGAACCCAGATTAAAGAGATCTTATTTTTCTTGCCTACCTCATTGAGTTTGCTCCGGCATTCTCATGTTGACTTTGAGACGATGACATAGGAGTTCTGTGCTTTAATAGCAACTTGACTATCTGAGTGAATAGCTATGTCGCAATTCTGATAGTTTCTCCTAAATTAATATCTAGACATCTTTCGATTGCTAATATTTCTGCTTGAAGAACACTCACATAGCAACCTAACGATAGAGCACACTTGGCTTTGGCCCCGTGAACCACAGCGCCAGCTCCCGTGTTGGTTTAAGAACCTGTATAATATTTAACAGTATTTTCTTTGAAATTTTGGTCGGTGTATTCCCGATCCCATTCCTCTTTTTTGCATAGCATCGTACTGAAGTTTTTTCAGTACTTACATTTTTGACCATTACATCACTAGGAAGGATCGCAGATGAGATATAGTTACTCAGAGAGCACCAGACTTTTTCACACCTAATTCTCTCATTACCTGCGCCTTCTCTAGATATTCTGAGGATGGCTTCATGGACCATCCTGTCAATCACCAGATGTAGGGGTGTGAGATCTGTTATGATCTCAAGTGCTCTGGTTGGGCACTCACAATCATGACGTACATCCATCGCAGTATTTTTGGGTTACAACCCCAATTCCTGCCGCTATAAGAGCCTTAAACTCTTCTAGTAGCATTACATATATGCCTATTCCACAGAAGCCTACTGCCCAGGGTAATTCCCAGATATTTAACTTCAGACTTCCACTTCAGGATATTTCCGTTCAATGCTAACGATTTCATGGCTGGAAGTTTTCTTTTCCGAGTGAACGGAATTACTATGGTCTTGGTTGGGTTACTGTTGGTCTTTGAAGCTTATGGTCACGTGTTTAATGGAACTCTACTTAATGGACGTGTAGAACTTAGATTCGCCTCTCTCAAACGTCGTCTGATGGTTTCGATGGAAACTTGGATCCCATCTGCATTTTGAAGAGAATTCCGTAGCATTCTACACGTAGATGTAGGCTTTCTTCTAGCCGAAACGGCGATAAAATGATCCTGAGCAGGTGTTGTTTTTCGTCGCCCATCAAGCCTTGGTCTTTCCAACACGGAACCTCTCTCCCTCTATCTATTTCAAAGTCGGGATATCACACTTTGGCTGACATGGAGCTTTTCCGCTCCAACAAATTGAGTTAGGCCACCCTGTAACATTCCGATAGCCCTATTAGCCTCAGCGTTTGTTAATTTACGTCTTGGCATTTTCAGAGAACTCGTTTCAAATCGAAGCCTTTGATAAACTGACTCCATTTCAAAATAAGAATATTCATGAAGCATATTATGCAAAGAACCAAACTTCAGAAAAGAGGCAACCAGATTGACGAAATGTCTCATACTGATTTTTATTGGATCGATTCAAGTTGTTATTGAGTTCTAAATGATTTTACAGCGATTTTCATTCAGTAGAACGAACGATTGTGCAATTGTTGCGGAATCGTTCGGTGGCACATACGCTACAAACTCAACACGTTATGAAATAATCCGTTAGTGGTCAAATTCAAGCGAGGGGAATTATCATCAACAGTTTCCTCCCGCAAGCGGTACCTAAAAAACTGACGTTATCTTCAGAAGATCGGCCACAACGACGTTTGCCGAATGACGTTAGAGAATACCGATACCAAGAAAACGATCGCTTCTTTTCGCTATCGATACGCTCGGACGATACAGAATCCCACCACAGAGACAGATTCCGAATCCACCTCTACCCAAATAGTTTCCTCTCGAAATTTTCCCAGGATCACGTGACGGGGGAACAAAAAAGGCAGTGGCGGCGTCCAGAAAATCCCTCGCGAAACGAATCCGGGAAGGATCCACGAGGTCGGAATCCAAATACGCATTCCTCGATCAACGTTCACGGAAGAGACGCAATATGAATCCCGCCAGGTAAAAGCGCCGCATCGTGAACGATCGAAGGCGGCCTGCGGAGGGTCGTGCATTCCTGGCATAGCCGTCTACGACTCGGACGCTCCCAAAAGTCCAAGGCCCTCTCGATATTCGACCGATGGACCGATGCTCGTATCAACCCCTCGGGGGGATTATGACGATAACTGGATGGTATTACATATATATTCTTATGAAAAAGAGAGCTAAAATAATACAATAAATGTTGAAACAAAAAGTACTTAAGCTGAGGTAAAAAAAGAACGGGGTATCATAACATTCTTCGTATGATACTATAGAATCATACGATACTATCATCACTAGTATCATACGATACTATACAGCCAGGGGAAAAAACCTCAGCCGAAAAAACCTGTCTCCCCGTAAAAAAATAACATAAAATATTAGATATCAGGAAAATCTTGAAAGACATC